>CM030845.1:7894889-8044889 GCA_018105865.1 Metaphire vulgaris | reverse complement strand
ATTTCATCAAGGTCATTTTTCAGACTCCGTGAAACTTAGATGCATCACTCTGCTTTGTTGTAAATTGTACCGTATCAATGTTCTGCACTGAGCTAAACCTAAACCAAAATATTTTTATACAGTCTGTCAGAGGTAAATGGGCAAATAAAGACGTCACCCGTCGAGTATAGACGTTGCAGTGGCCTCAAATCAGTTGCGAATCTGATCATCCCAAGCAGTGCTTTTTTCAGTGGGAACGCATGGGAACGGCGTTTCCATGCCTTTTTGGCCTGATTAGCTTATATCGATATGCAGTAACGCGTGTTTTACTTGCAATCTGTTCTTTTTTCAGTGGGAACGCATGGGAACAGCGTAAATTACAGTTTAAAACAACAAGCTACATTGTATAGAACTATACCATGTAACCTACTGTTATTCTACTAATATATATGGCGTGCTTCTTA
This sequence comes from Metaphire vulgaris, assembly GCA_018105865.1. Taxonomy (NCBI): domain Eukaryota; kingdom Metazoa; phylum Annelida; class Clitellata; order Crassiclitellata; family Megascolecidae; genus Metaphire; species Metaphire vulgaris. The sequence goes on along the minus strand of CM030845.1, from coordinate 8,044,446 downwards.
TGACAAAATACATGTGAAATGAGTTCCTAAATCCTTTTCCCCAGAAAAAGCACTGATCCTCGGAATGGCAATGAGCCAATGTGTAATAGGTTGGGTCTTAGGTGAAATGGGTCGACCGTACTTAATGGGTAACATTGGTGTAATGTTGAGTGACCCATCGGTCATCTCTTGAACACACGGTAAATAATAAGGCACACAACAGACTTACAGGGCAGCAGAAAAAAACTTGCTGTTAAGATGAGTAGCAGGATTTGTATCGATTTACACAGCGGTTTAATAATTGACTTTAAAATGACTCCTCTCTGTCACTATTTCGCCTTCTCGATTAAATTATTCTGCTTCGTTGTCTTTATTAGATTGTGTTGCGTTCCATTCTTGTAGCGCATGCGAGAGTTTATTGTTTTCTTGCAGCTGTCTTTGCTTTCTGATTTCTCCTTCTTTTCCATCGCTTCCCTTCTTTTCCATCGCTTCCAGGCAGGATTTGCAGTGCACTTTTCCCGAGTTGGCACTCGACGACTCGGTCATTTCGAACGACGCGATTGCAGCTAATTGCGTCATCATCGCGCCGGTCGGAACCGGAAAAAGAACTCCGGCTTCCGGTTTATCGACGTGCCGGTCGGAAAGATAAAACGCGACGCATTATCGATGCCGATCTTTCTCGACAGGTTTAAGCCAAGTCGTTTATCTGGCGCCATCCGGCGAGGCGAGCTGCGCCGGTCGCCTCCTCCACCCGGGGTCGAGTCTGACCACGCAGCTGGATTAGGAGACTTTTTTCGAGAAGGTTCTTGGTCTTTTTGACGCTGGTTCAATTCTTAGAATTCGGGAAATAGAATGAATTTTGCAATCGTGTAAAATATTGAATGACGTTGCGTTGTCGCGTCACTCTGTAGGCCTAAGTCTTTGCTATGCTATTTATATTAGACTGATTTAGAGCCTACTGCTAATACAGACGTCTAAAAACGGAACAAATCGAAGGAACTACGACAAGTGAACGAAGAAACCAGCCTCTATGCAGTCGTATTGCTATGAGTATGCAGGATAACAAGCTGTATATTATAGTAATCGCTTCGGTGGCGTAGCCAGGATGTCCGGAAGGTGGAGTTTTGGTTTTGATCATAACCAACTTCGAAAAATCTTGACAAGCAAAAAGGTCGTCACCCCTTACATCTTTACATTCTATTCTACAGCGCTTAGAAATTTAGAAATTATTTTGGGTTGGCAGCCAATGGGGGTTTTGACCCCGAAAACCGCTTCCGAAAATTTAAAAAATGCATAGAAACACATTTTAAAATGTTATCGTCGGCAGGCAAGGGGGTTTTAATCCCAAGCCTCCCCTTGGCTACGCCACTGAATCGCTTGTTCAGATGATATATATCTGTGGACTTCCTCTGTCTTAAACTGCACACCACACAGCTCCGTATTCGGCCTTGTGTGCAGCTAGTGCCGTGGACATGGCTGAGCAGTGATGCGGATGGTAGTATTATAAATCGACACATTGGTCCAGCCATGCGTTTCTTCTCGTAAGCTGACTTGTCTCGACTTTTGCGATGATTTTATGCACCAGATTCGCGTTTTCTGAATGATGTTTTTTTAAAGGAACTGGACAGCGTCAATAAATAAAACGCTTTAAATTGCCGAACCGTAAAAAATATTTCAATTTTTTTAATTTTTAGAGGCGGTGCTGTGACTATCTCCACTACTTAAGAAATATTTAAGAAAGGTGCTTTTAAAGTAGCCAGCTTCGCCAAGTCTACACACGCTCCTATGTTTGTCATCTGAAAACTGAAACATTCTTATCGACCTACTACTATAGGCAGTCCATGTAAGGCAAAAACTTTAGACACGATTATAGTCAAATTAACTGGTCGACTTGTAAGCTAACTCACATAGCGAATAGCGCACGCCTAACGGGGATAATGGGATATATATATATATATATATATATATATATATATATATATATATATATATATATATATATATATATATATACGTGTGTGTAATAAGACTCGAAAAGAGAATTACTTGTAAAATCGTGGTGTACGTTGACAAGTAACGTATTTTCTTTTTTGGTGCAAAGGCTTCTACGTAGTACGCTGGTTTCACAGTCTATGGCTTTAATCCTGCTGTAGATCGATTCTGTCTTAACGACTAATTCTTCATGACCAAGGATAAGGCTTTACGATGCCTTATAGAACAGAATTCTGACAGAAAAATCGATAACAGATGCAGGTATATAGGCCTATTCGGGATGCCTTGATGCTTTCCTAATGTTTCTGCAAGACGTTTCCTCTCTAAACTTCCAAATAATCGTCTTAAAGTTTTGGAAATGAATTGTCTAAATTTTTTTCACTCTAGGTAGGCCTATTACCTAATTTGGTACGATAGTATTCCAACAATTTATCATATTTCTACTCTTTACCATGCATGGCGGTATTCGAAAGTCAGGTGCAGTGGAAGAAAATAAAGTTCAATCGCTTCATCATTACTAAATACGTTATAGTCAGTGACCTAATGACACCATTAATCAGTAACCTGGAATTTCCTCCCTTCTCCTACACTGATCTTTAGCAGTAGAATTATTTGCAAGTATATGCTGTAATCGATACATGGGCCTGACTCAATGCACACGTCCTTTGAATTGCGCTGATATCACTTAGGGCTAGGATTCACTTTTTTAGAGCAATAGGCTATATAATGTTATAATCGACCTTGTCCATCTAGTGCCGTGAACATGGCTGAGCAGTGGTGCGGATGGTAGCATTATAAATCGACACATTGCTAGGTTATAACATATATAACTCATAACATAATAAGCTCATAACTTATATAATTATATATAATGATATAACAAGGTTTAAAGTGGTTCAGTCGGGACTGCCCTGTGTGAGAACCACTGTTGTTAATTTAATTACTTATCGAATTGATATTAATTATGATTTCCTTTAGATAAATCTTTGTGATTTGAAAATCACTCCGCCTGGCTTCTTGTAAATATTGTTGCTATTTTTTGAAGATTGTTGGCGCATTTTACAGTTTCAAAGCGGTTATTAGGAAGTTTGTTTTTTGGGGAAAACTTTTAGTTTCCTTGAAAACTGGAGAATCTAGTTCTTAATTAATTACGTTTTAAGCTACGTAAAGAGGCATTTGGCATAGCAATTTGAAATAGGCTGTTTTAATCAAAGAATTGAGTTCGAATTTTTGCTTTGAAAACATGAAGTGACGTGCAAAAAGTGCGTCATGTGTTGTCACATATCAGCAGGGTGCGACTTGTGACCTGGAGCAGTGGCGGGGAATACGTCGAGCTTGGGGGGATGTAGTTGTTGGGAAATGTAGCAGTGGGGGTGTAGTGGTGGGAGGATGTAGCAGTAGGGGAGATTCAGTTGGGCAGTGGGGGGAAGATTCCCCCTTCCCCCTACAAATCGCGCCCTGCATATCAGTGCACAAGAATTCAGACCGGCGCTCATCTCAGTTTTTCATTGAAATGTCGTGGCCTTCATACCCCCGAATAATTTCGTATCCATTGAATTTTTTATGATATTACCCAGAAGCCCCGGAAAGAAAGAACACCGTCTCCCGAAAGAGCTGCGGGCGGCTTCGAATCCTAGTAACTGTCTTGCCTGTCGTCACCAGGGGTCAGTTGCAACGAGGGCGTAACAAGACCCCGGAGGTTCGGTCGAACGAGCGTCGACGACAGAGCTGCACGAAAATTCGATTGAAACGGAAGATAATAACAGCAGATCCGATGCGATAGAACCGTTGCGTTTATCGACGGCTGCACGGGTTGCTGTAATCACGGCGAAGACATGCCGGCGGCGAAGAAGGATCGGTTGGGAATGAGGTCAGAAAGTGGAAAATGGAATTTTAATTCGGCGACAAGAGAGGCAAATTGAAAGACGAGAAGCGGACAGGACACTGAAAGCCGAATACGCGAGAAAACGCTAAGAAAACTACAAGGGGGGAAGACGTTTGTTCGCCTCTTTTTGACCCGACAATCCCAGTGGCGTAGCCAGGGGTGGAGGCAGTGGCGGCTCCACCGGGGGACCAGGAGGGCCCGTGCCCCCTATTGAGTGCCTGCCCCCCAGGGCCCCCTCCCAGTTGGGACCCTATACTTAATGCTACATACATTAAACAACGAATGGTTGGCCCCCATGATTAGAAGTTGCCACCCCAACGGCCCCCCATTTGCCAAATCCTAGAGCCGCCACTGGTGGGGGGTTAACCCCTTGGCAGGCCGATCAAAAATGCACTGCTTATTAGTATTCTGTGCACGGGTGGAGGCCACTGGTGGGGCGCCTAAACTGGGCTTAAGGTAGCACAAAAAGAAGCAAACAATGAATACAGTTGTACAGAGGGATTGTTCGCACACTCATATAGCTAAATATATTTTAAATAATATAACAACCAAGCAAAATAATAGGTAACGACCTTTTTTCCTTGTCAGAATTTCGATGTCGGAAATGGTTGGCCGTAAACCTCCAGCCCCTTTTAGAAAATCCTGGCTACGCCACTGAACAATCCTATAGAGGTTTCGTCATGATGAAGCAAGTTACACTGACAAAGAATGGGTTGGTTCGGATTTCATAATCCCCACTCAGATACAGTGTCGACCAGGGAACTGAATAACAAAGACAGTCTAGGCACTTGTGATTAGCATTACGTGCGCTTGCATAGCTCAAACAGTCATAAAATCGCTAAACATTTTTGAGCGAAACGTTAAAATATTTAAGCGACATTTCGCTACGACATTACAAAGGAAGAAATCTCTTGTCTAATTCGCAATTCTTCTCGAATCGATTGTCTATAAATCCTCCAGATCTTCGTCTTGTGGTCATTACACAAAATACCATTTCCTCCTAAATTATTCCCCTTTGACTAGTTATTTAGGCCTACAGTCACCGCACCCATGCCCGTCTGTCCTACGGATTGTGGGGTCATCTCCTCGCCCTCCAGCGGACAGTAAAGAGGAACAAAAGTAGGCTACGGACATTAACTCTCTTTTTTCTCTTCATCATTATACGGAAAGCTGATGCTAAGATGTTGCGGGTGTTCTCCGAACGTTAACGAAGAATGCTATAAGTAAGTACACGCTGAAGTTGGGAAAGTAGTTTTGTTCCTCTTTTGTTTGACGTTGGGTGGCGTTGGGGGGCAGGACCCAACACGAACCATTGCCGATTGGTACGAAACCTAGTTTTATTTCTATTGAGAAACGGAGCCTTCGTTTTATTCAGGACTTAGGCTATTAATCTACTTGGTAGCATTTATAACAATAATAAAACAAGCTTAACCCGGTAATTAGACGAACCACAAAGACTACACGCATTACAGCACTTCAAAGCTATCGAATAAACCTAAGTTAACGAGGCGTTCTCTTTAATCTTGCGTACATCGCTTATCTAAGCATCACACCAGAGCTCAAATTGCTGGGGGTTTGGGGGAGTTCAGCCCCCTTTAAAATGGCAGACCCTCCCTAGAAAAAAGCAAAAAATGACAAAAGTGTAAATTCTTAAAATACCACGCTCGCCATGACCCCCCCTTTCATTTTCTCACAATTCGAGCACTGCATCACACCGCTTACGAACGGAACTTGCTGCGTAGCGCGTTGTATAATGAAGGTTCCGCGATGACGTCAGATCGTTAAAAAAACTCTCGCGTTGCCATGGCGACGGTGACGTTGATTGATCTTGTCTTAGAGAACAATATTTCGTCAGAGCCGCCATATCTACGTCGAGTACAGGAGGACATTGAAAGGCGTTGAAAATACGCTCGACGCATCTTCTTCTTCCTTAGCAGCAAAGCATATATCATGTATGGAACATTTATGACAGTATAAATAAGTAAGTAAGTAAAATCTAGTTAATTTCTATGGCGCTTACAAAATCAGCACCGAAGTAGCTCCTTATTCCTATAGGCGCTTAATCTCAGAATGAAGTAAAATATGCAATATATGCAATATTAATAAATGTGCGTGGCGCCACAATATTAAGGGCAGTGATATTTTTACGCTCCCTAACACCTCCAACACCCCCCAATTTGAGACCGACACCCCAACACCCATCCCCCTCCAATCTCAGCTATGGGATGCTTTTTTGCCTGTCAGACTTTTTTGGTAGGAACACCCAGAATTTACCGACAGTCCTCCTCCCCAAGCCTTAATCAGGTTTATTTCTAGGATTATCAAATCCTAGAAATAAACCTGATTAAGGCTTTCAAAAAAGGCAGCGAAGGAGTCTAAATATTCTCACAAAAAATTATCGATCGCATGGGGGAGATGGGCGAACTGTCAAAAACCTACATTTTCGCCCTTACCTGGAAGTCGGTACCGACCAGAAAATGAGAGTTACTAAGCCATCAAACCCCTGCAAATCAAACACCGGATGACTATATATATATATATATATATATATATATATATATATATATATATATATATATAAGTTTCTATATTTATATCAGTCATATAATGATGGAAATATAAAGCGCCTTGACAAGGAGCACACGTGATCGTTACCCAGACAACGAGCGCAGGCGATCGCTGCCCGGGGTCCACCTGTCTTCAGGTGAAGGTAACTCGTTAAGCGGAAAATCATTTTTGCATTATTTTTGGCGTTTATTTCAGAAGAAGAAGCCAGAGCGCACGTAACTCCTTCTATGCGAAACTCAGGTAATCGCCTCTTTTATCATTAGCTGTACAGCAGAGAGATAGATATAGCGATAGAGAGGGGGAGAACATATCATGGCTTTAATTTCGACCAAAAATGACACAGATTTCATCGTGCCATGATAACTTAACTCTGCGACTGCCTACCTGGATCTGCAACCTTGACCACCACGGACTACGGATTGCGGACTATGGATTTCAACCAGATTAAGCGCTCGTGAATAAGCTGGTGCACTGCGCTGGTGCACTGCGCCAAGCTTTAGGGGCAGCGCTATAGAAATGTCGCCTTACCTACTTAGTTAGTTTTCCATGTACAATTCCGCTTATGTGTAGGTCTATTTATCCCAAGATCTAACATAAGCTTAATATTGGTTTCACGACAATCAGTTCTTGGCATTAATAAATGATAAATACTGTATAATAGATGCAAGTGATAGATGAATAGATGCAAGTACTGACTTACTGACTTAAAAATTGACCGACTTAGCGACTGATTGTCTGACTGACCAAATAAATGACCGATTCAATGACTGAATTTGGCGGTCATTTAGTGAAACAGGTGAAGGAGTTAAAAAATAACTCACCGATAATTGCTATTTGCGTGAAGCTTTCAGTTTAAGAAATCTGAATCCACTTATTTCATTATTTGTTTCTAAATTCACCCTATTGAATTATGAAATAAACCATTTCTCTGAAACTTTCTGTTTTTAAACGCATTTTTCGTCAAACAGTCTCTGTATTAGAGAGCGTCATACAATCGATCAAAACCTAGAACACATTCAATGCTCTTCTTGTCATCCTTTTACTGCTACAACAACAGCAACAACAACAACAACAACTACTACTAATGCTACTACTACTACTACTATTACTACTACTACCACTACTACTACTAATGCTACTACTACTACTACTACTACTACTACTACTACTACTACTACTACTACTACTATCACTACTACTACTACTACTACTTCCATCACCACCACTACTACTACTACAACCACCATCACCACTGCTACTACTACTACTACTACTACTACTACTACTACTACTACTACTACTACTACTACTACTACTACTACTACTACTTAAACTACTACTAGTGATGCTGCTACAGCTTCTGCAGTTACTGCTAAGCCACCTCGTGTAGTGGCCATCGTAACATATCAAGTTTAATCTACAGTGTTCGACCAGATTGAACGCATTATGAATACGGAATGCACAAATAGTTTCTTGGTCTGCGTTAGTTTATGAATATTTAAAATTTCGGCAAACAACTTCCCAAATGGGAGGACTGGAAAAATGCTGCCTACTAAATCCAGGGCCGTGGAAGAACGCTTGATTCATGCACAGCTTTGCAGCGTATTGTTGAGACACTTTTCAAATAACTTTTGCATTTAGGAAATCGCTCGAGTAAGCAATACGCGGCTGAACTTTCTGATTAATTAATGATTTGTTTCTGTAGTCCAAAGGAAGTTGTCAACAAACTGCTGCATTATTACAACGAACAGGAACCTCCGATGAAAGGTAAACGAAGACGTCATTTCCTTCTCGGTTTATGGATAAATAACATGAAAGATAGGATTTAGGTCTAACTAGCATTTAAATTTAAGTTTATTTTGACATTATTTTGACATTCTTCCTCATGCCACGATATCCTGACTACATCGCTGGAATTAAATATCTTGTCAGGGATTGTTCAATGTTTTGCAAAAACCAAATTAACAAATGTCTAAATGACAAAACTGCCAAAATAGCAAACGAAAAAAGTGGCAAAATGACAAATGATAAAAATATAGCAGCAGGTATTAGATTCACATAGAATTAAGTGCGATTTTCCTATTGAAACGGGATCGAATATTGCTATTGTAGATCGACCAACAGAAGTCAGGCTTGGAATCTACGTGAACAGTTTCTATTCAATAAATGAACAGACCATGGTAGGCCTCGAGAATTCCTCGCAACCTATTGCATTAATCTAGTTCGACGTAGTCTCTACCAGTTTTACTCTAACATGAAAGATTTAATCAAATTTGATAACATTGCGATTTTGTGACAGTGCAGCTTACAAATAATTAATCACTCAATTCTGAATGAAAATTGAAGTTACCGTACGATTCTGCGAATGGAACATTGCACTAGGGTGCGGACACTCCACTAGTGGTAGATTGGCGCAACGGACCTCCGTTGTCCAAGCGATTTGATGATGATGATGATGATGATGATGATGATGATGATGATGACGACGATGATGACGATGATGATAGTGATGATGATGATGATGATGATGATGATGACGATGATGACGATGATTATGATAGTGATGATGATGATGATGATGACGATGATGATGATGATGATGACGATGATGATAGTGATGTTGATGATGATGATTTGATGATTTGACTCACCGTTTTTGTCTAGTTAAAAATTCTAGAAGCAAGAAACGCAGATTAATTTTTCAAAGCTAGAATGACGAATATTGTGAGTTGGTTCAATCGTCGGCGTGTTGGTGTCGATGAATAATACACCAGCGTTTTCAAAATATCCTGATAAGTAATCGATACTTTTATGGACGTCGCTGTGACGCTGTCTTTTGTTGGAGTTTCGACTGGTTCAACACTTTGTTGACTGCGTGTTCGACCTAAAATCGTTCTGTTGTGAACAGAAACTCCTACCGAGGCCCGGGGGTGGGGGGAGGGGGGTAGGGTCGAGATGAGAGAAACCGAAAACGACGAAAAGATAAATCCTTCGCCGCTGTGCAATTGAATTCCTTTCCCTGGGGATCGGAGTTTCGATGATGAATTCGGTCAATTTAGCTTCTGGCCAATTAGACGATCTCTTTCTTGTCTGGCCCTTTTCGTCAATCCGTATCTAATCAGCTGACGCATTTCATTACGTAATCTGCTCGCCGCGCTTCGCAATTCTAGGCGACATGCCCTCAATCTATTCGTTATCTTTTCGGCGGTAATTGAGTGCATTTGCACTAATTAAAGAGAGCGCAGCCGCCGTACGAGGCAATCATCTGATGTCGGTTTTTCCGGTCGCTATTGCATGGCGAGTGAACTACTCGCATCTGAAACACTAGAACCGCAGTTACTCTGTCTCGGCTTATCTATAACACTATTTGGCAGAGACAGAGAGACAGGCAGACAGGCAGACAGACAGAGACAGAAGCGGAGAAACATAGACAGACAGACATAGAGCGAGAGATATAGAGAGGGAAGGGGCATGAGTAAACAATCGATGAATTTATCTCAATCACTCAATGACGAATGATACAAAAGCATTTTATAATATTTAATTCTAATTATGCTCGTATTGATTGATTGATTTGATTGATGGAGGTTTTATTATTTCCAAATCGGTATATATCACCATATCATAATAGTAACTACAGATTGGCATGAAAAGTACATTATGTGCGTATTAGATGAGGTCATGTTATGCAGAAGTGTTTTAAAACTTGCCAGTTGTGATACCTATATTCCGTGAAAGTCATTGCGGTGAAATGTTCAGACTGAAACTATTTACTAATTTCATAAATTTCCCTTTCTCTCCGTCGGACAGCAATTTAAGTACGGGGTTTTAAACAAAGTTCAAATACTCAAAAGAATTCATATTTTAGTCACGGCTCTTAGATCATGATGCCATGCACTGCATACTTACATGAACCCGCGGTATAAAAGTGAGACTGAGGCTTTGTACTGATGGACCCAAGTTACCGTGCACTCTTCTATACTCTAGATCAGAGGTACTCAAACCTTTTTGAAGGTGGTCCACATCCAGTCTTCCATCGATCGTGTGGGTCCACTAGTTACAAGGGAAGTACAATTACTCCTGTGACAACTACAGCATTAAGTAATTAAGCCAATATTACAGGCTCGAAATTCCTCAGACACAGAAAGCTGTGGCGGTCCGCAAGAACCGTCCTCGCGGTCCGGATTGTGGACCGCGGGCCGCAGTTTGAGTACCCCTGCTCTAGATCAGTAAATTTTGCAGTGCACCGAGAAGATTTCTATTAAACCTAGAGAATACTCAAGCTACGAATAGTCTATAAACTATTCGCATGAAAATGCCGTTGTCTTTCCATTCGCTAAATCTAGGATTATGCCGTCAGCATGTATCTTCGTCAGGCTTGGCGCGACCCCCGGCTAGTTTTTCCGCCGATCCATCGGAAGATGTTCGAAGTTCGTCTTGGAGAGAATAACATAAACCATGTCTGGATACCGGATACCTTCTTTCGCAACGAAAAGAGAGCCACTTTCCACGAGGTCACCGTACGAAACAGACTGATGCGACTCAACTCTACCGGTCACATATGGTATGTCACCAAGTAAGTATTGGCCTATACATGTATGTATCAGTGTTTAATCTAGACTCCTGCGCTCCCGAGGGGGGAACTGAAAAAGACGGGAGGGGGAAACTGACAAAGCCGGGGGGAGAATTCTGCTAGGGGGCTGCTTGTTAGTATGTCAAAATTTCTGGGGGGAATTTGAAATTTCTGGGGGAAAAGGGCAATTTCCCCCTCCGGAAACGGCCTAGATTAAATCCTGCCTGTATTCGATCAACAGCTACTTTGAAAGTTCAAATTTAAAAAGTATGGTGAAAAAATAAAAAAATACTGCGAGATTCGAAGCCTTCCCGGACAACAGCAGAATTCACTTCTCCGTTGGTGTTCTGTGATTTTTAAAAAAAAATTCACACAATTTTGAAAGGTGCTGCCTTGACAATGTTCAAACTGTCAAAATGGCAGAAATTGAAATTGATATTCTGAGTATATTTTCAGATTATATGAACAATTTATCGACAATCACCCTATCCACCCCCGCATCAACTGATCACATTTCCTCATCGGTTTTGCACGAAAAATTCTCAACCAGTCTTGGGCCGAACAGACGGGGGTGGGCTGATCCCCTGTGCCCCGCTCGCTAGGACACGCTAATGTTCTCTCGCATCTCTCGTTATCTTCTCTAACGATACTCAAAGGTTCCTAAATTTTTCTGGTTTCCCCTCACTTCGTTATTTTATCTTCGCCTTCTCTCGTGCGGCTAATTCTTGACGGTCCGGCTTTGTTCTCTCCGTTTTTCCTTTTCTCTCCGTTCCTACGTCGCAGTCCCCCTTTCCCCCCGTTAGTCCGGTCCGTTCCTTTTGCTTCCCAGTCTTTGTTCCTTGTCCGGCTGAGCTCCGATGAATAATTCGATTGCGGACGGTGCATAAAGAAAGAGGGACAGGGCGGTCGTTTGTGTGGCGTCAGCATCGCCGCCGCCGCCGCCGCCGACGACGACGACGACGTTTTAATAAGACAACTCGGGCATTTCGAGACCTGGACGAAGAGAGGGCGGGGGTGAGGACGGGGTAGAGTCGAGGTCACGTCGGGTGGGAACACGGAGTCTGTGGAGCATTTGTCATAGATTAGAGAGCTAATATTAGCCCCGCTGCGAATACATCAAGTGAAGCATCCCTTTTAACTATACCTCGTCTCTAATTAGGGACACCGGTTTATTGCGAAATTACGATCACATATTTAGCAAAAACAGATTTATTGCGCTGCATTTTCTTCCGTTTTTCCGAATCGCGATCTTCGCATATATATATGCGTCAATTTTACCCGCATTTTTCGCTATTTTCGTCATATAGGCCCTCATATAGCCTAGTTCGCACTTTTCGCTATTTTCCTCATATGTACAATGTACAGTGCATAGATATACAGGGGACAGTGGCGGTTCCACGTGGGGGATGAGTGGGAATGCATCCCCCACCGGACTTTTTTTGCTTGTGAAACCTATTTTTGGGTAAAAGTCTAGTAAAACTACGGGGAAAAACTGAGGATGACCTTTTTCGCTTGTCAGCCTATATTTCTGTAAAATTAGGGGAAAAAATCCTCTTTGTCAACCTTTTCGGCAAAGTTTACTGATTTTCCTTCTTTGTTCATCCCCCACCAACTTCCTATGAATTAATTTCACCCCCCCCCCCACAACACACCAAGAAATCCTGGAACCGCCACTGCAGGGAACCAGTGCCTGTTCGAATGTGCTTTTATGTTGGTCGAACGTTTTTACGAGAAAATGTGACGCACGTTGCCGAAAACGCCGCAATTTTCCCGCAATTTTTGCATGTACGACCGCACTAATATAGGGGCACTGATGAGCTACATATTTTATCTGCCGCCTCCTCTCTTTCACCTCTCACTCTCCTCTTTCTCCTTCTCTCTTTCTCTCTCCCCTGTCCCCTCTCCCTCCCCTCTCCCTCTCTTTCCCTGTTACTCTCTCATTCTCTATCTATTTTTCTCTCTTTCTCTGTCTGTCTGTCTGTCTGTCTGTCTGTCTGTCTGTCTCTCTCTCTCTCTCTCTCTCTCTCTCTCTCTCTCTGGTCATAACCCTGATGGTTATCGTAATTGAACTTGTGTCAGTAATTGCTTTAACTGATGGTCATCACAGGACATTATACGAAGACAACGACGACGATGACAACGACAGTTGATCCGATTATGACGACGAATGAAACTAGTGAGAGAAGAGCAGGTTGACTAAAGGGCACTTTAGGTAGCGAGAGAGAGAGAGAGAGAGAGAGAGAGAGAGAGAGAGAGAGGGGGGGAAGAGAAATGTTAGCATAGAGGAACGAGGCAGGCATTGAACGCATGCAAACAACAAGACAGACATTCAGTCAGACAATGAGATATATACATTTAACCAGACAACCAGACAATGAGACAGACGTCTAGCCAGACAACGAGACAGACATTGACCCAGACAACGACAGCTTTTTTATAGCAATGTCATTCCTTTTTTTCTAGGATCTCGGCGACGCTGTCTTGCCCAATGAGGCTTCAGAAATATCCTCTTGACACTCAGAAATGTCCAATGATGTTCGAGAGCTGTAAGCGCATTCGAAAAAATTCTAAACTGCGGTTTACATTTAGACGGACGAGATAAGTAAATGGAAATGTGCTCGATTTAGGTGGCGCATTTGAAATAAAAGCCATTTTTAAATAAACGCACAAGTTATCAACCTATGGGCCATCCATAAAGTAAGTCACGCTATTTTTTACAGTTTTGTAACTCTTTCCCTGTCACAACCTGCCACAAATCTCGGATCCTCCCTTGAAGTACATCGCAAATCTTAAATACCCCATTAGAGTCGTCAATAAATTACGTCGCACAGGTTTTCTATTTAATATATTTGAGTTCGAGTTCAATTTTCAGCTGCTGAGCAGAGAATTTCTACTTCCGGTAATGATAACGAACGTAATTAACTGACCTAGCATTTGATGTATCTCGGACTAAAAGTGCTAAAGAGCAAAAGAAAAAATGCGCCGTCGTTCAAACGATGTTACTATACTCCCTATCAGGCATGTTTAAGATTATATTTATAATGAAAGTGTGACGTCACGGTGGCAGATGCCGCGTGAAAATCAATATAATCAATACCAGCCATGGGCGCCATTATTGTATAGCGATAGACTTATTCACTTCGACCCCCACCCACTCCCTGTCGACACTTTGGAATTTTGGCACGCTTACTAGCGAAAAAGGTTAAAGTCAGGCGAAAATGTCACGTTTAACGCAAACCAGCTTTTAAAAGTTTTTGGGGGTGGGGGAGGGGGATGTGCCATTAAGCAACGATATAAGATAGTTCGAATAGTTAGCAAAACACTTAGAGAAACCGCTGCATTCTTTTTGCCTGCAGAGTTCGTCTGAGTTGGGTTAACGTTGTTTTTAGTCGGATATACAATGGACACAATCTACTTTTCGTGGATCGACAAACCGGTCGATATCGAGAAAGACCTGGAAATGCCGCAGTTTAGCATGGAAGGCTTTGTCCAACACGACTGCTCGCAGAACTATACAGCAGGTAGGCTACTAACAAGCCAAGACCACTGACAGAGAGACAGACAGGCAGACAGACAGACGAATAAACATACAGGCAATTAATGACTGTGGGACTAATTCTGTGTCCTAAAGTCGTAAATGACTCAGGCATACAGCATGTAAATAGACATACAGTATGTAAATCAGTGGCGCAGCCAGGATTTTCGGAAGGGGGGTTGATTTTTGATTTTGACCGTTACCAAATTTGCAAAAATACTGACAAGCAAAAAGAACGTTATCACCTCTACTTTTTAGGTGACAAGCAAAAAGGTCATCGCCTCTTACTTAAACCTTTACCGTCTATAGCCAAAGGGGGTTTTGACCCCAAAGTCGCGTCAAAAAATTAAAAATGCATGGAAACTCATTCAAATATGCTGTTTTCGGCGGCCAAGGGGGGTTAACTCCCAAACCCCCTTGGCTACGCCACTGACGTAAACAGACATATGTACATAGACATATGTAAATAGACATATATAAATAAACATATGTAAATAGACTTATTTATATAGACTTATGTAAATAGATTTAGAATGTTGCAGGATAAACACATGTAAATAGATTTAGTATGTTGCAAGATAAAACTCCATACACAAGGAAGACATTATATAGAAAGTCTAGGACGAGTAGCTCACAACTATATCGTAGTTGCATGATCGCTAAATCTAATGGTATCGTTGCTCTTTGTAAATAGCGATTCGACACCGACTGAACAGCATCTAGGTTACGTACGAACTTAGAACCGAAGTATTTGCAACATTTTATTGCGCCTATTTGGTCACAGCATGCTTTCAGCAGATGGCCGAGCTATAAACAAATGACCATAGCGTGATTAATAGAGGCTTAGGATTACCATTGCTGCCTGTGTGAAAGCCACTAGGGGCGCTAACGGGGTTTGAACCTCGCTTCTCCGTCAGCCTACCGCCCCAGCGCCTAGCCCACTCAGGGTCTGATGGTATAAGAGTAGAAATGAATTTTAAAATAGCATTTGCTTGGATTCAGGGGCGTAGCGACGGGGGTATATCAGTATATATATATATACCCCTCAAATCAGTCTACCTTAAAGTTTTTTGTGTGATTTATATGTGGCTATATGTGGTTCATATGGTTCATATGGTTTATAGTTAAGATTTATACCCACCCAAAATATTTATACCCCCATATCAAATTCCTGGCTACGCCCCTGCTTGGATTTAATAGATTTGGTTAAGATCTACAACGTAACTAAATAGGAAATGAGGGAACATATTGCATGTTTGGCCGGCGTGGGGAGGTTCAGTCACTGCCTAGACAGACTGGCGCCGGTTTCCCGATCGATCGATCAATCAATCAATCAATCATCCAATCATCAATCAATCAATCTTTGTGAAGACTGCCTTAGTGGACGCGAGAGGTTTTCTCCTCGGACACTTGACAGGTGCCTTCCCGTGTCTGGAGATACGCTTCATCCTGCGCCGTGACGTCGGCTACTTCCTCATCCAGGTGTACGTTCCGTCGATGCTGATCGTCATCCTGTCGTGGGTCTCGTTCTGGATCAACGTCGACGCCTCCCCCGCCCGCGTCTCCATCGGACTCCTCACCGTCCTGACGACGACGACGCAGAGCAGCCAGAGCACCGCCACCCTGCCGCGCGTCTCCTACATCAAGGCCATCGACGTCTGGATGTCGATGTGTCTCGTCTTCGTCTTCGTCGGCCTGCTCGAGTACGCCGTCGTCAACGTCCTGTCCCGGCGCAAGGCCGTCCGCATCATCAACCCCATGGGCGGCCTCGGCGGCCTGAGCAACCTGGCGGGCAACCTCAAGCGCCCGAGAATGCTGCCCGCCGTCGTGGAGAGCGTCAATATAGAGGACCAGATGGATCAGGTCTGTACCGTAGTCTGTACCGTAGACAGTAATACTC
Organism: Metaphire vulgaris; assembly: GCA_018105865.1. Taxonomy (NCBI): domain Eukaryota; kingdom Metazoa; phylum Annelida; class Clitellata; order Crassiclitellata; family Megascolecidae; genus Metaphire; species Metaphire vulgaris. The sequence continues at coordinate 8,028,014 of CM030845.1, read as the reverse complement.
ACTGGATAGAGTCTATCTATCCATGGTAAAGATTTACACTCGGCGTTGTTATAGTAACCATTGTCGAAATGGGCGTCCACAGAATTTGTCCATGGGTGGTGGTGGTGGTGGGGTAAAACAGGGTCTTGTGACGAAAGAAACAGAAAAATGTCCAGGGTGCTAAACAGGGTCATGTGACTAAAGAAGCAAACAGTACTGTTCAAGACTGTTAAGATATATTGTGCTAATTATAAATTATTTAGCGCTACGAGAGAGTTAATCGCATTCTTTTATAAATTCATATATTAACTTAGTACGATCAATTATTTTTTCTTAGTAATTTTACTTTTTTCATAACTTCACAATTTTTTCATAGTGGGGGAGGGGTGCAATTGCACCCCCTTATACCTCTCAGGACGCCCATGGTTGTTGAGATGTCTGAAGAGAAAGGATATTATTCACACACACACACACACACCATGTAAAAAGGCCGAAAACTGGCTTCACTTTCAGATACCATGGACTCTATCCAGTGATAATTAATTAAAGTCTCTGGGTTATACCCTGACGTTCAATTAGGGGCTGTCCATTAATTACGTCAACAATTTAGGGTGTTGAACAAGTTTGACAGTTGTTGACAGGGGAGGGGGTCAAGAGAAGTTGACGTCAACAATTTCACTTTTTACAAATAATCAAAACATAGGAAATTTTATGGAATACTACTTATTATAATGGAAAAAGCATGGCAAATAAGGTATTCGCCCCCACATTTTGACACTCTATGAGCAAAAAAGGGGCAAAATGGCCATCGCCGCAAAAGTAATAACCTTGTTATTGGGATCTGTCATTGATCTTGGGGACGGTCAAAAGTTTTTGACGTAATTATAGGGGTGGAGTAACTGAAAGTTGACAGTTGATGACAAGGTGGGGGTCAAAAATTGCCCCAAAATTGTTGACATAATTAATGGACAGCCACTTAATTATTATTGACGTAGCGCTTTGATATAATAAGACCCTAGCTATCAACATAAAGCGCTAAGCAGGCCTGGTAAATGTCCATGCAAAGTGAATGCACGAGATAGGCCTACACAATTTTCCCTCCCTAGGATCGAACCCTAATTGACCGCTCATCTACTCATCTAGGGCAGACCTGACGCTCTACTAAATGAGCCGAAGAGGCACTAAAATTCAACCGACGTTCTGTTTTAACAGTATTTATCACTAAAATCGTTGTACAGTAGAACTTCGTTACAACGTACATAGTGGGTCTGTAAAGTTTAGTACGAAGTACGTTATATCAGAGGCTGTCCATTAATTATGTCAACAATTATTTGGCAATTTTTGACCCCTCCCCTTGTCAACAACTGTCAACTTTCAGTGACTCCCCTATAATTATGTCTTTTGACCGCCCCCACCACCACTAAGACCAGTGACGGGTACCCTAAACAGTTTAGAAGGTCATTATTTTGCAGCGATGATACCTTTCCCCCTTTCTTTTGTTCATCAAGTGTCATAATGTGGTGATGATGACCTTGTCTTTGCTTGTCAGGCTTTTTTCCATTGTAATAAATAGTATTCCATGAAATTTTCCAACTTTTTAATAATTTGTAAAAAAATGAAATTGTTGGCGTCAACTTCTCTTGACCCCCTTCCTCTGTCAACAACTGTCAAACTTGTTCAAACCCCCTCCCCTAATTTGTTCGTAACGTAATTAATGGACAGCCCCTCAAATACTATCCAATACGATAGCGCATCACACGGAACCGTACATTGCGGTACTATATAACCCAGTGTACGCTATAACCGAGTCCGTTCTATCGAAGTTCTACTGTATGCCTTTCATTGTTACTTCAGACACGCTGATTCGAGCCTACAGTATATATATATATATATATATATATATATATATATATATATATGTGTGTGTGTGTGTGTGTTTGGTTGTTTGTTTGTGGGTGTGTGTGCATGTGCGCGCGTCAGAATATGACTGTTGCAATTGCAGTCGCTTCCCAAAGGTAATATAATATGAGATTGTTTTTTTTCTGCTGTGCATTGTGATTTTTTCTTTCTTTCTTGCGTGTTTAACCCCACACAAAGACCACCGGCATAGTGAGTCAGAAGGAACAGACGCCGGTTCCGCACCCCCTCCACCCCACCAAGGTCATCGATAACACCGACGGAAAGATGCGCGCCCGGCGCATAGATAAGATGGCGCGCAAGGCGTTTCCCCTCTCCTTCCTACTCTTCAACGTCGTCTACTGGATGGCCTACACGATTCCCACGAAAGATCCCGACGACGACGACGACTTCGAACCCTAGTCACGCCATTTTACAGCGAAGGCACGACTGACTTCGTCGCATCACGAGCCGTCGTCGTCGTCGTCGTCGTCGTCGTCGTCTCGTGCCGATATCTCCACAGCAACACGATTTTTATGATTTTACTGCGCCCGATATCGGCAAGGATTTCGCAGATTCGGAAAAAGGAATATTGGATGCTGGAGACGCGCCGTCATAAATGGCCGGCTCTGAGTCCTGAAATGCTTGCATCGGTGCTGCCCTATTTTTCGTTGCCCCAGAATCCGTATTCCCGAGGAGAATCGAACGGAGGAGGAGGAGGAGAACGAGTCCCCCGTAAGCGCTCACGCCAACATATAATATTTCGCGTGGATCAGCGGCGGCACCGTCTCCGTTAGGGTCTCAATTTCGAGGAATTTAATTCAATGCTGAGAATTTACGCTCATCTGATAGGACAGCGAGAAGGAAGACGCCGGAAGGAAATTGAGCTCAAGGAATGGTCTTTTACGAACGCCAGCCAGAAAGTTAACCGTCTTTGTTTGAATCACGTTTCTTGCTTAGAAGAGAAATTGTTCTTCTAACTTCGATTTTCATCCTGCAATCGATGTAGAAACCATAAACATCGCAGATATTTCGGGTAGAATGGTCTTGTTTTTGATTCGAACGCATACAGACGAATAAACACAATTGTATGCCGCGGCACAAATACAGTGGAAGTTCTTTTTCGCGACACTTGAATGACAGAAACACGCAGCCTCATATCCAAGCGCCAGTTTAGCTGTGCATATTGAAAACTGTAGATTATTATTATTGCGCGTATGAATCTTTTGACGTGTTCACTGTACGACTTTTAAAAAATATATTAAAATTCAAGAAATAGTAGATGCCTTCTAATTTCTTCTAATTTCTGTTTATCGGAGCATTCAACTAAATTTTAAATGTATAGCTTCAATATACCCATCTATAACATTGATCGTTGTAGGATATACTGTATTTTTAGTTGTAAGTTGTCCTAGTAGTACTTGTACGATATGCCCCCATTATGAGTTCATTATTATTATTATTATTATTATTATTATTATTATTATTATTATTATTATTATTATTATTATTATTATAAGCTAGTAAGTGAAATAAATAATAGAACACTCAGCAGCATAGTCAATAGAACATCACCGATGAGGAATGACAAGTCAAAATTAGAAGAAGAGATGTCGTCAAATCTGATTACTTCTTAAATGAAACATATGTTTTATATATAATACATAGTGCGATAATAATAATTATGAACTTTTATTTAGTCATTTGAAAAAATAACACTCAGGGATATCAACGGACGGTACTCTAAATCTAGCTGCATTCCTACCAATTCATGATTGCGGAGGAAACGCCAGCTGGAACAGTTGTCCTCAGCCTCCTAGATTTTAACGCGCTCAGTTTGCAGTTACAAGGAGACATTCCAGCTTTTTGGGGGGGGGGTATGCAACGAGAAAGCTCTCAGTGTTAGTTCTAGGTACATTTAACAACAAACCAGTAAACGGTATTGGCAAAATTTTCTGAGATTTCCGATTAAATCAACGTTGGAACCGTTGTCATCATAAGCCATCTGTCGCTGTTAAAAATGTCGTAATAACGAGTTTCTGATGTATATTTATAAGCTTATTTTTTATAATGACAATAGGTAAAAGTTTCAATTCTTTGTTGCAGCATGAGTTTAGCGAACTAATATTAACCCTCGCTTGTTACCCCTCGTCTAGTTTGTGAAAATTTATAAGGACATTTATGAAATACTGGGTAAAATTGGAGAGATGGACAAATTTTGGAAATCATCTCTTCTTCCCAGTGTTTATTCTAGACCTTCTCTGGGGGAATCCCCCAAGTTTGAAATGCCTCTTCCCCCAAATTTTGACATTTTGGCATGTAGTATGACCTCTGGAATGTCCGTCCCCCCCAAAAATGTTAAACTCCCTCCAATGTCTATATGGATAGAATAAACACTGTCTTCTTATCCCCCTTAGATTGCTCTCACGCCGTTTCGAACTGATCTTCTGGCTTGAAATGGCTCTAATGCTATTTGGATTTGGTGCGCCGTCGGCTGATGCCCTGGGCATTATGATAGTGGCGCTATAGAAGTTGATTGATTGATTGATTCTTCCCAAAATCTCCACCCAGGCTGTTTTCCATCTTGTAAGCGTCATGGAAGGATCAATTTACTGCTTGAGAGATATGTTATGCGTGAGCCAGCGAGCGGCGTGAAATGTTGACACCTTTTTCCGGACTCGGTGAATCATTGAAGCTCAATAGGAAAACGGAATCTGTCATTTTACTAAATGGTTGTAAATGGTTGTAAGTTTTGACAGAAAAGCAAACAGAAAACAAGAACGCAATTAAATCATCGGTGAATCAAATACGTCTCAGAGCCGTAGCTGCAGTGTAGAGTATTTGGCGCCCGGGGCAAGGTATACATTTTTCGCCCCTAACAGTTTAAAAACTGCAAAATTGGCGATGACCTTTTTTGCTTATCAGACTTTTCACGACGTTAAAGGGGGCAATGTAGTGCAGACTGCGCTGATGACCTTTTTTGCTTGTCATACTGGTAATACCTTCGAAGGGCGTTTAACTTGTTAGAACCATGGTTTCTGGCGTCCCTCCCCCACCAAGACGGCACCCAGGGCAGCTTGCCTCTCTCCAGCCCCCACCTAGCTCTGCGAATACGATGAATAGATTTCCAGCAGAAATAGTCTATTGAACCAAGAGATTACACGAGAAAAGGGAGATGAAGAAAATGAGAGAGAGAGAGAGAGAGAGAGAGAGAGACACGCAGATACAGAGGCAGAGAGGCAGAGCGAGATAATAGAGAAGGAATAGTTTTCCTTTGAATTCTCAGTTTCTCCCTTTCTGCTTAAAAAATTAGATGAATAATTAAGCCTTTTTTGACAGTATTTGTTTCAAATGTAATTTACGTTCACAACTGCCTACACTTCGTTGAAATGTATGCTTTTTCAGTCGACTTATCTTTGGTACAAAATGTCTCTAAAAATCCAGCTGCGGAAATTGCCTAACCATTCTGTTAACGGGATTTTCTAGATATTTTAACCACTGGATCTACTAGTAATATTGTTAGTCTAACGCTCATTCTAGATAGCCCGAACATACTTGTTGAAGTAATAACGATACTAAATGGGTACTTGTTTAGTCTTAATCCGATTTCTCTGATCAATTGAGACTTCTAGTCATGATTGCCATAAACGTCGCATTATAATAATCAATTTTTGTCTTCGGTATTTCCAATAATAAGATTCTTCCTTCGCTTTGCGTTAAATAGTTCCCCGCGGTAGACCACGTGTTGACGACAATCACGTGATGCTCGCCGTTTTTGACGACGATGACGTAGGCGAATTTTGAACTGACGTCGCTGTTTTACTGGTATTGACCGATTTGGAAGGCTCGACCTTTATCTGGATGGCTTCTGGTGTGTGTGCCCTAGGACCTACAATCGTTCAAGATAACATTATATATTGGTTACTCTCTCTCTTTCAAATTAGAATACTGATTAGTGAGATTTAGTCTACACTGCTGAAAGGAGAATTCAGATATGACTTCTTTTCTTAATTTACACGAATTATCTGCAAGCGTTAATTTCACCAATTTCGAAAATTTCGATTGTTGAAAATAATTATCTGAAATTCGAAACTCTCTTTCTATTCGGGAAATGTTCAGCAGTCTCACAGTCAAATATACTTTTCTTAAGTTAATAAGTAACAGAAAATATTCAAATTTATTCTGGAAAATAACCCTATCTTGTTGTGAATTTTCGCACTGTCACTATACGACCGATAAAACTCTGTCGAAAAAGTGCTATTACGACGGCTTCTGCAGTGGCGGCTCTAGAATTTGGCAAGTGGGGGGCCGTTGGGGTGGCAACTTCTAATCATGGGGGCCAATCATTTGTTGTTTAATGTATGTAGCATTAAGTATAGGGTCCCAACTGGGGGCCACTGGGGGAAGGCACTCAATAGGGGGCACGGGCCCCCTTGCCCCCCGATGGAACCGCCACTGGGCTTCTGTACGAACCGACAGCGTTGGCCATTGAATCTACAGTGGGAAGCGGCGGCTGGGTGAGTGGTCTCGACGGCACAACAGCCGTGGTCTTGGGTCGTCCCCCTACTCCCCCTACTCCCTCTGTTTTCTCTCGTTCAGAGCTGTCGACCGTCAGCATCGGTGCCGATTCCTCGAGTGTACCTGTATTTCAAAGGTAAAGATACAAATTGTACGTAAATTATCTATCATTGATAAGAAAGCGACTATGCTACTGTATCGCTATCAGGCTATCGATTGGACTCCATGGCGCTCCATATTTATTTAATCTAGTTTTGTTTGGCTTTTGCGTCTAAACTCTGCTGTTTGACAACGAGGCATATCTTAAATGGCTGATTCAGCGGGGAAAATCAGGAACTTCTAAATAAATTAGCGTTAGAAAGCGAAACTAAAGGTCTAAAGATTGATATAGAATGGACCTTCTGCATGGCGATTATCGAGAGCAAAGCAACACCCACATGTAGAATAAAACTTAACGGAAATGAAATCAAACAAGTGAGAGAGAGCAGAATAATATCGAATTAATGAGAGTATGTCAAGATCGAACAGAATGAAAATCCATGGTCGCTAACGTAGAAATGTACAGCACCTAAGTAAAAGCATCCATTGGACAGAAATACCTCACCTCCTACAGTATACTGGTAGATGTCAATGACTATGTTGGAAGAATTATAATTTCAGCATTTATTCAGCATTTATTTCAGCATTTTGCCAGAACACACTCTTTTGTTCCATTTGACCTACAGTATGTTTTCCCGTCAAGACTCGACTGTGATTCAACACACCTAAAAGACTGCCCTTCTGCACGGGGGCCCAGTGGCGGCTCCCCAGAGGGGCCCGTGCCCCCTACTGAGCGCCTGCCCCTCCCCAGTGGCCCCCACTGTTGGGGCCCTATACTTAATACTACATGTGTCGCGTCACAGCGGAATTCGATTCTTCAAAATGCAGTGTGGGTCAGATAACGTTTGCCTCTCAAATCGTCATCTTGTAGAAGGTTGTTTTGCTCACAAAATTTAGTAAAGATTGTGGATTAAGCGACTCAAGTCTATCCGGTAAGTCTAACTATGGATACTGATTATATTATCCAACAGCTCGACACCAGTTGAAGGAGAAGAATGGCGAAGATGCTGGTTTTGACCAATGTTCTCTCTAAGGTGGGCGCGTGGGCGCGAGCTCCCAAACGGGGAGACGTGCACCCAAAAATGCTATTGCCCAAAAAATTTGAAAATTTGCAAGAGGTTTAGAAATTTTGATTTATTATTTAAGCGCTTATTTAGATTAATTAAATTAAATTCCAACAGATTATATAGCAAAACTACATCAACGGGAATTATTCGCAAAATCTCACCTCTCTCGAATCTCGGCATTGGAAAATCTGAAACGAGAGAAGTTAATGAGTTTAAACGTTTGCGGATATATAAAAAATCATGTTCAGCTGGCTGTCATTTAGAGAGCAACAGCATATTTTAAACCCATGGTTTGAAACCTCAAGATAGTTTTAAAGTTTGATTCTCGTTTAGAAGTTTAACCGAAAAATAATCTTTCAAGCTAGGACATCTAATGAAGAAATCCCCCGTATTTGAGAAGTAACTTGTTGATTTGCCAAAATAGAGCAATCAATCTACTTCTTTGATTCTTCTATTGACGGAAGCTGAAAATTGTCCCAACACCACACTCGAAATCTACTGAAGGAAAAACTGAACAATTAATAAAAGGGCGCTAGGACAAAATGTCAGCGGACAAAATGTCACGAACAAAACGACATGGGACAAAATGTAACCCTCACTCTAAACCCAACCTCAAACCGTGACATTTTGTTCGCGGACATTTTGTCAGGCGACGAATAAAAGTATGGATTGAACGTTCCATTATAAAGCGCTGTGTCGCTAACAATTATGTTGGCACAGGTTTCAAGTTTTAGTAAATTGAGATTACTCACTTTTGAAAGGCAGTATTTCTTGTAGTTTGCCATGCTGAACTACAAAGGCAAGCGATGAAAACCAGTTTAGGTCACTAGTATACAGAAATCTCTACCATTGCTAACGCTAAAAATCCTTGTTAGATCACCATAAACAATCTCATTGAGCAAAATTTGTTAGCTCTTTGCTGCTAGATGTACATAGAACTATGAGTGAAAATGACAAGACGGAGTAAAGTACTCTGTTGTAGACCAAAATTCTGGAGCCCAACCAACAACGGCGTACGTTAAAACCCACACTTGAACACGCCTCTTTCAGTTGACTTTTCCTCGGCAGTCTGCCTTATTGATTGATTCCCAGTGACAATTGATTTTCAGAATTTACCTGATCGTTTGCCGATGGTCTTGAAGTGCCAAGAATACTCATAAATGGGACCACAGAGGCTAAAAAACTACTCGTTCACCGCTGACTATATAGCTGAGCTTGAGACGGAATCAGCGACGTGCCAAGAGCGGTGGATGCCCGAGGCCAAAGTAAATTTGGATGCCCCCTCCTCTGCCCAGTGTTTAATCTAGACTCCTGGACTCCGAGGGGGGGAATGACAAAGCCGGGGGAAAACTGACAAAGCCAGGGGACAATTCTGCTAGGGGCTGCTGTTAGTCCATGTAGTATGCCAAAATTTCCGGGGGGAATTTGAAATTTCCGGAGGGAGAAAAGGGCAATTTTCCCCCGGAAACGGCCTAGATTAAACACTACCCCTGTCACCTCGGTGTTAGGTGTTAACAAGCAAAAAAGATCGCCGAGACAATTTGGGTGCCCTTACCTGGCGTGGATGCCCCTGACAGCCAAATCGATAACTTTAAGGAGTTTCATGTAAACATGTTTTGACGAGCTAAAAAGTTCGCCTGGAGCCCCCACTCCACCGACCCTCTCTGCACGCCACTGGACGATGCGGGGACAAAATGTCACGGACAAAATGTCACAGACAAAATGTAACCCTAGCTCTAACCCTAAACCGTGACATTTTGTCCGTGACATTTTGTCCCCTGACAATTTGTCTCCATGACATTTTGTCCGTGACATTTTGTCCGGCCGCGCACTGGACAGAATTAGCCGCAGCATTAACTCCACGGACAGAAACTTGAATGCGGGAAATTCATTACAGGCAGACCAGATGGCTGATCATTGTACTACCCCGCCACAAATGGAAATTCGGATTTAATTCATTCTACATTCTATTGCGATAAAATACAACCCGGAAATAGGAACACGAGATTGTGATAAGCCTTTTGCAGCTGCAATACTGATGACCGCAAGAATTAATATTTCTGATAAACAGTGGTCGAATTTGCAAGAAAGCAGTAGGATAGGATTGGATACATTTCTACATTCAGTGGGGGTGGGGGCGGCGATAAACTTTTCTCCCTACATCGTATGGGAAATTCGAACAGTGGGGGTGGGATCAACAAAAACCCGTTCCCATGCAGATCAAGCAATGCTGATAGGCAATATAAGCTGTCTAACAAATTTTTAAACTATTTTCCCTGCTCGTCGCCCAATTATTATCGTGGAAAATCTTGCACCTGCGTTTCTGTATTCAACGCAACGACAAACTGCACCTGACATCAACTATCCGTCGTCGCCATTTCACCGGTTTTAGTCGTAACAAGGCGTGACAAAAGCAATTGAAAATTCTGCGTTATATGGCGCTACAACATTTAACCTTCTCGCTCGTCACTCGCTCACCCTACTTTTTCCTTTGCAGCTCGACGATTTATTGCAACAAAAACAAGTTAACACGTTACGACACCCAAACGCAGTAGTTTCATAATATTCAATTTCCTGATATAATAATAATAATATTATTATTATTATTATTTTCTGATTTCTGCCCTCCTTCTCCCTCTACTCCGTCTCTTCCATATCTTCCTCTCCTTATCCCGCTCTCACCCCCTCTCTCTCTAATTTTTAAGCAGACAGAGCCTTGATTGCGCGTTGTATGCTTATGTCAACATCTAGGGCTCTATGTCTCGCCTCGCGTTTCTTTGTCATAAGATTAATAATACGCAAATCCGATATTTGACCAGATCAGCCACAGAGAAGTCATTGACGAAGCGGTAACAGGAAACCCTTTAATTAATAGTTTTATTTTACAAAAACTACGGAAAAATCCAGTTTGTCGCCAAAATCACCTTCAAACAGACTGGAGCAATGACGCACTCATCACTACCACGTGACCATCAATACTTCTCGTAGCCTATAGACAAATCGATTGAAACCCCCATTCTTTTCAAAATGTTCATAGGGTGGAGTTTTATTCAATAAATTTTCTAATCCTGCATTGAGGAGAAGTTCATGATAATCTTCGCTTAGAGTCTTAGACAGAGCGCAAGCAAAACCTAAAGCGTTACGGTAGAAATTTAAAAAGTCAAAAGTACAAAATTGACTTTGTCTCAAATTTTTCAGTAGCAGATCGGTCAAAGATTGTGTCGTTGGGGTGGGGGTGGGGGTGGGAGTGGGTGGTGGTGGGTGGGATTCGTTTGACACAGGGAGAGGAGGTCATCTTTATGACGAAAATTTCTTCTATACTCGTAGCCTAACTAGGTCTTAAGCAACCGCCGCATAACAATAATATAATATAATGTAATAAGGTTTAAAGTGGTTCAGTAGGGACTGCCCTGTGTGAGAACCACTGTTGTTCCCGTCCAATCTAATATCCTATGGGCGACAACAGCAGCAGCACCGCAGCGACAGTTAAAAAGAATAATAAAAGTGATGAAATAAGCCTATATATAAAAAAATTCCCAAACGTTTGTGCATTGATTAATCTATATACAGATCGACTAACAGCGTTTCGCTATTAACATAACTGCCAACGCGATATAACAAGTCCTACCTGAGCATACACATAGCTGACTAGTGAAATAAGTAACATAACAGAAATTAATGACCAATACATGAATATATATATATATATATATATATATATATATATATATATATTCATGTATTGGATGACCGCGACATATGCATAATATATATCGCAGTCATCGACAAATTGTTTTTTTTTACTTTGATTAAATGCGTTCACACGCAACTTTCATGTAGCGCCAGTCAGTTTTACGAAATAGACTCTTCGTTTTTAACGTAATCCGAGTCGGAGGGAAACTGAGAAAGAGAAAGATAGAACTCGAGGCAGATTTTCGTCCACCTCTGATCTGGACCGAGGGAGAGGGCAGCAGTAGAGACGTGGGTCCGCGTTGATTTTCGCTGGTTATTTTACGATAAGAGCGCGTCGTGGGTGGGTGGGTGGGTGTGGTTTCGGCGTTTTAGTTCCAAGATCAAGAGATCAATTGCTGAAAACGTTAGTCACAAAAGCGCCCTCTGTGGTCGGTTGACGTCGGATCCGTCGCTCTGAGGATCGCCACCCTGGGCGTCGGGGGACCCTCTAACGATGCCCTCCACCGCCGCCGCCGCCGTAAGCGGCTCTCAGGGGCGGCTGCAGGCTCCGGGAACAGACGGTGGTCGACAGGAAGACGGCGAAGATCGGCCGTTGGCTAACAACGCAAAAGAAACAAGGCAGAGAAGCGTTTGGACAAAATCGAACGGACAATCGTCAATGTTACAGTTCAATTTTCATTTCAGAAATCTTTAAAAACGTCTATAGGCTAGTACCTATACACCCCGTAAAATAGCTCGCACATGCGCCCACAGCGCGATCACTCTGGAACGTCAGTCGATAAGACGACGCAGCTCGTGGTAAGAACTGCAGACGATGTGAAGAAAGCGTTATTTTGAAGAAGGCAAAGTCTCGTATAGCAAAGTCTGTTTATACCATTGATCAATATTCTTCAAAACAATGGGTTCATTGCGTTAAATGTAGAATCTATACCGTCTGTCATCCTTTCTCTCTCTCCTACTCAGTCTCTCCCTCCCTTAATTCTTCCTCCCTCCCTTCCTTTCACCCACTCTCTCTCTTCCTTCCTCTCTCTCTCTTTCTCCCTCTCCCTCTCTCTTTCTGCATATCTCTGCTGTAAAATATGTGACACGTATGTTCAGGAAGAAGTAGATACGTACACAACCTTCGCCGACTGATCCTTCCTCCTTCCCTACCTTCCTCCCCCTCCCTCCCAACTTCCCTCCCTCGCCAACTCCTGTGTATTCCAGTAGTTTTATAATAATTCTCTTACATACAGTAGCTTCTGTTGTTTTTGGATGGCTGAGGACAGATTTGATGTACGTGTGGATTTGAAAGCGATTCTGTATTGGAAATTTAGCGAAGATGACGCACTCCGCAGTGCAATCAGTGCCGAAGCAATCGTATTATTGCAATAATTGGCAATGGCTTCCTTGCATGCAGAGGACGAACCATGTCAGAAGAGTTCAACGGAGGTCAGCAAAGGTCAACAGAGATTAGCAGTATGAGGTACCCGGTACATTCGCTGCATCGTTCGGAGGATAGTGTTCAGTTCATCTGTGCCTTTGGACCGGACGACATTTTAAGACTTCCGCACATAATCAGCGAAGGTTATGTCACTTTTAATCTGAAAACCTTCCTCTACACATCTACAATATCGACATCGCAGCAAATGAAGGCGATCATGAAAGCAGAAGACATCAGCTTGAAACTGCGGGTCGTAAATCTTAAGGTCAACTTCAGTCTGGCCTTCCTCATCTGTTCCCAATTCAGACGAAGCAAACAGATCCTACGCACACGCGCGCACACGCACACACACACACACACAAACAAGATTTAACGCCGTGATATCGCTCCAGTCGCTGTAGTAATCGTATTAATTGGCAGAAAACGGCAACGTCCTCTCAATGTGTTCTGCCTTTGTCACTGAAATAGTCTTCTATGATTGCTTTCTGGAACTTCCCAGAAAAGCTTTCTTTCTCGTCTAGACTGAATCAGAGGCGCCCAGGCCCCATAAAAGCTAACGTAGAGAGCTTGTGTATGATGTGGGCGAGGGTGAAAAACTATGTAATATTCGCCTGTTGGATTGCATTCATTCAGGCAGAGAATTGACTTCATGTCCTATTACCTCTGACCTGTTATAAAAGCTTTACTTTTGCAATATTATTTTCGCAGTGTGACTGCCAGTAAGTAGTTCGCTATATTTTCTCTTATCGCCGACCTTTGATTCTGCCATTAAGTCAACTAATAACCTACACACACACAGATGACGTATCCTCCAGAAAGATTCTTATGATTTTGAAATTGGAATTTCGCATGCTGTGAAAACTTAAATAAATATTTCTGACTGTATAGTTGTAAAGTATGACGCAATGATTTCGCCGTGAGTTTGTTTGGATGGCATTTTGCTCATCGTTGATAATTTGATGCTGCAGTATCGGCGTTCGTAACGAAAATAATAGAAATTAGATTATTTTAGTTTTGATTTTGCTTGTTTACTTTTACCAGCGATCGCACTCGTGCAAGTAGACTAATCGGCAAGTTTAAAAAAAGTGATGGTTGCATTTAACATTTACATTTTTCACTTGACGAACTTTGTATTACATACTTATTTGCATAATTAAATATTTGTATTTACATTTTACGATTGCGTGCAATAACACTGCGATAACATTTACATGCCTTTGAGCGGAGCATTTACGCTTACCAATTCGATTGAGTTTCGTGTCCTGCATAGCTCCGGGAAGACCTTGCATGAGTGCGTTCAGTCCGCCGCCCATCCGTATTGGATCGGGCCCTCCTCCGTCTTGCCGGGGCCCGGTCGGTCCTTTCGGGCGGACGGCTTCGACGGGAAGCACCCGTCGGCGCTTCTTCGGCAGCTTTGCCCTCGCCTGCGTGTGCGAGTAGAAGAGGGCGAAGTTGCTGACGATGACGGGTACGGGCAGGGCGATGGTCAGCACCCCCGTCAGGGCACACAGCGATCCGACGAACATCCCGACGTACGTCTTCGGCGTCATGTCGCCGTACCCCACCGTCGTCATGGTGACGATCGCCCACCACAACCCGACCGGGATCGACGTGAAGTCGTTGTTCGGATTGTACTGGATCCGCTCGGCGTAGAAGACCAGCGACGCGAAGATGACGATGCCGAGCACGAGGAAGAAGACGAGCAGACTCAACTCGTGGGCCGACGCCTTGAACGTGTGGATGAGTATCTTGAGTCCGGGCGAGTGACGCGTCAGCTTGAACAGGCGCATGATGCGGATGATGCTGAAGAACTCCAGTATGTCGTTCTCCTTCTGCAGATAGGTCAGCAGGAAGTCCAGGTAGAAGGACAGCGTCGCGACGAAGTCGATGATGTTGACCGGAGCGCGGACGAAGGCCAGCTTGCTCGGACTGACGACGAACCGGATGACCAGCTCGAAGGTGAACCAGGCGTTGCAGATGCACTCGATGAAGAAGAACGCCGCGTGCGGTTCCGTTCGCTTCTTTTCCAGGGTCCAGGACGTCCGGATGATCCGGGGCACGTCGTTGTCTCCGCTGCTGCTGATGTTGACGCTGAAGTCTAGGTAGTCGGTGTTGTTACGGATGATTGGAACCCTCATGCTTGGATGCGTCTTCAGGCAGAACGAAAGTATCGAGACGACGATGAAGAAAACGGAGATGACTGACGCTATCTGGAATAGAACACAAGAAAACCAATTATAATAATCTTTATTCGTGCAAAGCACAGCATCAAAAATGTTAGAACACAGCCAATGATAACACAAATCAACTGAAAAAACTCAATACAAATAAACTAATATTAAACTGATAATCTAATAAACAAATAAACTAAGCATAAACTTTAAGCACACATTTTACACAGTACAGCTTCTGCCATCAGACAAGTTCTAGTAATACACTCAGCAAAATACAGTGACTTCTTCTCATATTTATTAACAAAGGATGCTTGTCGCTTTTTTAAAACAGCATTATTATTATTATTATTATTATTATTATTATTATTATTATTATTATTATTACATAGATAATTTATGAAACGCTATAGCATAGCAAGGCTAAAGTCGAGAGGGTTTTACATCAGGTAACGCCAATACATGCGACCGTTTACACCAATACATGCGACAACATCTGCGGGACATTAATTTCTACCTTTTAACCATTTACTATTCAACTATATTAAGTGCAACCATTTATCATTTAACCATTTACTATTTAACTATATTAAGTCAGTGGCGTAACGTGGGGGGCGGGGGCACTTTGGAGGCAGCTCCCGGGCCCCGGGAGAAGGGGACCCGAGGAGTGATATTTTTAATTTGTTATTTACCCGTCAATGCTATAAACGATGTGACGACTTTTTTGCTCGTCAAGACTATAATCGTTGAGCACCTTTTTTCCATATCAAGGATGCCCCCCGGCCTCCCCCCCCCAAAGTCACGCTACGCCACTGTATTAAGTGAAACCATTTGGGCCTATCATTTACCCATTTGCTGTTCAACTATTTACGTGTAACCATTTGTAATTTAACTATTTACTATTCGACTATTTAACCATTTACCATTTTACAGCATATATGTCACATGCAGGCGCGTTGGCAGCGAAATTCTGAGCGAAAGTTTCGAGATCGGAATTCTGAATCTTTCGAAAACCAGCTTTTACCACAACCAATTCTGATTCTGGTTGTATCTGTATCCTCTCTGGAATTATTAATCTCAAAATAATTTCACTGGCATGTGATAGCAAAGCAATTATTGTCCCGCTGTTTGGACATTGCCTGCCCTGATGTCTCGTCTTTTGAGTGTTAGTATTAGAAATCGATTCGGCCCAGTCATCGGACCTATCTGTTGTTTCCCACAATGCTAAGCATATTTTATGCAAGCAATTAATTCGTACTATTTTAAGTGCTCACAAAGAATACATCTCCGTTGTCGATTTGTGTACAAATCCGACGCAAATACGTGCATTCACCTCCTCTCTCTCTCTCTCTCTCTGTCTTTCTCTCTCTGTCTCTCTCACTCTGTAATCTATCTGTCTCTGTCTCTTTGTCTGTCTATCTCTGTGTCTGTCTCTCTCTCTGATTCTGTCTCTGTCTTTGTGGCCGTCTCTCACTCTGTCTGTCTCTTTCTCTGATTATGTCTCTGTCTCTTGTCTATCTCTCTCTCTGTGCCTGTCTCTGTCTCTGTCTCTTTGTCTGTCTCTTCCTCTCCCCCACGCACATGCACGCGTTTAGCGTTTTCGTACCGTTTCTGAAAAATGAAAGACGTGCTTCCTTCTGCGACCGTCAACAACACCCATGCATCGCCACCCTATCCTCAGCTTCATCCGCTTTGCAAATATCGACCATTGTCATGAGTTCTCCTTTCCGTGTTGCCAAATAAAACGACGCAATCGATATAAATGGCAGATAATCGCTTTATACAATAACGACATATCGTCAAAATCGGTTTTAGAAAAGAATCTTAAACTCTATTATATAGGGTCTGCATCGCACATATATATATATATATATATATATATATATATATATATATATATATATATACTTGATTGAAAATCCAAAAATGCGCTAGTAAACAGTAAACACAGACCACCAACTGAGATAGGCCTACGTTTATTTATAGCAACACTAGAGCAATATGAGATTGAACGCTGTTCGCATATTTGATTCTTATAATGTCGGCGGCACAACCTACATATTGTGCACAATGTATTGTATATTACAACGCAACCAGATGTATGAATCTGTTTGCTGGGATGTTGCAGCGAGCGAAGTGGCTATGTTTGAAAAAAAAATATATTGTTGTACTTATATATATATATATATATATATATATATATATATATATACACACACTTATATATATCGTCAACACTGATCTATATTATATATAATTATATATATATAACCACACAGTGGCAACACAGTGGCACACACATCACAACCTATGTATATGTAAGCACCACAATCTCTCTTTCCATCTCTCTCTTTATATATATACATATATATATATATATATATATATATATATATATATATATACATCGATGTTCTACGGCAAACACGTTCACATAAACAAAAGACGTGTCTTAGAGCCATAAATTAAACTAAGAGGTCTTTAAAACTTCATACGGTCTAAGTATTTGACCGATTTGATGCAGTCGGAAAGAGTAATTAAATTTTCTTTTTAGACAAAAAAATTCAATAATCCACAGTCGTCGGGGATGAAATGTGATCTTGCCGTGTGCGTGACACCGATAGCAGTTTGTTGTAATTTCAAAAGTCGATAAGAACTGCGCACAGCTGTGGCGTCATGACTTCATTACGCGATGGTTTTGGGTTTATCGCCTTACACAGCAGCATTAGAAAATCAGTTGAGATATTTCGTACATCCGTCATAGAAACGGATTTATGATGCTCTATAGTGCAGGCGTCAGAGCAATTTGACTCCATAATCTCCACCCAGTCTAGCACCAGACATTGTTCCGACAGCTCGCTGTAAGCTTTCATAAGATTGGAAATGACTAATTTATATTTTATCTAAGGCAAACGAGCTTTTCCTCGTTACAAGAAAGTCAATAGCTCCTAATTATTATAGTATGCCTAGAAATAAATAAATAAATAAATAATATGCCAAAAACCACTGCCCTCTATTCCAACTTCTGTCTGCCAAACCTGCTACGACTGTTATCTTTCAAAATAGACCCTACAGATAATAAAAATAATATTTATGCAATTTGATAGTGCTAGTTTTTTATAAATTCTATGATTACCACCACCCCGTGAGTGGTTTTCCATGCCGGACTATGACATTTGTGGGGGACTGGTACGCTTAGCCACCGTACATCTACGGCATCTGCGTTGCAATGTGTGTAAAATTAAGCTCTAATTGATTCGTCTGTGATACACAGCTGTTCATTAAAATAACGTAGTGTTTCTAAGTCTAATCGAAGTCAGTCGCGTTGTCTTTACAGCTAAACCGACATTGCGGAAATAAAATATGCGAAAAGCATTCAGTTTCATATTGTTCCGGTGTTCCTTACGAACCAGTGGTTTTCAAACTGGGGTCCGCGGTCTCCTAGGGGGACCGCCAAGCGGTTTCAGGGGACCGTGAAGGGATTAGTTTCTCAAGATATCTCTCCAAAACCACAGAACACAAAACACAGTGATGGCTCTAAGAGTTCTGATTCCATTTGATTTTAAATTTGATGATTAAGATGTGCAATTTTATGATTAAATAATCGATAGACTAAACAAGTAGCCTATATTGGTCCTATGTTGATTGAAGTTAATTCAATTTTTTTAATGTCCCGCGAATCATCACCAACATTTCCAAGGGATCGCAATGCAAGAAATCGTAAAATGTTTGAGAACCACTGTTGTAGACAAACTCATCGGTTGCGGACAGCGTTTTTTCTAGCGCATTTATTTCATGATTTTCAGTCTCAAGTTCCGCTGTAATTCGCCTGAGTTGTTACAAACGATGGTTCTCACACAGAGCAGACCCTACTGAACCACTTTAAACCCTATTATTATTAAACTTATTATTACTACTATTATTATTATTATTATTACTATTATTATTATTATTATTATTATTATTATTATTATTATTATTATTATTATTATTATTATTATTATTATTATTAGATAAGCAGGAACTGTCTGAAATTGCAAAGTTCTAACTCATTCCAGTTTTGATCTAATCTAATCTTAAACTTCTATGGCGCCACTTCATAATACACAGGGGCATCAACCGATGGCACGCCGAATCCACATAATTAAAGATCCAGGTCAAATCCAGGGTATCCGGCCCTGATAAACGGGTGACCGTCTAATCGCAGACATGTAACCGCAACGCTTTTCAATGCGCTGTTATCTTCTTTCTAATCAGATACGACGTAAATTCATATCACGAATAATCGTGTAAGTTGTCTGCACTCTTAGACACGCATGTAGCAGTGGCGGCTCCACCGGGGGGGCCAGGGGGGCCCGTGCCCCCCCCCCCTATTGAGAGCCTGGCCCCCCAGTGGCCCCCCCAGTTGGGACCCTATACTTAATGCTACATACATTAAACAACAAATGGTTGGCCCCCCATGATTAGAAGTTGCCCCCCCCCAACGGCCCCCCACATGCCAAATCCTTGAGCCGCCACTGGCATGTAGACTTTGTAACGGAATATTAGCCTAATACGCGCAAGGGCAAAAATCGAAATCTATTTCAGGCACCGTTCCACCGACACAGATATAATATTGCGTGTATTGGTGTACACACACACACACACACACACATGCGTGCTTCATTGCGGACGAAGTTAAACTGAGAGGAGAAACTGGACAAGGATTTGCATAGATCGCATTATGTGCGGGGTCCGAATAAATGCAGCCTATGGACGATATAAACAGTAGCAGCGTCCGATATGGCCGATGTATTAGAATTAGATGATGCATCTATTTATTCTCTCTCTCTCTCTCTCTCTCTGTCTCTCTCTGTCTCTCTCTGTCTCTCTCTGTCTCTCTCTGTCTCTCTCTGTCTCTCTCTGTCTCTCTCTGTCTCTCTCTGTCTCTCTCTGTCTCTCTGTCTGTCTGTCTCTGTCTCTCTCTCTGTGTCTCTGTCTGTCTCTCTGTCTGTCTGTCTCTGTCTCTCTCTCTGTCTCTGTCTCTCTCCTTCTCTGTCTCTGTCTCTCTCTCTCTGTCTCTCTCTCGCTCGCTCGCTCTCTCTCATCTCTCTCTCTCTCTCTCTCTCTCTCTATATATATATATATATATATATATATATATATATATATATATATAATTTGCAGATTACTTAACATGTTATTCAGCACAAAATGTCACCGATTTTACACACTCCTGTGGAACTGGTTATATCCTTTTGCTATGGTTCATCGTTATACAAGTCTTTTAGGTCTTTACCTAGGCCCAGTAAACCTTCAAGAGATCCAGTGTACGTGGCTCGCTCTCTTTCATGTTTGTTAACGCAGTTAACTTCTGCAAATTCTATCTAATCTAACGGCCCTTCAATATAAATTGTCTTGTTGTATAATAATCGGTCGATAAATTCTTTAGAAGAGAACCTTTCGTGGTAATTAATTGGGTGGTCCCTTTCTCGTGGAATAGCATTCCTCTGTCTCCTGCGAATTTGTCGCCTGTGGTCCGTGTGATGATATCGTCTTATTCCCCGCGGAGGAAAGCGCTCACTATGCGGCATCTCGGTTAATCTTCTTTCGCTCCATCGAATTGCAGCGTGCTGGAATTGATTGATCGATTGATTGACTGACTGACTGGACGAACAAACAGTCTGATTGACTGATTGATTGCCGAAAGTCTATTGGTCAGTGAGAAAGCGTTTAGTCAGGAACACGGGTCAACGAGGCAAAGGAAAAATTACCAGAACCTCAGACAGATAATTTAGGCGATTTAGATCGAAGAAGGTGATATGTGTGAGACAACGCTATACGCGTACTTAAAGCTTTGTTCTGAGTCGTTTTCCAGAATGTTTTTTTCGTATCTCACTAAATTAAATTTCATCAGTTCTGGAGAATGAAATAGAGTGCTAGAGAGAGAGAGAGCGAGAGAGAGAAGGAGGGAGAGGGTGAGGTTAGTAGTGACGTAGCCAGGATTCCAGAATAAAGGTGCACTTCAATATTTTCGGCCCAAAAGTCTTGACGAGCAAAAGTCACATCTTAATACTACCTCCCTCCCCTCCCCCAACTAAAACTCAACGGTTTTGCGCGAAGTCCGCGACCGCTCCCAGTCCGAATAGGAGAGCGGGGCCCCTCTCCCCCGTGGCCACGCCAATGTGTGAGATATAGATCCATGCTGTTCTTGTAAAGCTCCGACGATAGATGAACAGCGAACACTGGAGACGGTCATTTCTGGCGCTCTCGCATTTTCATCGCTCGAAATCTGCAAATTGAAAAGCGCTGTTTGCCTTAGCAATTCCCGAGCGTCACAGCTAACTCGCTCCGTCGGCCGCCGCTGCAGTTCGATTTTGCTCTTCATCGGACGACAGACGCAGCCATAAACAATGCGGACGGCGCAACTTGCTTGGATAGCCAACAATAAAAAGTCAGGCGGGATGGATCAGAATCGATCAAAAACCCGATTCGATCCGAGTCAATCGATCGGCGGGAGATTGATTTTGGAATTCCGACTTGCACCCGATCTCAAACAGATTTTCTGACTCAACGTTCTATAAGGTTTGCCGAAATCGTTTCGGCTAAAACTTTCAACCATTGCTTTCAGAGTCATACATTCATAATAATTGCATAATAACCAATTTGCTGTAAGGAAGTAAGCAAGTAAAATCTCGTTAAATACTATAGCGCTTTCGAAAGTAGCACCGCGGTATAGTACAGTAGCTGCTTATTCTTAGGCGCCTATAGCAGTCATCAGCTGTAATTTCAGAAGCTAAGAAGAAATCGTGAAAACGAAATTGTATCGGTAATTTGCGTTATAATATTCCAGGAAGTTTTAAATAATCAACCGAAGAGTTTCTATAGCGTCAGATTAGCAAGCAATGCATTTGGCATCAGTCGATGGTATCTCCGAAGTAGAATCGCAATCTTCCATTGTCAGATCCTATCAGTCAGCCCAAGTGTCCGGTTCCGGTAATCCGGTTATGGCGGATATAGAGACAATATAGAACAGGTAGGCCTACGTTGTGAGTCTTGATCGAAAGGTCGCAGGGAACTGGAACTCAGCTCGTTTTGTTTCGTTGTTTGTTGGCTTAGAACACCGAAGTTAAGCCGCGTTGAACATGGCTCAGTATTTGGATGGGTGACAGTTCTACAGTATGATCTAGTCGGGTACAGACAGAACAACGAAAGCTAACCTAAATGCAAAACTGGATAAAGCTGAATTCACACAGAGATTACTCATTATCTCCTCAGCAAACAATCGAAACTCCTTTCACCGAAACTGTCACCAATTATATTTATTGAACAGCAACATCTATTACGTTTTATGCCTGTCGTTTTTTTGTTAGCCCGCCTCGAGAATGATAAAAAAGAGGAAGGTAAATAGACACTTTCACATTTTGGTTGCAGAAAATTCACCTCTGTTGCACGTTCAGTTTATGCATGTTCGTCGGCCCTTGAAACGTATAATAGGCCAAATTGGAACGGATCCTGGAACCGTAAAACCAACCAACGGCGTCGTTATCTCGACCGAGTGAGCGCTTAATCTGGTACGGATCAACGACTTAGCCGCGGCTAAGAATAGACAAACAGGGGAGGTTTTTTGCGATGGTCTCCCGAATTCAGACGTCTGCTGTCGGCACAGGAACCAACTAAATAATGGTTCTTTATCACCGAATCACTCCTTGGAATGCAGAAAAGGCTACATTCAAATGTATGAGAAGCTAATGAGGCGCAGCTTCTAATGAAGGATGAATGTATGCGATGAAAACCCGTAGTAGGACTCATAGCATGAAAGTTAAAGCGTAAACACACTTAATGAACCATATAAGTTTCATTATTATTATTATTATTATTATTATTATTATTATTATCCTCACACAGGCTAACTTAGCCTCCTAAACCACTTGAAATCACGTTGTTATTATTATTATTATTATTATATTATTATTATTATCATCATTATTATTATCATCATCATCATCATCATCATCGTCGTCGTCGTCGTCATCATCATCATTATTTATTAAATCAAAGACATTATTTTTATGATATTCAGCGATTTGTCAGTGTTGACGTTTCGATATTGCCAATATCAGAGAAACCGCCTAAATGAGATTTAATCTGTTCGCTGAAAATTTGTCGAACATTCACTATTCTGTGAATCTCTGTCGCGAAAAATATCGGACATATGGTGTTAATCATGGAAAGGAATTTACTAAATACAATCAAGTTTCAAGACCGGAGATCGATGATCGAGAGAAAAATTTTAGGAACTGTTGGGGCGGGGGAGGGGGCGAGTGGGGCGAGCTAGATCGTAACGGTTTTTTTATTTTCTTTGAAAAGCCTAAATAATTCTAAGGCTTCCTGCGCTGTTTTCTTCCCTCTCTTTTAACACCACAGGCGTAGAAGAAGTCTGAAGAACTAATCAAGACAAAGTTCAGATTAATTATTAAACCAAGAGCTGTTCGTAGTCTGTACACTTTCTCGCATTCATTTGGACGTACTTCTCTGGTCGAAGAATAATTAGAATGGAAAGAGAAACATATTTCTCCGTCCTAATCCGAGCTTCAATAACAGCGCCAACGAATACATTTCGTTTCTGACTTCTTCTTCTCCTTCAGAGAGATTGCAGTGTTCGCGTTATTAATTATGCATTGTCCGAGAAACACCCCCAAGTCAGCCATGAATCAATAGATCTTCATTTCACTCCAATAAGATAATGGCGCCTTAGATCTGCTTTAGATCGACTCTGACCTGGACCTGGAGAGACTTTATTCACCTCTCGGCCAGCGTATTAGATTGATTCAATCGCCCTTTCCATGATCGAACATTCGCAGTCTGTCTGATCGATCGAATCGTCTAGAAGCTCTCTCTCTCTCTCTGTTCGATTTTTTTTACGGTGCTTCGACTGTCCAGTCGGTATGGATTTATCTCCGCCTTAGACGACGAACCGCCAACCTGGGTTCGAATCTGGAGAACGGCGATTGTGCATCTCGGGCATTCTTGTGTGTCTAGCGGTGCGTGGCCACGCCGTGCTTGGGATTAACGACTAGTGTTTCATAGCAAAAGCGCTACATAAGACGCCGCATTGCTTGCAAAAAAAGTGTTCTGGGAAAAGAGATTTAAAGCCAAAACTCCATTAATCCGAAGACAGTCTGGCTACGGGAGAGGAGTGAACGCGCGAAGTCAAAAGGACTAATGCACGCTCTAGGGAGACAGTCTCTCTCTCTCTCTTTACCACTGTGATTAATGTCTGTAGACAACTAGACATTCCTTTGTATGGCGACTTCAATGGCGAGGCGTGGAAGTGCGCAGAGCCATTGAATCCGTGAAGAATTGCCTCACATCTGGGACGCATCAATTACATCATCATGATTCAAGATGGTGGTAATAATGATGATGATGATGATGATGATGATGATGACCACGACGACGACGATGATGATGATGATGATGATGATGACGACGACGACGAAAGAACAAAAAATTTTAATTAATTAGCGGGAAAGTAATCGCATGTTAAAGTTTGAAAAATATTTGCGACAATTGTTTCAAAATTTGACTACTGCTCGTTGGGCGAAATTCGTCCATTTTTAGCACAAGTAATCAGACGACTTCCGGTTAACTGCACACCTGGGGTCTTCACTTGGCAGCCGCCAAGATCTGTGCACCGATCCTGCGCCCAATCTCAATTAATTCCCATCTGCCAAACATTCTCTTCGAATCGAACGGTCGACTGTTCGAAACGAACGGGGAAGAGAGTGAAGCGGAAAACCCATCGATCCGTGTGTCCAATCGGAGAGGGGGGTTGCACCTAATGTATTTATGGCGTGTTCCTGGGCAGTAGAGGTGTGCACGGGGACTGACTGTTGTCCCCATCCCCTCCCGTCCCCGCAAAGCTTTTCTCCATCCCCACCCCGTCCCCATTGACTTAAAATCCATCCCCACCCCATCCCCTAATCTCTGTCCCCATCCCCATTCCCGTCCCCGCATTTCGGAACCCATCCCCGTCCCCGTACCCGCATTTTGGTCCCCGTCCCCGTCCGCAGTGTTTTATATAAACTATTCATTTATTAGTACCCAGTGTGCGATTTTATGACCTGGTGCAGTGGGAGGAGGGGATTTGTCGAGCTTGGGGGCGTAGTTGTTGGGGAAATGTAGCAGTGGGGGGATATGTAGTTGTGGGGAGATGCAGCAGTAGGGGGATGCAGTTGGGCAGTGGGGAGGAATCCCCCTTCCCCCTACAAATCGCGCCCTGTTAGTACCCAACACGAGAAGTAGCTTTTCAAAAAGTTTTTCAAAAGTTTCTTCTAAACTATAGGCCTACAATAATCATATATGAAACTGGGACACTATTACTAACCTGATATCTTTAGTGCACATCATAACCATAGCGTCAGCCAATTCATTTTTCAACGTGTATACCGGAAACTAACCAAAAGATAACGGACATTCCCGGTTTTACTACCAATGCCATTCTGCCAGCAGTGAGCAACACGTTGAAAATTGAATTGGCTCTCGTTCTTGTCCATTTTTCTGTACCTTTATAAAATGTTTAATTTATATAGTAGGCCTAAGCTAAGTGGAGTTTTTTAATCCACCTCCGAATCGATGGTGATTGAGTCAGAGGCACTAAGGTAAATAGTGATGGTGGTTGGTAGGCACAGCACAGGAGAGACTGGGCAATTGGCAGTGGGCACTGGGCGTTCAAATTACAAAGCTGTGCAAAGTGCTCTGCAATCCGCCCCACCTCTAAATTATATTATCTTTTGTTGTCCTGTGCATCTATAGGCTCCCCCAACAAGCTGAAACCGGCTCTGATGATTCTCCCCTGGTGTGTTTATCAATTACCCTCAAGTTCTCAAATGGCTTTATGGTCTCTACCAACTGCGAACTAACAATGGTGTCGAGTGATCAAAAGATTCAAAACCAATCTTGCCTGGCCTAACAGTTCAATTTAATGGCCTTTTAATTCGAAACTGAAAGGCGTAGGCCTATATGGTTAGTAGCTATGCTAAAATCGGCCGAACGCATGATTATTGAATTGCGAGATTAATCGTCCCCATTCCCGCGGTATTTACGGCATTTTTGAAACCGCATCCGCGGTAATACCGTCAGTCTGGATTCCGCTACCGCGGTACTACCGTCATAACTTTTCCGTCCCCATTAATATTTCGGCAAAATTACAGATTTCAATACCGCTACCGCGGTAAATCCGCGGATTACCGCGGTGAAACCGCGGTAGCCATTACCGTGCACTCCTCTACTGGGCAGTTTATCTGGTTGTCGAGTGTTGTTCGCCACCACGGTCTATCAGAAAAGAAGAAACGGCAAAGAAAAAGAAGTGGGGGGGGGGGGGGTTAAGGAATGGTGCGAAAAGTAACAGGCAACAGGAGAAGCAGCACTTCTAGGGGGCTTCAGAGTTGGACGTTTTCGCGTCTGAATTTAGCAGCCAGAGGGAAAGAATTCGCTCGTCAAAACAAATCGAAATTAACGATGTTTCCCGAATGGAGACATTCCCATTGCAGATCGTGGCTCAATGTATCACTACACTTCGTAATATTCAATGGTCTTCACATGCAGTGAAACTGCATTCAGAAAAAAGTCTTACTTACTTACTTACTTAGTCAGAAGCGTGATGTATTTAAGGCAGTCACGTGCAGATTGGCACTTTAGGGTCAGATCAGTAAGGGGCAGTGGCGGCTCTAGAATTTGGCAAGTGGGGGGCCGTTGGGGTGGCAACTTCTAATCATGGGGGGCCAACCATTTGTAGTTTAATGTATGTAGCATTAAGTATAGGTCCCAACTGGGGGGCCACTGGGAGGCAGGCACTCAATAGGGGCACGGGCCCCCTGCCCCCCCCCCCCCGGTGGAGCCGCCACTGGTAAGGGGAGGGGAAAAATCGGATCGGTGGGTGGGGAAGAATTATTTAATTGTTTTGTTATATGCTAATTAAGTGATTGGAATCCAAGTTATGGTTTATTGTCGGAACTGTGGGGTTCGTTCTGGGACGGAATGTTTCAGGAGATAAGGTCAGTGTCGTACTTGGGGCATGGCAGATGACCTGAGCGCCTCTTGAGGGGGTGCCAAAAACTTTTATCCTGACCTACCAAGCGTAGAAAGAGAGGAGACGGAGAAAACTGAATTTGAGCACATCATGGGCAAATTCGCGTCAGTAAAAGCAAGAAAAGTGCATTTTGAAGTTTTAATCTTGTATCGGTAAAATGTCACGATTTGTTTAGGCTACCTGCTAATTTAATATTTTCACCCCTTCGAAGGGCGTCAAATACTTAGGTACGTCCACGAAGTCGTGCATCTTACCAGAGGCAGTTCCAAGTTTGGGGATGACTGGGAATGCATCCCTACTCCACCGGCCCACCAAATATGCGTCTTCCATGGAAGATGGTCGTCTAAACGGATTAGCCTTGAAGTATATCCACAAAGAAATGGACATATCCACGGACAATGTCATCGACAAATTCGCTTCCAGCAATATAAAACTCGATGTTGCACCATGACTTTGTACAACCAGACTAAATTGGCTTTTATACATTGTCAATTCTGAACAGTATACTGTATAAATCAAATCTACAGATTTCCCTTAGGCCGTTTACATATAATTCCTTTGACAATTGGCGGGATCTTCCTAGAAACTCATTGCATCCCCCACCAACTTCCTAGAAATTCATTGCACCCCCAACCAAGAGTTCTTAGAACCGCCTCTGCATCCTACTATGATACGTTCGATGTTTTAATGCATCTTGAACGCTTACAGGTAATGTAACTGACGCTATATATATACCGCTGTCAAATGGCCACCATACGTAGATCTATTTGTGTCGAAACTCTCTGGCGTAAACTAACAGTTACGACCGCCCCCGTAGAGGGCGTTTCTCCAGACCACGTGATTCAGAAAATCCGACTGTTTTCCCTAAATGGCACCAAAGCGACCGCTGCGAAATAGGGCATTGTCCCAAACTCATTCTGTCTTACTTCAACCCTGGGACTACTTTGGTCTTCGCCTTATTTCTGGTGACTTTTTCTAACGAAACGAATGCTTCGATTGGCGGTTCTCTAGAAACGTCGTCGACAGATGGCGAAGGTTAAAAAAATGACGTCATCGAGCGAGCGTCTTGGAAATTTTGCTCCGTTGAATATTGCGCGTGAATTCAAAACGGCGCCATGAACTATCGAACGCACAAACCAGACGACGCGTGAAACAGATTGAGAGAAAGGTGGAGACAGGAGAAAAAGAAAAAGAAAACGAAGTTCGTATAGACGTGAATGATGTGCTGAACATCCGATCTGTAATTTACTGAGACCTCGAACGAACAATACGAAAACCATTATTCTTCCATTTAGTGTTGCTTTGGTTGATTCGATGCCGTGAGTATAATAATAATAATCTAATAGCGCAGCAGTTAACAGTTTTTCAGCAACTGCTATATATAAACCAATTGCGTCGAGTCAGGCATTCCATGAGATTTAGAAAATCATCCGAACTGAAATGCACATGAGACGACATGAATGTAGAGCCAGCCATTCTTGGAATTCTGATAAATCAATAGGGCCGTCAGGTCAAAAGGTCACGATCTACGTAAAGGGAAAACTGCCAATTACCTTTTATCCTTTTCTTTCTCGTCTTCGTTCTCCATGTGATCATCGGAATTAATAAATAAATTATTCCATTTTATGTTACTTATTAGTTGTAGATCTAGTCACCGTCAGACCCGCCGAGAGAAATTCCGGGTGCTATTGCAGAACAGTCACGGGCTCATACAAAAACTTATGAGAAAGATTTGTGAAACGTTTTGGGGTCCTCATAAAAATGAAACATTCTCCAAAATTATAAAAAAAACTACACGACAAAATTGTAAAAATCGTGGTGACGAACTATTTTCGCTTGTCAGAGCTTTTAAGACGTTAAAAGACAAAAAGGCATGACTTTACCGGGCCCTCAGCCACCCACAGCGTTCACGGTGTAATAAATAACGCTGAATTATATAACTTTCTTGCAGACCCGTTCGGGCCCTCTACAGATCGCTGGGCCCCTGGGCAGTTGCCTCCTGCTCCCTCTCGGAGGTCCCCAAGACAGTAATACTTAACATGGACATCATTCTCTATTGATTTTAGATACAGTTCGACTTAATTTTAGGAATAAAATGACGAGAAAACCGTTAAAAATGCTATCTTTGTTTTCGCTAAACGTTTATTTAAGCTGTTTTCTTTTCAAATTTGATTACAATTGACTGCTGAAATAGTTACAAGTCGTTACTATTGTAACTGCATTTGACTGGAACAACAACAACGGTCTGTAAAATAACTGTTCGCGACTGAACGTAATTTCCATATTCAGCTGTATACGTGTAAATCAAGCGGTGGGACTAAGTAAGTAAGTAAGTAAGTAAGTAAGTAAGTAAGTAAGTAAGTAAGTAAGTAAGTAAGTACCATATCTTACCTTGGCTGCAGTAGAAGAGTACGGTTCGTCGAACAGAGCCCAGATTCTCGGCTTCACCTTTTGCCAGCAGGTGAGACTTCCGTTTTGCAGCGCCTCCTCCAATCCGAACCTCTTCATGATGTCCTCTTCGGTCGGTTTGTCGGTGTCGAGATCGAGGCGGTCGAGTATCTGGAGCGTCTCCTGGGTGTCGCGGTGGGTGGTGTAGGTCATCCAACAGCACGGCTCCACCTGGTTGGCGTCGAGGCCCCAGAATTCCAGTTCCTCTTCGAACAGCGGACCGCAGACGTCGACCGGGTAGTGCAGCTTCCCCGTCCGGTAGTAGTTGAGTATCTGGGCGAAGACGCCCGGGTGGCGGTCGAAGAAGAACTCGTTCAGGACGGGGTCGTAGTTGGCGAGGGCCTCGGTCAGGCGGGACAGGCGCGTCGCCGGGATCTTCTTGAGGGTCGCCTTGTACGTCTCGTGGCGGATTCCGCCGACGTTCAGGATCACTCGGTTCTCGGCGTCCGACATCCTGCTTCCGTGATCATTTCCGGTTCCGTTTAAGGACCAGGTCGCTGCCGAAAGAAGAAGGAGCCGTGCTCAGATTTGAGTGTGAATTCCAAAATGCAACTGCGGCGCAATTCTGTTTCATCGGAGGCATTCACTGGGAATGGAAACATTGCCGAAACGTCCAAAAACAACATTTTATCCGATATTACATTCTGTCTTCCTCCTGCAAACGGACAATAAAAAGAAAACGAATATCTTCACAATTCACATATCTTCTTTGTTCACATTCGCCAGATCCTAGACGATCGCAAAATAAAGAACGTAATATTTGGA
Organism: Metaphire vulgaris; assembly: GCA_018105865.1. Lineage (NCBI taxonomy): Eukaryota > Metazoa > Annelida > Clitellata > Crassiclitellata > Megascolecidae > Metaphire > Metaphire vulgaris. Next base: position 7,997,882 of record CM030845.1, on the reverse strand, counting down.
ATATTGGAATGTACACGAAAGAACCGGAGGATGAATAGAGAATAGATAGGAAAATAGAGAATAGAGAATAACGAATAGAGAAATAGAGAATGGCTGGACAACATATGCGACTATAGTTCCAGCTAATCACTCTGCATGTATATATACAATATATATATATATATATATATATATATATATATATATATATATATATATATATATATATATATATATATATATAATGGACGGGCAGCTGTGGAAGAGCCATGTCCTAATGACATTAGACATCAATCAACGGGCAGTGATGATCATGCTTACTGACGAAGGAAGACAAATGAGAAAATGACATTATTGTTGAGGCAGTTGTCTATACTGTGCAAAGATCTGCTTGCGCTTAATATAAAATATTATATTCTTGCGTTTGTTTTTATTTCTGTTAATGCCCGCGTATAATTTTAAAAGTTGAACCCGACTTTATCATCGATAACAAAAAATCCAATTCCAGATAGTTGTACCATTTACCAAGATTCTTTTCCGTGCAACCAGTCGAATTATGTCAGTTTGATTTCCACCAAACACGATCATCTAATTAATTTAGTCGTAATGTTCAATTTACAACAAATTCTCTTCATATGCAAACCATATCCGTCTTGTAATACTCAAAGTAAGAAGCAGTAGTCTGCAGACTAACTACTGTACATGCCCCTTGAATTAATCTTACCTATTAAACTTAAAAACTTGAATTTCTGGAATAAAATTCATGACTTTTCTGCAATCGAGATCCTAGACTTTTAAATACACCAATATTCCATACGCCGATTATAGAACGGACAATGAAGAGAAAACAATATATTCGTGCTTTTCGCATCATTTTGTATCGGTTTGATTACGTGGCTGTCATAATGCTTAATAAAATTTAAAAAAATTAAATGAAGATAAAGTCTTACCCCGATTGCGTCCGAAATAGAGCGTCAAACATCGCGAAACGAATGTGGAGCTTTCGCCCCAGTTATTTTCTTCGAAGCGCAGCCCAATTTTCGGCCCCATTTTTAGACCGCTTCGTCATCGCCACTCGATTAATATCCGTTCTTGTTCCAGTTCTCTTCCTGCCTTCCCGACGTGCTCTGATTTACAAGATAGGGCCGACGCACGCTGTGTGTGTGTGTGCGTCGGCAGAATGCTTTTCTGGGCGCGTGGCCGACCGACCGACCGACCGGCCGGCCACGCGGTCCAGACGCTAGCGTATCGGCGCAGCCATGCATAGGACCCCCGTTAAGCGGCAGAGAACAACGGCCAGCGACTGAGCTTGGAAATGACAATCCTCGAACCAAGAACACAATGTCATCGCACTAATATAAAAATTGTAAAGAACTGAAATTTAATATGGCATCGCATACTGGTTCCAACGGTATGAAAGGAAGGCCTCACATGGAATGACGCGATGACATTTGTGATTGGTGCAGAAAAAGTCTGCAAGAACTATGTCATATAGCAACTGCGAACAGAAAAGATTGGGACGAAACTGTATTGATTGCATCAGACACCAACGGGCACTGAACCTATGGTTATTGATGATGATGATGATGATTTTGTTGTTGTTGATGATGATGATGATGATGATGATGATGATGATGATGATGATGATGATGATGATGATGATGATGATAATGCGAATTGTGTTTTTTGTAGAATCAAAGAGATAACAGCTGTAGCGTACGAACGGAAGTTGGAATAAAGGTATGTACGAGTGACAGTGGTTCTTTTTAAGACAGGAGAAATCCTATTAAGCCAAGTAAATTCCAGGTATAATTTTATGTTATCATATAGAAAATGACGACAATATTATGCTGTATAAATTCAGTAAATGAGAGAAAGCTAACAGATGAATTGAAAAATGCCGGAACACAAAAGTCGAATAAGCAAAAGGTTCCAGCAAAGATTAAAGACCATATCAGATGAAACTATTTGCTCGCTGGCCTCAGTTTAAAGCAGTTCACTGCTTTAGATATCTTATCGCGATTGGATATCTATTATCTATCAACGGAGTCTATCTCTGTATAAATTTTTGCAGGCTTTCATTAAAGCATCACCTGGCCAAACCTCATTCATTTAAAGCGTTTCCAGATATAGGTCTATCTCTATTAAGATATTCGCTGTATAGTCGTATAGTCGAACCTAAACGCACCATTAGTTAAAGTTACCGGCAAAATTGGCAATTTTCATAACCCAGTTTGACCCAATTTTCTGCCAGAGACGCGATTTAAAGCAAGACTAATTTTCTCGCTATCCGATTAGTTCTTCGAAGCTTCGACTGACTTAAATTTCCATTACGGGAACTTTCCGTTCTAGTTGGTAAGAGAAAAAAGGTAAAACGCATCGCCAAATATATTACCGCGTGGATTTTTTCAAGCTCAGGCACCATTTGCCACTAGCCAATGGCGAATCTGGCGAAGGCATCGCTGACTATAAAACAGATGACCTTTGCTTTGACCTTTGCCCGGTCACTGGCCCATAACCAGATGGTCGCCGATAAAAATCAAGGTGCTATCTAAACAGAATTATAATTAATCAATGAGCATTGCAACGCGAGAGTCGATTCGCGTTTTACTGCGGTAAAAATAGACGAGTCAACAGGGCCTACTACGTTTTTGCAACTAGATTTACAATTATTATGTTCTTGATGAAAGCGCGTTTGATACAATTTACAGAAAAAGAAACGAAGTCCGAAGCTTCCACGAGAGATTTCTAAGAGGGAAGTTGCCAGCCAATGTTATTGCCACTGGAACCCATTCTGTCATTCCAGCCATTCCATCGACCGCTCTCTCTCTCTCTCTCTCTCTCTCTCTCTCTCTCTCTCTCTCTCTCTCTCTTTGTGGCGAAAACTAAAGCCGTTGCAGTTGGTTGTTACGGCGACGTAAGAAGTGGCTGCAGTTACGACCTGATTGTCTTTTTCGTCTATTAAAAGAACAGAACCAGACAAAGAGACCATAGATCAACGAACGAGGAATCTCGGAAAGAAAAACTGGCCGACAAACGCCACCGAGAAACGCGCATGCGCACAGTTCTTCTTCCGGTGACGTCAGAAGACACTCCGCATCGCTCGATTTCTATAGCGCCCGTATTATTATTATTATTATTTTTATTATTATTATTGTTATTATTATTATTATTATTAGTCTTATCATCATCATCATCATCATCATCATCATCATCATCATCATCATCATCATCATCATCATCATCATCATCATCATCATCATCATCATCATCATCATCATCATAATCATCATCATCATCATCATCATCATCATCATCATCATCATTAGACTCGCGTGATCGAGCGTGCAGCTGTTTGGACGTGGGATAGCCTACCAACGGACCTGACCCAACCGAATTCACGCTCGAGTAATCGGGGTCGGGTCGGCGATAGCCATGGCGGGTACCGGACTTCGAAAGATTTAGTAGCGATGTATGCTGAATGGACGGGTCAACTGTCTGACCACAGATTTTGACGTCCCGCTGGGAATATTTGGTTGGGGGTGGGGGCGGGGGAGTGGACAACTCGTATCGTATTGAAGTCCGCATCGTCGATGTGGGGTGCGATTGATCGCGTTTTAACGGTTGAACTGGATCACTTAGGAGAACGAGGCATTCAAAAGTTAAGGATACGACAAGGATCACACTCTTTCCTTTCACTATAGGAACTGTTTTCGCCGCTTTTCGAGGCGAAATACACTCAAAACCCGTTGAATTTTACTAGCTTTTAAGTTTAAAATACGGCGTTCGATTCATTTTCAGACTCATGCATTGTAGTTCAAGGTTAAGGATCAGTCAACTAAGAATTCCCAATCTAAACAGCTAAACAAACGGCCGACATATTTATTGCAACTAGTAATCTTTGAAAATTTTGTAACATGCGTGCATATCACTGGAGAATGTTGATGCCAGTAATCGATTTCCAGCAGAGAAGCGGAACTGGAATCTTAACCAAAACTATTAGAGGTCAAGTGGCGGTCGCACGGCAAAGTTTATTTCCGCTGATACATACTGTCCTCGACCAGAGGGGGTGGAGGGGGGGGGGGGGTAAATACAGATGGATCAACGACCTAGACAGCGGAAGAAGGGCGAGCAGGCTAAGAGAGCGATCCTCCACTGGCTAAGAGATGTAGGCCAGCCCGATGCACCGAAAATTCCTGGGCCAGAGGAAATCATGGTCAAGGGAAGATACTTACACATGACACATTACACATTACACATTACACTTATAGCAAAGTGGAAATGTATCGTATCTAACTATATCCGCCACGCAAGCAGAAAAAGAAGAAGAAGAAGATGATGATGACGGTGATGATGACGACGACGATGATGATGATGATAATGATGATGACGACGATGACGATGATGATGATTATGATGATGAAATTAAGAACGCCAAAAAGAGTGAACTTTGAAGAGTGAAGATTGATCAACATGGCGCTCACACATCCATCTGGAGCTGGATGATTATAAATCAGACGCCCGAAGCGAAAACAGCATAATTGAAAAATATCGATTGTTCTGGAAATTCGTCGTGAATGGGGGTGAGGGAAGGATCTGCGAGTAAATACCCGTCCCACTAATGAATTTTTAAACGCAGAGTTTCGCCAAAATATGAAAACTATACGTCACGAAATAGGTCTTTTACTCCCAGAAAATCGCCATTGCAATTTCCCATAGCGAGCGCCATTCATAATGGGACGAGTTGCACAGTTTTGAATTGGAAATTCCTCCAAGAACGCAGAATAAATCCGCGAAGACATGCCGCTATCTTAAACTGCTTTCTATTTTTTCATAAACTAATAAGATACAATAACGTCTCTATCCAGAGAGAGAGAGAGAGAGAGAGAGAGAGAGAGAGAGAGAGAGAGAGAGAGAGAGAGAGACAGACAGACAGACAGACAGACAGACAGACGGACAGACAGACAGACAGACAGACAGACAGAGACAGAGAGAGATAGAGAGAAGACAGAGAGGCAGGCAGGCAGGCAGGCAGGAAGACAGACAGAGACAGCGACGGAGAGAGAGACAGACAAAACATACAGAGAGACATAAAGAGAGACAGAGAGAGACAGAGAGAGAGACATAGAGAGAGAGAGAGAGAGAGAGAGAGAGAGAGAGAGAGAGAGAGAGAGAGATGGAAACAGAGATAGAGAGACAGAGAGAGAGAGATGGAAACAGAGATAGAGAGACAGATAGAAAAACAGTGAGAGATATTTGCAGAGACTTTTACACTGGCTGTTGACTTCAGCCGTCCGAACATAATAGAACCGAATCTCTTCCGTTGCTTAATCTTTGCATTCGAAGCGTCTCCACCTGGCAACGGATTTACGATCTGATCCTGTGTTCGCGTTGACTATACATCACGGGTCTATCTCGCCAGCAGTGACGTCATACGACGGCGTTGCATCTTGGCCAGCGACGAATGATCGTTAGAACAAATTACTGAACTAAACGATCGATCAATTTGTATATTAAGCCGTTTGTCGGCCTTCATGTATGCATGGCCTTATTCTTGTCTCCGCCTGCTTGTCTCTCCGTCTCTGTGGTCCTGTGTCCTGCTAGATACCTTTCTAAACTGCCTCGTTTGCATGTACCGCGGTAATCCTCAAGATATTGGAGCAGATGTCAACAGAAGTTTTGCAAAATGCGTGCGTCGCTTTGGGACTGGCAGATTTATTTTTAGATTCGTGGCAACCTCCAATAAGTGAGCGTTATTATAGTCACGGAATGAGTTAGTCGTGAAATTCCCGACCTCGCTTAGCCCCAATTCCGTATCATTTAATGAGCGATACATGGAGAAACAGCTTTCTATGTGACCGTAGTATGCTGTATATTCCCGATGCATCTTAATGCCTCACTGCCCTTTTGGATGTTGACTATTGCCTGGCTGATCATATACCTTCCCCATAGAGCTATTTTAAGAATGGCTGAGCGCCTAAGAATAAGCAGCTACTGTTCTGCTGCTGCTCTCCGAGGCGCTATAGAAATCCACGAGATTTTACTTAATTGCTTACTTACTTAACGTCTGATATGAAGCACGAATTGCTTCTAACGATTCACAGACAATTTTTGAACTGTGGCGGAACATTTGGCGGTTTATTTTGGCGAGCTGCTATCGAACGTAAGCAGCAACCGCGTAACACGAGCTCAATTGCAACATGTAAACCATCAGGGGCGTCTTTACATGTAAAAATTCGGGCACAGTGCCCAGGGCCCCGCACATCTTAGGGGCCTCGCGCATCTTAGGGGCCCCCCGCCGCGCGCAAAATACTTTTTTAAGTAGGATTACCTTTTCTTTTATGCGTGTCAACAAAAACGTTGGAGATGACCTTTTTTGCTTGTCAACATTGATCTTCACGTCTAGGGCCCCGCAGGCCGCCTGGTGCCCGGGGCCCAGCACTGGTTAAAGACGCCCCTGTAAACCATACGAACATTCTTGTCACGAAACGGGGCAAGACTCGTGTCACGAGTTAATATGACGATGCACACTACGCCACTGGTACACTTTCGCTCGTGTTCTCGCAAATTGAGCTAAAAATCGAGGAAGCCATTGCTCCAAATTATTCCCATCTCCAATTCATGTTTTTAATAACAGAAAGATATACTAAGCACCAGAGGCGTAGCCGGGAATTTGATTTGGAAAGTATAATGTGATTGGGGGGGAGGGGAATGTTATAAATCTTAAAAACTTTGAACATCTTAAAAACACATACACATTTTTAATATAACTTAGAACGACTGAAAGATGAATTAGTAATTATTGTTGATGATGGCAAGAGAACTTTGTCATGTTCGTTTTCACGCAGAATAAAATAATTATTTTACCAGTAGGCCTAACAGTAAATTGCGTTGCAGTGTGCTTAGCAAGGGCGTAGCGACTGGGGGTATATCGGTATATATACTATAGCCCTCCCCCCCAAAAAAAAAATCAAACTATACTAACCCTTTCACTACTGATTTATCTATCTAGGATCGAACAAGTGTCTCTAGTCCTGCACCTGACTACCAGGTTTGTCTATGATAATGTCATCTATTACCATGGGAATCCCATGGGAATTGTGCCATTATCATCATCGTCGTCGTCGTCATCGTCGTCATCATCATCATCATCATTATAAAAAGAAAACGATGGTCATGTAAATGTTAAATCATAAGAGCGAAAGCCAGTTGAATCACTGCTATTGAATAATTATTAGAAATTATTTACAAAAATCAATTAATCATATCTGCGACCTTGAATGTAAACCATCGACCAACTTTTCTCCAGTTGAATACCACATCTATTACTCTTTTTTATGTCGTCGGAATTTTATGAACATTCTGTGAGCGCAGAAATGACTTTTCGCGTAGACTTGAAAGACGGCTCCAAACAAATGTCGATCAATATGTTTTTCGTGAAAACTCTATGTCACAAAGGGGCTGGACCCCTAGAGGGGGACCCCTAGAGGGGTGAACTGGGCAGTTTGTTTTATTGGGCATGACCTTGACTTCGAGGCTGTGAAAAGCGACAAAGGAATTTAATACCAGACACAAATGCGCAACATAAATGCGCAAATCACGCGTTTGCGTCTATTGTCGGAAACCCATTTAAAAGTAAAATATGCGAACAACGATCTTACTCACTTTTCTTAATGCACTCGCGGTGAATTTCAACCGTGCTACCGCCTTTCCAACGCAGTCACTATTAAAACGAATGTACGTGTATATGAAAGTAGGTGGATGTGCATACGTACGTGCGTGTGTGTGCGCGCGTGTGTATAGCCTACTCAAGTGCATCTGTGCGCATGATGTCATACCAATTTGCGAAACTTAACGACGCAATAGTCATAAAATGTCGGCAACTCTCCTTCCTCTCTCTCTCTCTCTCTCTCTCTCTCTCTCTCTCTCTCTCTCTTCCTTTCTCACTTCTGTGCAAACGGATAATTTTATATACGAAATAGCCGTTTCCAATTTTCTCTTCGAATGCACAATGCACACCATGAGAACACTCGAGGGCTGGGGCGAATAATAATAATAATAATAATAATAATAATAATAATAATAATAATAATAATAATTAATAGGCGCCTGCAAACAGAAGACCAGACGACTTGAGATTTCCCGCGTCAAATGTCAGTCATCGTTGCAGACAGAGACAAGATTCATTCTAATGTCTTGAATTTCAATAAGACTGATATTAGTTTTTCTGACGCTGATGTAATAATACAATTTGAATTAAGTAAGTAAGTAAGTAAAATCTCGTTAATTCTATAGCGCTCTCAAAAGCAGCAACGAAATAGCTCCTTGTTCTTAGCAGCAGTTAAGTGGTGTAATATCGGGACTAAGCTAGAAGCGTAACCACATGGCATAGACACGCTATAGACAGAACTTAAGAGTTGGACGACGTAATATTCTGTACATTGCTCTGTGCATTGTTCGAGATAAACTCAAGCGCTTTTCCCGACGGTCGCTAGGAGCGCTGCTATCTCTGTTCACGTCAACGCCCTCCTCTGTCGAGTGTAAACTTCACGAAGTATTGTGTATCAAAGAAATGACGCGAGAGTAAAACCATACAGCATAGGTGCTGACCAACTTAGGTTTACGACCACTATGTTAATATCAATATTAGGCTGACTGCGAAAAGGTGAAGACCTGGTCCAGCCTTTATACTCTGCAGAACATAAAGTTGCTATGTAGGCTACGGTTTGAAATTTGTGGCTCATTGCTAATGTTAAATCCATCGCCATAATCTGTTGAACTCGGGTCTTTCATTATATTGCAACATTCTTGGAGCGAAATCGTTACCGACCTCACTATATACTGGAGTGCAATTTCAATATGCCTATAGTCTAAATAATAATAAAACGAAGTCTGATGGTAACCAAAAGAGGCCGCTTTCCTTCTTCGGACGCATAATGAGGAAGGAAGGCCTGGAGCATTTGGCAATAACCGGAAAAGCGGAGTTGAAAAGAGAAAGAGGAAGGCAGAGAAACACCTGTGTAGACTGCCTACGAGAAGGAATTGAGGGAGTATTATAAAGAACAACATCGAATTAATAAGAGGATGTCAAGATTGAATAAAGTGGAAATCCATGGTCGCTAACGTAGAAATACAGAGCAACTAAAGAAGAAAAAAGAAGATAGTCTATAGCCACACCATTGCGCGCACACACACACACACACGCTCGCACACACCGACACTCGCGTCATCTGGCGACCGTTTAAAAGCTAATGCTCTAAACTTAAAACTAGTTATAGAGCAATGTGCACGAGTAGTTCATGCCGAGTTTTGATTTCCTGCTCTATTTTATATAAATTTGTGTATACAGTTGCATTAAGCATATGTTCTGGAATATGAACAAGCATCTGTCTTCGGATGATTACTGCCGCAGTCGTGTTGGGCTGGTTTTGGGCGTGTAGAGGCTGTCGTGTGTTATTGAGCGATATTGACACAGCTCTGTCAATTGACTGTTAATTTGATTATTATTACTTTAAACATGAGTTATCGTTGCTTTTTCCATTTAATGCGCCGAATCCTTTCGACATTGCACGTATAAGCAAGTTGTAGGTGTACTTGAAGATTCCGCGGTGAACTGCACAATTGCCAACCACCCGACCTCACGCATACTAATCTAGTTTCAAGACTGGAAAGTCGTTGTCGTTGTCTTCGAAGCGACTGCCAACCGCGCCTTCGACTTAACTATTAACCCGGTCGGTCTTTTAGTGGCTATGAAATTCCAACGGACCCACCACAAAATAATAACGACCTTCCAAGATAGAAAGAGGGGAAAGTCCGGTCACAAAACGAGACGACTCGTCCACGCACTGGTCAATGCGGTCGGTCACTTTATGTCGACAAATCTGCAAATTTATGTGTCAGCGCTTGATGGGTCACTTTTAGATTGCAGCGTTGTTCTAAAAGGCCTACGGTTCTGCTATTAAAAAGGCAGGTCTACATTACAACCAAAGAGAAAAACAGCGCGTTTTAATCATGGTTGGTTCAAACGATGCTCTATAGAAGCCAGTCGGTGGGTCAGTAAGCAAGTGAGCTATAGAAACTGAAAAAGCATAAACTTAGAAATTGAAACTGAAAAGGCAAAACTGAAGGAACATTGCGTCAGACCAGCGAAAGACTTATGTGTTAACTTGCGATCTCTGTATCTCCAGTCCTAAGACTCTTACCGATCATCAGTCGTTTCACCCTTATCCTCCTTCTCGTCCTCTTCCTCCTGCTTCTCCTCCTTCTACTCGTCCCGTTGCAACACCCTCCACCTCCACCTCATTACCGCTCTTCGCCTTTTGTCTTCGTTGATTGCTCGTTCGCTCTGTTGGTCGCGCAATCAATCGAGAATCGAATTCTGTTTTAGTTTCGTTTCAACTCGTCAGCCGGCCGCACTTCCGGTCAGAAAAAACCGCTGACCTCAGCGATGTGCAACCGCACCCCCCACTCTTCCCCGATGTCCACTGGACGACGACCAATCACAACAAAAGGGAGAGAGGTAGAGCGAGAGAGAAGGAGGGAGAGAGAGAGAAAGAGAAAGAGAGAGAGAAAGAGAAAGAGAAATAGGGATGCTCGTATAGAAACACTTCTCCATTTCCAATGGTGTGGCATTGATTGGCCCAAGGGAGTCGGAACCGCTGTCCAAACGACAGCCCCCACCCCCCACCCCACCCCACCCGGTCTTAAAACTCCAGAGCAACGATGTTGGCAGTAACTTCGTTTGCAGTGGCTAAACCGACGTCCGCCAAATTAGCCATGATCGTGCCCCCCACTCTGCGGGAGAAAATCTGAAGGGTAAACTTCAATTGGAAAAACTTCGGCCTTTGCCGAATGCCACAGTGAACGGCCTTTGAGGACTCGGCGATTTATATGCCGCCACAGAAACTGCACGTCAGAATGACGTCACAGCTTTACGGCGCTTCATTTTGGAAAATTCTAGCTTATATGCCCGGCGATGACGTCATGTAATGCCCAAAATGCGGTCAAAGCTAATGTCTGTACACAATGCCGTAAAAGTTTCGTCTCGTTCTTGTTACGCACATTTCACACCCTAAAACGATCATTATGAAAAACTAAATATTATTATGTATACCAGCGATATATATATATATATATATATATATATATATATATATATATATATATATATATAGGCTATATGAGTTTGCATTGTCGGCGGTTGTAACTAGGACGTATATATATAGTAGTACTTCGTCATAACGTACTTATCCGGTCTGTAAAATTTGGTACGTTTTATCCGAGGTACGCTATATCCAGTACCATCCAATACCGTATAGCGCATTGCACAGGACTGTACATTGCGGGATTTTATAACTGAGCATAAGCTATAACCGAGTACGTTATAACGAAGTTCTACTGTATATATATATCGCTTTGCCAATCTTTCGAACTGTCTTATAAGGTCTGTTGATCATAACGACCAGTGTTTCAAATTGCAACGAGCAGACGCGACTGAATGTGGTAGTCAAAAATTTTGGTTTTAGAGTAGCGTAACTCACTCCACCCCCACCCCCCACCCCATCCCCACTCACCCGTTGCATGCCTGCTTCAAAAACAGTAAATCGGTTAAAGTGCCCCCACAGTGATCGGACAGTGGCACAAAGCTCCGAAAACCGTAGACCATGTTAGATGCGATTGCGGCGAACCGTGAAATGAAACGCTGGTATAGAATATACGGACGATAACACCGTGAGAGAAGCTCTCGTTCTGAATAATGTGATGTAACGCGTTGCTATTACGCACTTGTCTTAACTGATGTCCGTATATATCGAAACCACCGATAATAATGTCATCTGTTGGATTAGGATATCATCTTTCGGTCTCTTGGATTTTAGCGACCAGCTCAAATGGCGCCCGGGCAGTACTTTGGATGACACGGTCTGGATTAATATGTGACGCCTGGTACCTTCCATGAAGGCGGGGGTGCTTAACGGTCAATTGAGAACCGTTTGACGTAAATCTATACCGGGTAAAATGGACAATTTTTATTAGGTCACTATTGGCGTGTGGCCTAATTTATGATCGCCATTATAACAACTGGTTCATAAGTTTGTGTGACATGCTACACTTACTTCAAATCATATTTTTTCCGCAGGTTTAATTTTGCCACCCGTGTTTTAATCCGGGGCAGTGACGTCACATAGTCATTCGCCCATTCAAGATATTTGCGCCCTAAGATTTTCTAAACTCTGGCCAATGTTAGCAGTTGCGAGAACATGAAATCGTTCAGCAAACAGCCATTTTTTAATATCTCCAGCAGGAACTAAGCACCGTTCTCTCATTGTTCAGAGTCTGATACAGCGCAGACAATACAAAATTATTGTTTCGGATTGTTCCAGAATGATTTACATTGACCACTGAGTGCATGGGTGTCGGGTGATCGAGTACTACTTAAGCATTCAAGTACTATTCAAATATCCCAAACGCTCTGACTCAGTACTCTTCCAACACTCATAGTAAAAGCGATCCATAGAAAATTTGTAAAACAGTTGCATAGCTGTATAGTTTCATATTGAGTAAGCAGGAGACAAAGAATAAGAAACAAAATGATCAGAGAAAAGACGGAGCAAAAAGAAACGATACTTGAATCGATACAGAAACGAAGACTGAAATGGTTTGGTCATGTCAAAAGAATGAAGGAAGAAATACTACCAACGAAAACACTATACAACTACGCTGAGAGGAAAAGAAAAACGGAAGACCAAAAACACGGATAGGAAACTTAAAAGAAGACACAGAATAAATGCAAGTAAATTCATCCAAAAGATCAGGGCTGCGGGAGACAGACAGAAGTGGAAGGAATTCATTCAGACCATGCATCGTCACACCAAATACGAAACGACGGGAGGAAAGAAAGAAAGAAAGAAAGAAAAACACAGTTGCAGAGTTATACGATTATATAGCTGTATAGTTACTGCATATATAGTCAATATTAGTCTTATAGTTAGCAGCAAGGATATTTTTACACCCCCTAATGCCCCAGCACCCCAACACCTTCCCCCCATTTTGAGACCGACACCCTCAGCACCCCAATCCCAGCAGCTATGGTATGACCTTTTTTACTTGTCAGACTTTTTTGACAGGGAACCCCAGAATTTACCGACACACCCTCAAATTGATATAATCCTAGAAATAACCCTGGTCAGCAGTAGCCTATAATTATTTAGTCATTACGATTGCAAGGTGATGAAAATAAGAAGGAAAATAGAATTATTTCTGCGTCGAGAAATCGTCTAAAATGAGTGAGGGCTCGTGACGCAGCGGCCGACTGGATCGTGAAGATGGTGTCGTGTGTCTTGATGTTTCTGCTGATCCATTGCTAAGCAAAAACGAGACCGAAAACGCTCTAAAGTAATCATCTCTGCTCATGTCTCCGCATGTACACGTCGGATCAGAGCTAAACGTTCACAGCACGGACGACTCCGAGGAAGCTATTTACAATTTGCAGAAAGAAAGAGAGTTAAAGAACGAGAGAGTGAGTGTGTGTGAGAAAGAGACAGAGGCAGACAGACAGACAGACAGGGACGGGGAAAGAAACAGACATACTGAGACAGAGGCAGAGAAAGACAGACAGAGACACACATACAGAGACAAACAGACAGAATGAGAGAGAGTATGAGAGAGAGACAGACAGACAGAGACGGGGAAAGAAAAAGACAGACAAAGACAGATAAAGACATGCATAGACACACATACAGAGACAAACAGAGAGAATGAGAGAGAGAATCAGAGAGAATCAGAGAGAGAGAGAGAGAGAGAGAGAGAGAGAGAGAGAGAGAGAGAGAGAGAGAGAGAGAGAGAGAGAGAGAGAGAGAGAGAGAGAGAGAGAGAGAGCGGGCAGCCCAGTCAGTCGCGCTCGTTCGATCAGGAAGCCGGCTTGGCTGACCCCCTCGGGCGAAGGAATCAGCCCCGTGCGCCCGATCAATCAGCCGACTCGGCCCGGGATCGACGGCGCGGTGGAACGGCGAAATGTCGGGGCGACACTCGTCCTCCTGCGTCGGCCGCGGATGACTGGACAAGAAAGGACGTCGTCGCGACTGACAACGGAACAGAGCCAAGCGCTTCCCTTCGCCTGAATTCGACGAAACATGCGAGAAATTCCGTCGGACACATCAAGTTGTTGACTCATCAAGGTAAGTGGCCGGTGAATCAAACGTCGAACCAGGCAGGCAGGTAGGTAGAAAGAATGAAGCATGGTCGGAGAACAGGTGAGAAAGACAGAGACAGAGACAGACAGACAGACAGACAGACAGACAGACAGACAGACAGACAGACAGACAGACAGACAGACAGACAGACAGACAGACAGACAGACAGACAGAGAGGCGACGGAGCGAGTCAAAGCCATCGGCACGAAGCGACGATTGTGATGAATGACGAAAAATGCAGTCAGACAAGAGACGATTGACGACTGGAAAAGCTCTTTGTCTCTCTTCTTGCTCTTTTGTTTTTAGCAGACTGAGAATTCAGTTCATACGGCCTTTTACGTATAGACTTGTGGTATTTCTACCGATGCTAATTCTGCCGGAAAAATTAGCGAATATAATTGAATTTGATTTTCAATAAATATTATTCTATTCACTTAAATGCAAAAAAATAAAAATCAATAGCAATCAAATGTAATCCAGTGTTAATTTAGTCTCAAAAGCTTATAATAGTAATTATTAATAAAAAAAATTGGATAGGATCTAGTTGATGAATTGGCATTATTCTAAACAAAACTTCCCAAAACACTTGGATACTTGACCTTCCAATATTAATCGGCCAAAGTAATGACAATTATGGTTTCCTCAAAAACTGCGTAGGGGCCTACTTTATATCTTTCCTTTTTGACCATAGGCTATTTAGCAAATACGAGCAATTATAAATTGTCATTAGGCTATCTATTTGCAGAATCTAAAAAATAATCTGAAGAAGAATGGTTTAATTGCGGTCATGAGTTTTGTCGCAAGTGTAGCAGTAATTATGGGAAAAATTTCTTTAAGAATTACTTGTCTTAGTCTTTTAGTCTTAGCGTCTTACAATTGCCTAATTCATAAAGCCGTTGGTAGAGTATATAGAGTTTATCATTGGTAGAGTCGTCAACATCATCACGATGTGGCTTCCTTGGTAAAATAGTGTCTACACGGTGAGTAAGAATAAAACGTTACCTAATTTAATGTACCATAATTCATGCAGATAAACATCAATTTTAAAGAAATTTCAGAATAGTATAACCTGATTTTCTAGCTAAGCGCTATAAAAATCTTTTGAAATTCATTTTAAGCTACGTCACGAAAACTTTTAAAAAATGGCGTTCGGCGAAGAGAAACATACCATAACATTTTTGAGAAAGAATAAAAATGATGGTGCGAGAAGGTTTTTTAAAGGAATTTCCAGATAAAGGGTCGATTTTTGTTGGGTCAAACGCTCTCCTTTCTAGGATAGATAAGACGGGATCTTTTCTTCGTCAACCAGGCAGCGGTCGCAGGCGAACGTCCAGAACGGCTGAGAACGTTGAACAGGTTGAAATGCTTGTAATCAGCCGGGAAGATAAACCGTAAACGCATCGAACACAGAGACAAATAGCCCGTGAAATACATACGAATCAGTCCATCATCAGTTAGAAGAATCATCAGAAATGATTTGCAATTACAACGTTTGAGGAAACGGCAGGCTCGTGGTCTTACAGAAGCCAACAAACAAACAAGAATTCAACTATCCAGGGAATTATCGAGGTTTTATCCTGAAAGCCTGGTCAATTCCATCTGGTTGACTTACTGATGAAAATCTATTCACTGTTGCAGCACCCAGTAATATTCAAAATGATCGTTTTTACGTATACCCGTCAATACAAGGAAGAGAGATGTTCCAGCAAAACGTCTGTATTAACGGACAACCGCAATGAACCTTTGGATTAAATGATCCTGTCTGACTGGTCCCACTTTTTGGCTATCGCTGTTTCATATTAAGATTAAGCGCTTAACAATAAGCAATCACAGGAGTGCAACTTTCTAAGCGCTATAGAAATTCACAAGATTTTACTTACTTGCTTGCTTAATGAAAGTCGTTCTCGTTGATCTACCGCCTTATACTGATAATTGAATAACCACTACTTTGTGTATTCTCGTTCAGTTTCAGAAATGTTGTGAAGTAGAGAGAGAGAGAGAGAGAGAGAGAGAGAGAGAGAGAGAACGAGAAAGAGAAAGAGAAAGAGAAAGAGAAAGACAGAGAGTGAGAGATTCTTAGGAGGACCGGTTGAACCACATCATCACCAGGCGGCGCTCTTCGAGGAGGACACAGGCAATCTCCAAATCCGCCTACTCATTAAAATGGCCGAAGGGACTCGGTGAGGAGGAGAAGGAGGAGGAGGAGGAGTCACGTGATCCCACGTGACATGCGGGCGGTCTGCGGTCAGGTTCGCGACCGAATAATGGCCGACGACGACTACGACGACGGGTGTCGTTGCTGCTGCTGCTTCTCGCCGACAACGGACTGCGCCTCGTCGGCCGGTTCCTGCCTCGTGGACTGCGGCGGCGTCCGATTGCGGGCCCCGCCGCCGCCGGACGGGACTGCATCCTCCTCCAACGGCGAAGGACCCCGCTGCTGCTGCTCATGCGGCGGTGGCGGCGCGGCGTGTCCGCCGGTGATGCGTCCGTCCCGCTGGAGCGCTCCGTCCTCGTCAGCGGCGCCGTCCGAAGGGGGGCCGGCGTCGAGACGGAAGTGCAGGGCGCCGAGGTGCAAGTGGTGGCGGTCGCTCTGCGCCAAGTCGTTCCTGATCGTCGTCAACCTCACTTTCCTGGTAAGCAGTTCACTGATTATTTAAGCCAGTGTTTATTCTAGGCTTTCTCTGGAGGGGAATTCCCCCTCCAAAGTTTTAAAATTCCCCCAAATTTTTTTATGTTGGCTGGGAAAATGGAAATTTCCCCTTCCCCCTCCAAAAAAAGTGTGGAGACTCAGACCTTGTCCCCCCAAACATTTCAAAATCCCCCCAATGTCAAGGTGGCTAGAATAAACACTGATTATTAAGTGCAGTAGATCTTCGTTATAACCGACTCGGTCATAACGTATATACACTCGGATAAAAAGTACCGCATCCCGTGTGATGCGGTACCGTATTGGACGCTACTCGATATAACGTACCTCGGATGTAACGTTCCAAATTTTACATACCCGCTAGCTACGCTATAACGAAATTCTACTGTATTTATAATTTACTGAATACAGTCCGGAACCTGTCCGATGACGTCAGAACTGAAAAATAGCTTAATTACGACGTCATAATAGCGCTTATTTGAAGACTTAATTATAGAAAAGGTATTCAATTCCAACACTTGCGTGATGAATGCATTTGTACATTGTACAAGCATGATTTGATGATTTGATGACAAGCATGATTAGCAGCACTTGAATGGCGACGCCTTTTATTATTAGTTTCAAAATAATTCCACAATATCAGTGACCTAACCTCTATATAGCCATTTCCTTTAGGGACTCTATAGAGAAATCTCACTTAGCTTATTGACTAATTCTAAGCTATTCTAAACTGATACAAAGAGAATAATAAGGCTCAATCTTGGCTCGCGGTCAAGCCGAGCGAGAACTCCGACAGAAATCAGTCTTTCGGGGGTGATGATGAACGAAATTCAAAATCATTTGCCTCGTAGCAGAGACGCGTCCATTTTTTCTGCGCCAATCCCATTTTTTCTGCGCCAATCCCATTTTTTCTGCGCCAATCCCATTTTTTCTGCGCCAATCCCATTTTTTCTGCGCCAATCCTCGTTTACCAGTCTCGCGATTTAACGGGCTTAATGGCTTCTTTACACAGACGTATTAAAGCGAATGACTAAGTGTTCCGCTACCAAGAATGATCGAACAAATCCGAACAAGACAGTCATTTTCGCAGAGATTCGATTAGAACTTGAAGACATGGCAAATATATTATATGCCGGCAACTTGTATCTTTTTCATTTTCCTCCTTGTTTGTCAAAAGCGCTCCTGTCGCATTTTATATATTGTTCTTTTTATATACTTCTGCATTTCTCCCTTTGCGCTCTATATAACTCGAATGAATGCCGGTTCAATTATTGTTCTCGAGCCTGGACTTCGTTCAATGTTGTCCCCTGTTTTCCTCATTCTTCTTAGCAAGCAACCGCGTGTACATTCATCATAATTTGTGTATAGTTAACGACATGTTCCAGGCGTCCCACACATGGGGAAATCGATGGAACAAGCGTATAGACTGTCATTAAGAATAGACCTCTGTTCATTAACTACCACACGACGAATGGTTTTAAATAATACATCATCGATATACGACGTAAATTCGATTTTAGACAAATTACCCGAATTGTGCATAAAATTGTTAGTCAGTTTTACTGCATTTACATGTTTTTGATTCAATTTTCTGGTCAAATTACTCTACATAGATATCAAGACAGGCATTCTACGTGTCAAAAAGTTCATAGACTTATTCAAGACCTATATTTCTGCCAAACGTTCCAAGTGCATATACTCATTCAAAGAGTCTCCTTAATTAATGGAGTCGTGTAAAAAGGCAGAACGCGTTTTCTTTGATTTTGCTTTTTTCTTCGCTTGTATGCGTTATGTCGTTTTATAGTTTTAAATTTCGATTATTTTGGATTTACATCGTAATTTTTCGAAATTTTATTTACAAGTTTTGAGTAAAAATGATTTGTAAATTAAGAGTATAAGTAATGACAGAAACGACTTTTGCTGCAAATTTTAGAAAGCACAGAATTATTTATATTCAAATGTCCGCGTGATCCATGGCCGTGTGACAGTGTACTGTACGATAGCGGCTATCTGGCGGCTAAGTTAAATATTCATAGAGGTCAAGGGGCGTGAACTTTGACCCGGCGTCGATTCGTCGCTAGGTTGAAACGGTAATGATCGATGAGGTAGTAAACTCAGATGTGGTCACAGGCAAACAGTTACATTAAAAGTCCAATTTGTTAGCCAACAAGAGTGAGGTAGTGCGTACGAATACTTCTGTATTTGGGGCCCATCCATAAATGACGTCACGCGATTTTGGCAGTTTTTGACCCCCCCCCCTTCGTCACACGTCGTCACAAAAAGTCAGACCCCCTCAAATATGACGTCACAACGCGTTAACCCCCTCCTATTGTCGTCTTTCCAATGTCAAGATTAACGTTTCGTTTGAAAATATTCATTATAATTATTATAGTTGAAACAATATTCAGAAACTTTTTAAAATTCCTTTTTAAAGATGAAGTGTATAATAATTATAATTGTAAAATACGCTCAATTTTGCGGTAACATAGCATTGCGGTATTAATAAAAAATATTTAGTATTATGTGACGTCACATTTGTGGAACACCCCCCCCCCACCCGTCGTCACACATCGTCACAAATGTTTGAACCACCTTAAGTGCGTGACGTCATTTATGGAAGGCCCCTAAATTGCTGTCGGTTAATCAAACAAACAATCTGGAGAGATTACACATGTATGCTACGTTATTTCCAACGATAACAACCGACTCTTCCATAATACGATAGATTTTTCTAGCTCTTCGTGCGACATCCTTTTCTTGTGGGGAGACTCGCTATTTGCGCAGTTTGTTTTTATTTAATCTTCCGTCCCTTTCCACACTTGTCATTCGCTGCCCTCTCCTCTTTTATTCCGAGAACTCCCATTTCACTAACCCCCCGCCCCCACTCCCACCCTCCGCCCCGACTCAGAAGCTGCCGTCCGCACTTGACGGTAGTCAGAAATCAAAACGCAGTTTCCCCACTTCCGACTAGACTTCGAGTCAAATTTTTTATAGGCTGAATACTAGGAAACTCGATTTTTTTGTAAATTGACATTCGATTCCTATCGACGAGCATCAAAATAGGCGCTACGAAAACCGAACTCATCGCGACCTTATTTTTCGCTATAAAAACGGACTCGGCGTCCGCTTTGGACCACGTGACTTCCGGTACGGCGAGGAGTGTGGATTGAAAAAAGCTATGGTACCTGAAGGCTGAATAGAACACTTTCCGACCAATTGGGCTGTTATGGGTTTAAAGTATGTTCCGCGTTGAACAATTTCGCAAGTACAACGACACATATACATCCATCTGGTAATCTTACGCTAATGCCAATATGACGCCATCTTCAAATCATCATCATCATCACCATCACCACCATCATCGCCATAGATAACTTTCTCATCGTCGTCGTCGTCGTCGCCGTCATCATTGTCTTCATCGCTACCCCTTCACCGCCATCGTCATTATCATCGCGAACAACTACACCAACAGTAGTTGCAGCGGCACCATCATCGTTGCCACCACTGTCAGCAACGACATCATTATTAAGCAACAACGAAATAATCATGAGCATGTTACCATCATACTCGTCGTCGTCGTCGTCTCATCACTTCCTATATTTCTATCCGGTCAAAACAAATCTATTTCCTTATTCCATTTTATTATGGTATGATATTCAGAATATATATATATATATATATATATATATATATATATACATATATATATATATATATCGGTAGTCAAAAACTCAATAGCTTATCTGTAAACATCGATATTTATTTCTCTCAAACGGTTTCTCTCCATTAATCCTCGCTGAAAGTCTCCGTCTCTGCCTGTCTATCTCTGTCTCTCGCTCTTTCCATGTCTCTCTGGCGTCTTTTTGATCAATATTTCAGAGAAATAAATGTTCGACAGAGACAGAGACAGACAGAGAGACAGAGAGAGAGAGAGAGAATAGAGAGAGAGAGGAGTTGAGCACTTGGTGAGCACTTGGTTCGATTTCTTATGGATTGGCCGTCATTGGCGGTTAGTCCATTTTGTCGTCGAAATATCTTCAGGTACAATGTACTTTTTGTACTTTTCCTCTGATGATGCCGAAAAAACCGCCGAAGCAGTTAACTAACAACGATTTACAAACAAAAATAAGCTGGCGTCGAAGTGAAATGCGTCGAAAATGCATCTACTCCACTGTAGACACGAAGCAACCCAATATTTCTTATATACAGTTTATATACTAGCTGTTAACCCGTCAAAAATGACGGGAGATATTGGCCATTTCCTACCCAGATTTATTGCAAAAGTCCCTATGATTACATATAATAGCATTTGCCATGTCATGTCATGATGCCGACACAATATCTTTAATTTTAAAGTGCAACATTAATAAGCATGAAAGCACTCGTTGCAAACAAGCTTATTTAACTAAAACTGGACGCATTTTATCATAATATTTCGAGTTGGTGAAATGCAGTGTGCTGGTTTTTCTTTTCGTTTTTTCGCTGATTTCGCGTCCCGGTTAAAAATATCCTTCGCCCGTGTTTGCAATTCCGGTTCCTAATTGCCGTCATGGCGTACGACGTGGCTTTGTCGGTTGCAATGCAATCAATTAGATTTCTGCTTCGCATTTGCTGAAACTCTGTCCCTCCCCCGAACAGTCGTCGAACAGGGGCTATTGTAGATACACGGTGTCGATTACCCACACAGCGAATCGGTCGTCGCATCGCTATTAACATTGCCCTGGATGGACATTCGATTATTTATAAAACGCGCAGCGGCGGCAGCAACTCTCTCTCTCTCTCTCTCTCTCTCTCTCTCTCTCTCTCTCTCTCTCTCTCTCTCTCTCTCTCTCTCTCTCTCTCTCTCTATCTATCTATCTATCTCTCTCTCTGTCTCTCTCTCTCTCTCTCTCTCTCTCTCTCTCTCTCTCTCTCTCTCTCTCTCTCTCTCTCTCTCTCTCTCTCTCTCTCTCTGTCTCTCGTCGACCGGACAAACAACAGTCGACATTGGTGAAACCACTGAACAACTGTTGCTGCAGATCGTAAAAATACTTGGCGTGTGATTACGCGTACGGACTTGAAAGGCATTGGGGCGGGGGCGGGCGGGCGACCGTAGCATCTAGTGACCCGGTTTTATGATCGGTACAGACCACGACCACTACAGCTACTACTAGTACCAATATCATCGCTGTCACCGTTGTACATTAAACTTATGCGTAGAAAATCATTACGTGAGAGGTTTGACTGCATTTGGATATGCAGACAAATCTGACAAGCAAAATGGCATCCGGCTCTCAGATTGGGGGGTCGGTCTCAGATTGGGGTGTAGAGGGCATTAGGGGGTGTAAAAATATCCCTGACTGTACAGCGTACAAACACAGTTATCACGGTAGTCAATCATGATTTCAAGAGTCAGGCTTGTTCATGGGATGTATTTTTCTGTCTCATCCCATCCCATGGCAATTTATGTCCATCCCATCGCATCCCATATAATGCATGGGATTCCCGTTATAATATTAATATGGAATATTAATATGGAATACAGTTCAGATAAAATTATGAATTATGAAATTTACTAGAGTTTATAGGTTTAGTGTGTAGTGAATAGGACTATACATGCACAAAGAGACACGTAAAACGGCAGAATTTATTAGCTCTATTAAGTTTGCTGTTCCAAACGAAACTATGGATGCAAGTAGCCTATACGAAGAAAAAGAAGGGCCACAAGCTTTTAAAGGGTGAAACGTTTAAAAAGAGTAGTTCTGACGTAGCTCAAGTTGCTATGCCATGGCCACTGTTCCTTGGATCCCATGGGACATACCATTGTGTGCTCTCCCATCCCGTTTCATTCCATAGCTGGTAATCTTGGTTTGCACCGATACTCTTCCACGTGTGAGTAAGTAAGAAAGTAATATCAGTAATATAAGTAAGTTCCCTGCTCTCCCTCAGCACCTCGACAATCGTTGAATGTGTGATATGAGTTTGTGCATCAAAATGCAAACGTGCAGGGTGAATATAGAATACAATATTTAAATAAATCATATAGCTGCAGATATTATTATATGCATATATCCATCCAGGACAAGTACAGAATAATTTAATCAAAATGTGAATTTGCTATTCGATCTGATGCGGAAATATTTCGTTCTGCGATAGAAAATATGCATCGCATTTTCGATCGAGAATTCTATTCTCTTTCCAGTTCTTTGCACTTCTCTCATCAGCTTTGACCGGAAGCCACTATCCTTACAACGCACCATATATATATATATATATATATATATATATATATATATATATATATATATATATATATATATATGAAGCCATATTTTCGGTATTTTGGGCCGCAGTACACAACACCTTTAATGCGCTTCTTATCAGTCGGACCACTTGTCGTGTAGATTAGCTGCCCGGAGTTTCAATGCTTATTACAGAACGGTAGATTTCCTACATAAAAAATATAGGCCACGATTCATTCAGGATGGCCAGTGACGGCTCCTGGATTTGGCAAGCTGGGGGCGAGGGGGTGCCGTTGGGGTGGCAACTTCTAAGCATGGGAGCAACTATTTTTCATAAATAAATCAGCACATACAGGAAGACTATCACCCTCGATGGGGGCCACTGGAGACCAGGCATTCAATGGGGAGCGGACCCCTGTGGAGCCGCCTCCAAGAATAGCAGATTGAGCGTTTTCATGAGTCTACGAAATAATATATAATAATAATAATAATAATAATAATAATAATAATAATAATAATAATATAGCAAGGTTTAAAGTGGTTCAGTAGGGACTGCCCTGTGTGAGAACCACTGTCGTTCCCATCCAATCTAATATCCTAAGCTACCGAGGTTTATTTTGAATAGTGCAATTGTTTTTAGAATTAGTGTCACTTACCTGGGTCAAAAATTGACGAGTGTCGTCAAAAAGCGCCCGATAACCTGGATTATTTGAAGCAGGCGGCCATTAAAGACACTCAAATTCGGCGAACGTTCTTTTTCACGAGGAAACCCTCTCCTCTGGAATTCGCTACCGGCTACAGTGTCGGCGGCCACTTCATTAGAGGACTTTGCGATCAAATTAAAGACTCACCTATTTAACATCTCGTTCCCATGTTTCTTGTATGGCACCTTTGACTGTGCCCCTTGCTATGCTACGGCGCTATATAAATTGTCATGAACAATAACAATAATTAACTTAGAACTTAATTTGCATAAATAAGAACTAGAATGCATGGCTTTATGATTGAATAGTAGGCCTATAGTATTGTATAATGTATATAGTATCATTATGCGTCAGAAGATATCAGTCATTTAGTTCGATGTGGCAGAGATATCGACGAACGCTAAAAGCAGAACTCTGCCGCTTAACGGAATCGTTTTTTTACAAATTCACGCTTTTACGAAATGGTGCAATTATTAGAAAAAAATTGATCTTTGGTTGGTATAAACCATCTCGGCCAAATGTATACCAGTGGTGTTGAAATCGCCTTAGTCCATAACGGTAATGATGCCACCGTGAACCGCTAGTCTCTCTCAGTAGAGTGCAGGCGGAAGTGGAGCTAGGCAGATTGAATAGGAAGACGGAGATAATCTGTGGATAAATGCTTCTTCATCCTACGAGCAACTAACTATACACTCAAGCAATTTAGATGTCGAGATTTTGAGAATAGACGGGGGTCATTCAACTTTTCTACACAAAGAACCGCTTTTTCAAAGCCAATCGAACCGAAAACTAACGTAATGTAATGTTGCATTTGTATAGCGCCTCTTATATTTCTACAAAGAGGCGCTCCTGGCGAAATAAAGGAATTGTCGGAGATAAAATATTTTGTGGTTGTGGGGATGTGGGTGCTAAGACCGGGTCCGATCTTTCCTGAATGAATAGACCGGGTTGGGAGGGAGGTAGGGAAGGAGGAGGTAGGGAGGGAGAATGTGTCTGCAGGTAAGTGAACAGGTGAATTTCGATATCCTGTTCGATCAGGTGGAGATCGTAGTCGCATTTCGTTCCTTGCGAGTAAACAGCGTCATTGACGTCCTCCCGCGGTACGCATGTGGTCCGCATTACAATATGGATCGCCAGATTTCCATTATAGCATATTTTAGGGTTGGGTTTCAGCCTTAGCGCTCGGCCGTGAGATGCAGGCACTGAGAGAGGTAGAGACAGAGACAGAGACAGAGGCAGAGTAGACCGTAGACGCGTAGGTAAACACCGTTTCAATCATCGATCTCAAAAACCCGTTCAGGCGTGGATCAAACACAAATCTTCTGTCTCTAGCTCCGTCTGTCTGTCTGTCTATCCGTCGCTCTAACTGTATCGCCTTTTCCCTCTGTGGTGCTGCTCTCTGTACATGCTTGCCCTTGTCTCTAAATTCCTAGTGTTAACACATTGTGATTTCCCAGTGCAAAGCCCGTATTACATTGAGTTATCATTGGCACGGTTTTTACAAAGAGAGTGATCTGATCCATGACGTCATGTCATCCATGTCATCTCACTTCAATCGATAATCTGTGCTACTAGATTTCGGTGGACGATATTCAATGTAAGCAACACGTCTTATATTAAGTCACATGGTTCTGAAAACATTTTTAATACTTTGTGCCCCTCCCCTCGAAACGGTTCTCGATATAAAGCATCGCCTCGTACATGAAAAAACATTCGCCATATTGCACCACCGGCATCAGTCAATAGGGAAAAAGTGCGATGATCGAATGGTCGGATGAAGTAGGATTTCAATGACATGTGACAAAGTCAGTCCATTCTCAATCGAACTACAGATGGCAGCAGTTTCAGTTGATGAGGTCAAAGGTGAACGAAGTTCCATTTCATCGCAAATCTCCGTCTGCCCTGCTCGGCGGCCGACAGCTTCGATGTCTTTGAAATCAGCTCTTCACGAGTAAACTGTTAAGCTTTGTTGTCCGTCAAAAGAACGTTCATAAACTGGGACATAGACACCGACAGACGCGCTTTTTCAAACGCGGACAGATTACTTTCGGTTAATGGCAATTTCCCGGAATGAAATTAATGTCAAGCGGGTTTCGGTTTTGATATTTTCAGACGATACTCGTTGACGATCTGCCAAAGAATAACGACATATTGGAAAATGTCACAGTTGCACTTTCATGTCGATGGCGATATTTCGCAAATAATTAATTCATTGTTCCTTTTCAGAGAGCATTGCTTAGCATATCAGTCACACATTAAGATGAAATTGAGTTGAAGCTTTGAAGCCTATTTTCTAAAAATTGTGCTTACGCTAATTTAAAAATAAACTTTAGCATCAAGTTTCAGCACAGCGTTAAGCGTTATATATAAACCATATATATAAACCATATATATAAACCATATATATATATATATATATATATAAGGTATACCGTAGACTGAACCCATGTTTTAAGCCTACCTTCTTCAGTCAGCCGACAATACGTAGACAAACTAGTGAAAGCAAGAACTAAGAAACAGCTAACTGTTTGGTTGAGTACCACGAATGACTTGTTTTCTGGCGTCATTCAGTGACGTCATCGTCATGAATAACCTACGACATTCCGCCATCTTGTCCATCTTGTTTGTTTCCCTGTTCGCCCTGTTTTCGCCGGCACAAAAACCAGAGAACGACTTCAAACGTCGTCGAGCATTCGACGTCGATTACTTTGGTCTTTCTACTACTACTACAACAACGACAGCTCTTCGTCCATTAGCCGAATCAAGCGCCCACTCTGTTCCGACGCCTTTCCTTTCCTCCTTAATCCAATTTCCTAATTTTCGTTCACTTTCAGCAGTTCTCTCCTCTCCCCCCCTCTCTCTCTCTCTCTCTCTCTCTCTCCCTGATGCCTTCCGTCGTCGTCGTCGTTGCTTCCATTTTCGCCCTCTTGATCCTACTTCAGAAAGGTCTCGGTCGTCATAAGCTCTGTCGTTTGCAGTCGGTTCACGCGTCGTCCGACTCTGTCTTGCCGACGTCCCGCTTAATTTCGCTTCGATAAGTTGATTTTCTTTCCATTTTCTGCGCTTATAATTACCGCGTCACGCCTGCTGCGAGACGCGCGCGATAAGCCATCTATCGACCGAAATAAAACGCGATAAAAGCCTCGCAGGTTCCGAAACTAATGTTTCTAATGGCCATCAATGGAAGATTTTCTTCAGAAACTGGTCGTTAATAAGCCCCACAATCGAGGCGCCAAAGAACGGCACCTGTCAGCTTAACCATTCGCCTATCGTTGATTTCAGAATGCTAACATCCTTATAAATAGATCTAAAAGACTGCTAGCAAATAACGTTGAAATTAAACAGTAAAACTACACTAAGGTATAGTTGAAGTGTACTACATCAATTTGCTTTGAACAATCTCTTAGTCGGCATGTACAATTTCTTGTGCGGCAGTAGTAAACAGCTTTCGCAACAGGTAAACCAGTGTTACCATCTACCTGCATTTGCGCCTTGGGCTAAACAGAATCGATACCTGAAAGATTTCTTCAGGTATCCGATTACAGCCACAATCAATCGGCCATATTTTTGAGTTTAATCAGTACATAATTAGTCTATGTTTTTAAAATTCCGACAGACCGCTGTCATTATGACACTCTACTACTGACAGGCATTATTAGTGGCGTAGCCAGATTCCATAAATGGGGGATATATGCATTTTCGGGTTGAAATGAAAAATGTCTACGACGAGAAAGAATCTCGTCTAGGAGCTCTTCTCTTCGGAAATTCTCTCTTCACGTATTCTCCTCGATCATGCTACCTACCCCCTCCCCCTACTCGAATTATCAACAGGTTTATGCAAATCCCAACGACCAGTTCCAACCAGAATAGGGGGCCCGACCCCACGCTCCCCCGTAGCTACGCCAATGGGTACTATCCATAATAATAATAATAATAATAATAATAATAATAATAATAATAATAATAATAATCGGTTAAATTTGACAGATCGGCGGTTGGGTGATAATTGGGATGGGGATCTGGGTGAGCGTTCATCAGGACTCGATCGCGGTTTCTCACCTTCTGAGGGAGAATCCGACGAATCCGATCGTCGTCTTCGAGAAGATTCCCTTGGCGCTGATCGTCGTCGGGTTTTTCATCGCAGTGGCCGGATTCCTCGGCTGCTGCGGCTCCTACGCCGACAGCATCTGCTTCCTGTCCTTTGTGAGTGTCACGATCTGAGATGGCCTTGGCTTATTATTATTATTAGTAGTAGTAGTAGTAGTAGTAGTAGTAGTAGTAGTAGTTGTAGTTGTAGTAGTAGTAGTATTTACGGCAATTTTTATAATTGGGGCTGAAGTCAAGAGCGCTTTACATAGGAGTTACAGGTTGGGCTACCCCATGGGTTGGGTTAAGTTGGATTGGACCAGGCTTTACCGTGTTTATGGTGGTTTGGGGTGGGTCAGAAATAAGTCATGGTTTAAGAAATTGCAATGTATTACGGTGGATTGGGTTGGGTTGGGTCAAGTAACCTTACTGCCGGCATGAGTAGGAGATTTGATGGGTTGGGTTCTTAAAAAATGGACCCATGGACATCTCTGGTCCCGATATAAGACCGGGTTGGTTGGAGTACCCATCGCATCGTTGGCGGGGTCCCCTTCAATTTCAAGACATAATGATGGGATCGACAGTTTCCGTTCGAATAATTTCGATTTCATCGGAGCACTTTGATGCTTTGGTATTTTCAGTGGCGTCGCTGGGGTGGGTGGGTGGGGGGTTGCGAAGGACCGCAACTGGTGTCATCAATTACAACGTCATAAGGATTGACACCGAAACGTTTGGTGTCTGCAAATTATATGGGCTAAGCGATTCCGTTTGTACGTATGAGCTGGTAGGCTTACAGGATGACTCAAGGAGGTCCATGGTGTAATTTTTTTGGGGTGGGGGTGACACCGTGACTTTACCGCACCGGGTGACGCCAACCTCTGACTCTTTAATTAGCCGTAGATGTCAAATGCTTAATATACTGTACAAAATGGCCCTTATAACAAGAAGCGCTTGCTAGCCCTAACTAATGCGTAAAACGAATGGAGTATTCTTGTCTGACATTGGTTTGCATTGGTATACTTTTATGTTTCAGTATTCTCTGCTTCTAGTCGTTTCCGTCTTAGCTGAGGTGTCAGTGGCGCTATTGATACTACTTTGTCAGACGCAGGTAAAACTAGATGATAGTATATATCATCAGAACAACCTTTCCAAAAAGCGTGTTGGTGTCTGCTTTTTGCAAATTCGTTATGAAAATCAAACAGCAAACTTAGTGACCAGTCGATCATTATCTTGCACCAGCCGTTACAACTTGTATATAAGAACGTCTTTTTAGCGGCACGCGGTTTGAAGGCTTTCATGCTTTATGCCACGATTTTATTGTTTCATTTCTCCGCGGTGACATCGAGTTTTTCACGTGTATTTTCATTCTTGTCTCACGTGTACGTTTGAACTTTCAGATCTCGCGCAACTTGAGAGCGAGCATGCTGTATCAGATACAGAACGACTACAACCGGACGGCCACCGGAGCTAACGCCACCGCCTTAGACGTGTACAGACTGACGTCAGCCTGGGATTCAATGCAGATCAAGGTGCAGGAGAATGATCGTTTTTTAGCATTTCGGGAATATAGGAAAGCTCTTGGCTTCCGGACAGGCATTGTTCTCGCGCTCCATCGGGCCGACTGTCGACAATTATTAGATTTTTGAAATAGTGCCAACTAGCACGGACGCGTTGAATGCCACACATCAAAAAGTATAGCGATATCATCGCGATACATAAATCAATGTGCAGTGCATTAACCCTTTCGCACAGTAAGGCCGATATGTCGGCGTCATAACCTATTGGCATACGGGTTAATGAAATGAACAATCGTGCTAAATGCACGGCGGATGAAACGTTTGGAACTGGTGTCGTTTGAGTCGATTACCATGCCAACCGTTCACTGTCACCTTTGCGTGGTTTAATAGCGAAGCCAAATAAAACATTTTCGTCACTATACAGGGAAGTTGTCAATTTGGGTTTAAAGGTTGAAGGGATAAAACTAGGCTTTCGTATCCCGACCGGAATCGACCGCGAACAGTGGGGAGTCCAGTGTTTTATACAGGCCTGTTAGGGGATATTCCCCCAAACCTCAAAATTCCCCCCAAATAATCCCAGCACCGACAAATTTTGCATTGAACTGTGTCTTTTCCCCTCCAACCAAGTCGATCCCCCCGAAAGCCTGAATTCCCTCCCCCCAAGGGCTGGAGTCTAGATAGTACACTGGGAGAGTCAATCACAAAACATAACGACATCACATAAAAGAATTTTTACAAGCGACAGTGTTTCTGTCACGGAGTTAAATCGAATAGTCAATAAAAGACGATAAGCCTTTGAAGCCAGTGAGCGAGCGAACATTTTAAAGAATATCCGCAGAATTTTCGATTTGAAGACGTTGCCCCAAATGTTCAGATAGCAACAGGAACTGTTTACGTGACGTTTTCGCTTTCGCTTATACAGATGAACTGTTGCGGGGTCGATAGTCCACACGACTACATGCACACGTCTTGGTACAACCACAGCAAAGACACCGAAGGCGTCTTCGTTCCACCGTCTTGCTGCGTCATGAGAAACGACAACGCGTCAAGACCAAAGGTTCTCAACGAAAACTTCTGCCAGGTAGAGGCGATCCTCTACCCGAAAAACAACGACGACAAAACTAACAACGACACACTTGATCATCTGAAAACACAGGTATGTACAGTGTATGTACAGTGGAACTTTGTTATGAAGACACCGGGTACAGCGACACCTTGCCAATATCACGACACATCAGTAGCAATCATTGGCGGCCACGGGGGGGGGGGTTCGGGATGGGAGTGGACCCCCTAATTCTGACTGGGATCTGTCGTGAGATTTGCGCAAAACTGGTGAAAATTGTGTGGGGGATGTAGGTGACATTATCGAAGAGAATATGTGAATCTGGAAAGAATTCCATGACGACATTTGTTGCTAGTGAGAAACTTTTTGCTCATGACTGTCAATGTGCCCCCCCCATTCCATAACCCTGGCTACGCCACTTGTGACGAACCCGAAGAATTCCCATTATAAATTAGACGAACAGCTTTCATTATAAGTACAGTGGTCGTTCACAATGACAATCGCTTAGAACGACGTATTTTATTCGAACCAGCGGTTGTACAGTGTAGTTATAATAATGGGGCTTTGATGCATTGTTACTCAGGCACAATTAGGTTCATTCGGTCGCTATATTGATATAGAGCACGCTTCGTACGTCTGGCCCTGTCTCATGTTGTGGCTAGGAATTTTTTAAAAAATCTTTCCGTAGATTGCAGAGAAATCAAAAATTTTATGAGTTCCAGCAGTTTATTGCAGATAATATAATTAGCAATCTCACAAGTTTCCAAAATTTCGCATTTTTATGAATTGCGATTTAGAGCCACCATTGTCCTATAATTAATCGAAATCGAGAAAACATTTATTCTAATTTTGAAAAGTAATTTGCGATTATAGACTAGACGAATTCTTTTAGAATAGATGACTCTAATAGGCCTACTAGTCTAAAATTTACAAATGTTTAACCTCTAAGCAGAATGAATACACACCTCCTAGTCTACTAGTCTGTTGCAATCGTGTTTCGTTGATAAACGTTAAGGGTTGCCAACCGGCGGTCGTTCGATGGCTGTCTGGCTACGTTCCTCAAGCGATATTCTTACTCATGCTACTAGTTGCAATGGAGGTGAGATTTTTACTTCTCCGCGAAATACTCGCCCCTTGTTCATTAATTAAGTTATGTAATTTTTAAAAGCAATATCAAACCATTGAATCTAGTAAAATCTATGAGATAATATTCTGTATTTAGACGTGAAATTTCAGGTGAAAAATCTGAATAATTTTTCTATTTTGAAAATTCTTATTCGACGTGGATAAGGAATTATTTAATAATTGCTCAATGTAATAATACACTCTAACAATATTTAAGTGTGTGTGGTTGAGTTTTCTGGTTAGAACAGCAGAATCTGTAATAAGATGATTTTAAAGGTTGCAGATTTGATTCTGGCTTGCATACTCATGGCATGGGTACGGAAAAAGCAATCGGAGTACTGGTGGTGCGAAGACGAAGAATACGATTGAAGCTGCAGTACTTACGACGTACTTTCAAAACTAAAAGTACACACAGAGACACCTCATAATGCGCATACATGAAAAATCAACTCTGTATAACGCAATGAAGAACTAGAGCTGTGACTTTTTTGTCGTGCCGCGTCGCATACATGTATATTAAGGCTGTCAAATTAAATCTCCTCTGCACTTGTGAATTTTATAGTCTTTCCACATAATTCATATCCATCATCCACTTTCTGTCTTCCAATGAGCATCACTGATCTACATTAAATCGCAGTTGATGACCCTTCGACCATTCAGAAAATCGTTTTAGAATTTCCTGTAACATTTTCGCGTCAAATTAACTACCAGTAATTTAAATTTCCACGCGAAGCTTTTGTGTTTAGAGTTTGCTAAAAAATTGGTTTACTGCCGGTTTTATTATTTTAACTTGAAGGTTTATGCTCCAATGGCTACGCACTATTGTAGCTGGTTTAGCACCGTAAATAGAGGATCCTGCTTAGAAACACACCATTTAATTTTGAAAACTGCAATATACACGTGTATCTTGTATACCATAGACCATATTTGATCGTCCAATGTAGTTTTTTGTGTAAATATTATCGTCTCAGCGAAACGGTTTTGAATATCCAATGATAGCTTCGTCGTCTCTCTGATAGTTGTATCTGAGGTTATGCTTTATGACAATTTCTAACTTGTCTCATCTTTGATGAAACACTTAATTAAGGGTTTGAAAAAATATATCACTGACAGCGTAGCGATATGCGTGGTAACGTGATAGCCTACTGTTTTTGAGCGTTTTGTTGATTGTACGACTGTACGCTCTCTGCTGTCGCTGTTCATTTGCGCAACGTCCCTGCAAATCGGCAGCTATCGCTTTGTTTGTGTGTGTGTGCATCGCAAGAGCGTACGAGAGCATTGATTGTCTTATTAAAAACGCGTGTACATCGTGAACAATGCGAACATTGTTCACGCTTCCATCTCATTCCTGTTCATCGGTGTTTTCGATCGACACAAATAACAAATAATTAATTGATAGTCACTGTGTGCGAAAAACTGAAAAAATGTTATAAAGAAAATTAGAATAACGTTGTCTAAACGATCTCTTCTCTCTCTCTTTCTCTCTCTCACGCACGTACGCACACGCACACACACATACTACACACATACATACTGTATATACTATATAGTATAGGGCCTATGTGTCTCTTTCTGCTGAGGTAATTTTAGATTTGTGCGGTTTCACTGAACTTTCTCAGTAACGCACTGTAGTATAGTCGTCAGTCAAAGGCCGTCCGTGTGGTGTGTATCGGGCTGTTGCATCGAGCAGGTCTTTCTTACTTACCAAAACATCGGTCAGCCGGCGACGGTTATCGGTCAGCTTTTGGATCGAAGCATCCTTATAGCGACACTCGTCCAGAAGATTTCCATTTGTCGTGACGTAATCAACGACAGACTAATTCAATCTTTCTTGATAAATAATAACGTGCGCACATCGAAGCCATCCAGAGCTCCTACTACTCCTCCTACTCGTCCTATCCCTCATACACGTCTCACTCACTCCCACCCCACCCCCACCCGCTCGGCGACTGCCTCTGTTCTGTGAGCCTCGGGCTGCTGCTGCTGATGCTGATGCTGCCGTCTCGAGAATCCATCGGACGGGAAGAGATGATCTGATAATCGAATGAAACCGGAATGATCGTCTCGCAATCGCATTTTCTCCGGATCTTACGTCCGAGTATACGGGAGAGATGATGAGACGCAGTTTTGCTTACTTATTATTCATTACTGCTTGTAGACGCTGCATGGTTCAGTCTTGGACAAGGAACTCGAAGATAGATAATTTTACGGGAAGTATATCGCTTCCCTTTAAACCGATGTGCTCTCCAAATCCCCCGCCGCCGCAGCTGATGCTCAATCGGAGAGGAAATCGACGCTTAGCCCCCCGGCGGGCCTTCATGTCGCATTGGACCCAGTGCGGTTTCCTCGATCTATCAAGCTGTATGAGGAATCCTCCATGCGACCAAGCTCGCGGGTAGAAAGCGGAAAACAGGACGAGAAGAAAGGAGATCACTTTTGTATGCGGACACCGGAATCGACAAGGTGAGATGAGACAACACACAGCCTGTCATCAGCTGCTGCTTATCGGGTTTCCCGTCGCTCTCCTTAAGCCTATCCTCCCCTGGTAAAACCACTGAAGTCAACAGCGGCGCGAAACCATAGGGTAGGGTTTACGGTCAAAGGCACGCGTAATTATAATGAGTCAATAATAATAAAATAATAATAATAATAATAATAATAATAATAATCACGACAAACTGGAGATGAAAGAGAGACATCCTTTCTCCTACAACGAATATCCGTTACACTCCAGAGATTTAACGCAGTCGCCTTCCACGGAACTTTCGCATAATAATAGTGTGATTTAAAGTGGTTTAGGAGGTTAAGTCAGTCTGTATAATAATAATAATAATAATAATAATAATAATAATTATTAATAATAATAATAAAAATAATAATAATAATTTTATTTTTATTTTTATTTTTATTTTATATATTATTATTGTGGTAAAACGTGGTGACTATATAGGCCCTAATTAACGGTCATGATTACCAGGAGATGCACATGCCGTCTTTAAAGAAACACATATCAAATTATGATAACACGATACCTGATTGCTGCCTAATTATGCTATAAACTGACGTCGCTGGTGAAACGCTACATGAAATAATGAAACGGAGACGACAAAATGTAAACTAATTGGCTGTCAATCAATGATTGTGAATCGGCATGAACGGTCACCCCGGTTGTCTTAATGACAACGTCTGCTTGAAATCATACTCCTCTCGGAACAACACTGTAAAAGAAATAGCTCAGAAAAAGTCAATCGATGCCTTTAGACAACGGAGATAGTCCAGTTGCATTGCGCGGCTCACCTGAGTTTACCTGGATGATGTCGATAATGGTGATGGCGACGATTATGCTGACGACAAGCAAGCGTACCAATCAACCTGGAAGCTATCGAGACCACTGTGTTGACTTTTTATACTGGACAGAAACACATTGATTAATATTGAGTCTCGCTCTTGGACCTATAGACCCGGGCCGCCGCCCTACGTTTCGAGTGGCTACCATAGGGAAGGGGAAGGCATAGGGATTGTGTGCCCTCACTTTTTCATCGAAGTTTTGCGTCAATGGTCTTAGATACACTGCAGGGGGCAGAAATGGGATTCTCACATCACAGAATACTGTAAGTAAATGGAGAAAAATAATGTGATTGACTCGATTGCCATCAGATACAGTCTCTGCTAAGATCCTGCTGATTATACCAGATTGAGGCAATTAATTATCTGTCAAATTACTTTATTTAAGTAAGATTAAAAATCTATAATAATAATAGTTGCAGCTATTTTTGATTTAAATCAACGCCGTTATTATAGCTTCGAAGCGACTGTGTAAGTCGAGTTCCTGTGTATTCCCGCGGACCAAAGTTTTGGCTTGCTTTGGGAGAATTTTAAGGCTGTGAACCAGTTCCTGAGAGGGTAAATATTTGCAAAATATGTCAATGAAATGTTCGAAGCACCCGTGCCTAACGCTGCTTTAGGATTCTTACCTGATTCAAAGAGTCCTTGATTTATGCTATATATATATATATATATATATATATATATATATATATATATATATATATATGCTATTCTGCAGCCCATCTTTCGGTCAACTATTCAACTGCTAACCTAACAGCAGGTCTAATTTTCTCGCCTGCCTGCCTTCAGTTGCAGACCACTTTTAAATATTGTCTTTGTCGAGTGAAAAACACTTCTTAATGATGTTTGGGCTAATATTGGCAGCAAAGAAAGATATTCATCGCAATACAAACAAGAAGTTGTCGAGCGCTCTAAGCATACAAGAAATAGCAGACAGACAGAGAGACAGAGAGACAGGCAGACGCGCATGCGATCAATAGAAGTTCGTTGCTGCCCGAACTATGGATTATATGCAGCACTAGCGTTCTAGTTAAAGCGCTAAACAAATCCTGGAATAATTCTAATTGGCACATTTCATGGAGCGACTGATTGATGATTTGAATGAGAAATTGCGTCCAGAAAACAAGGTGTTCTAGACTGGTTTTTTCCTTTCAGCGAGAACATTCTTTATGGAAATCGGACAAAAAACAAGTGTCGAGCGGGCCTTTGGGAATTGGAAGCAAATTGGGTAATGGCCTGTTGACAACTGCAGTGATCGATTGTTATAAATTGCTTCTTTTGTGTACACAGCTTAGGAATAGCAATAGCAGAATAAGGATCACGAACCCTATTTTCGAATTAGTTGACTGCTTGAAAAATAAAAAATTAATGCGGTTTTGTTGCGTTGAGCGCAGACATGGACATGGGTTGGGTCCACCCATGGATTGGGTTGGGTCCGAAATTTTCATTTTATGGTGGGTTGGGTTGCCAGGTTGTTGTGTTATATTGTACAAAAGTGTACATATTAATGATTTTTTTAAAAATTACTACTACTTACCCTTAATCTGTTTCGATGCCTTTTCACAGGAGCAACTGGAAAATACAAGTTAAAGGCATCCAGAAATATGAAATCTGCCAGATGGAATACATTCCCTTTGGTCTATGAAATGAAGGAGGATTTAAGAAATTTGTATGCATGGATTGGGTTAGGTTGGGTCAAGTAACCCAGCTGTTTCCGTGGGTTGGGTTTGAATAGTGGTGGGTTGTGTTTTTAAAAATGGACCCATGTCGATGTCTGATTGAGCGTCGAAGATTTTCTAATTTTGGCGCAAACGAATGACTTTGCAGAATTTTTGGCGAATTTAGCGTGAAAACACTGTTCTCTGTTCAATTTGCGCTACCAATCAACCAATGCGTTGATGTTCCGAGGACATCGAGACCGGAAGTTCTGTCGGGACGCCCGACAATTGTCACTGTGTGAGGAGGAGCAAGCCAAACATGCTGTGCAAGCAGAAGTTGCATGCAGATTAATCCTACATAAATAGTTTAACTAGAAAAATAGTTTTAAATCTCTGTCAAATGGACGTCTAAAATCTAAAAAGATGCAAGATTTCCATTTTGGCGGATCTGAAGCTTGCACGCCAAGGTAAATGAAAAGAATACAGACTCTGTATTACAGATATGTGAATAATTGTCCGGGAAAAACTCCCAAAGTTAAACTGTGTCAGAACTATAAACGATCGAAGTGAATTAACTTAAATGTATGCAAAGTTTCAATTGGGGTTTCTTTCACAGCTGGACGCTACGGGACTACAAAATTGTTCTCAATTTTTAAATTTAATAGTAGGCCTGTCCTCTTTTAAAGAAAAGCAGAAATCATATGAAGACCTAAGAGCTGCCTAAGAAGAATTCTTGGAGTTAGCAGACTTCAAAAACTTAGAAATGAAGATATACCTCAGCGGATTGGGCTAAAAAAATACCATCATGGACACAATCAGAAAAAGGCTGACATGGTATGGACATGTAAATGGGATGGAAGACTCGAGACTTCCCAGAAATCAATCTACACATACAAGGAAGGTAAAAAAAAGAAAGAAGCAGGTCCATAGAAATGGGCAGACGACATAAAAGATGATCTGAAAGAAAAAGAACGGAAAATTGCAGAAGGAAGAAAACTAACATCGGAAAAAAGACCTGGAGATGTTTTTTGACTAGCTATTGCCACTAATGAGTTGGCAGAGAGGAATTATGATTATGATTATATGAAAACCTACATGTAGGAAATTATTGCGTTTTCAGTAGAGAAGTAGGCCTATAATTGTCTAGAACATGCATTCATAGAGTACTTAAATTATAACTTTAAACCTGGATCACAAATAAATGCTCTTTTTGTTTATAATCTTAAAAAACTGATGACTTTGACAGATCAGCCTTTTCCATGTTAAAATGAGTAAATTTTGCTGCAATAAAATAAAAGGGACAACCCTATATTTCTGGTCTAGACCAGTGGCGGCCCTGGGATTTGTCATTCGAAGTGGGGGTCGTTGAGAACCGCTGGTCTAATCATGGGGCCAACCATTTGTTGTTTTATAACTTTAAACCTGGATCACAAATAAATGCTCAATGTTTATAACTGAAAACAGACGATGACAGATCGGTATGTAAATGTGCAAGGCTGCTACAGAGTCAACCTTTATTGGTCTAGACACAACACTTTTTATTTAATAAATCAACAAATAACTAATCTATCCTACGGATCCAATCCATCCAATCCAGATACCAATTAATTAATGGTCCATCAAAAATAATATTCACTATGTTTTATATACTAAAAGTACAGCTTAGAGTGCTGAATTGTTGCAATGGGCAGGCACTTTTATGAAGCCAGTGGCGTAGCCAGGATTTCAGGAAGGGGGGGTTGAAACAAAATTTGTCGATAACAGCTTTCACCCCAAAAGCCCAAAATCGTGCTGAAATTTTTGACAAATTTTTCGCCGTCAAGGGGGTTTAACCCCCAACACCCCGGCCGTGGCTACGCCACTGTATGAAGCCAACGGGAAAGAGTGGCTAATCTGCTTTAGGAGACCGCAGGTTTTGCTTGTCAACTGTATAAATGATGTTATAACAGATTAACAGTTTCGTGAATACGATGAACTATTCGAGAAACGTAGTGACAATTAGCTTCGCTTGTTTCTCTCCATCGGCGATCGGCGGAAAGTTCCAGACGCCTTCTGTCGATTGAAATCTTGAAACGTTCCAACGCCTGGCGAACTTGATTGTCTTACACTACAGCACGCATCGGTCGCTATACAGGGACAGAGAGCAGTGGCGCAGCGAGGGGGACATTGGGGGCGAACCGCCCCGGGCGGCACTTGCTAGCTCTAGGGGCGGTATTTTCGAGGATAACGGTTTTTGGTCTTGTCAAGAAATTTTAGAAAGTTGCGAGATAACGTTTTTGGGCTTGTCAAGAATTTTAGAAAGTGTAATGGCCTTTTTTGGTTGCCAGATTTTTTGGAGGTGGCACTTTTTTCGCCCAAGGCGGCACTTTGCCTCACTACGCCACTGAAAGAGAGGGCACGTGTTCGACCCCAAACACGTCAGATAATTCTGTTTAATAATTTCTCATCATGGCGAAACGTCAAAATGCATGAAGACACGAATATATTTGCCAGTGTCGTCTTTTCTTCTCTTTCAATATAATTACATTAACATCAGCGCGCGTGGAACGTGCCGGAGAAAGCAGGACGAGAGATGAAACACGAACTCTTCCCCTCCTTGAATTCCTGGGTTCGTCCCTGCTATTATCGCATGTTGACCAGGTTTCAATAATTCGAATTTTAAGAATATTTTAAGAATTTTGAAGAAACTGTGAATTTTATAAATTTTAAAGAAGGAAACTTCTTTTTATATACTAAAATTCACAGTTTTACGCATTGCAAAGAAGGAACACTGATATTCATGATTTGTCTTTTATGAGTAGCACATCCTTCCATTCTGGGTCCTTGATACAGCAGCAAATGGATTTACAACTTTATTACACTCTTTAGTTGATAATAAAAGGCAAACAATAACAGGACACCTTTAATAGTGACGTCACAGTGTAGCCAAATTCTTGGTTGCTTCGATGAACGACGCACCTCGTTTCAACACAAAATTGGTCCAACCGAAGTAACTGCGTCGCTGAACTTAATGTTTTACTGAATTTTACTGAACGTATATCAAACGCAAAATTAATGATTTTTAAAAACTTTTAAAGCCGGACTCACTGAATTCTCGAGCACTGAAATTGTCCGAACTCTGCAGAAATAGTGCGAAATACAGGTCATCGGGTTTTTGCACAATGTTCGAGAGAGACAGAGAGAGACGGATACGGAGAGACAGAAAGACAGAAAGAGAAACAGAGACAGAGACAGAGAGACGGAGAGACGGAGAGACGGAGACAGATAGACAGAGACAGATGTATGTGTTTTTGTAGGTTGCCATTCTGTACAGCGTCTTCGCATTCTCGCCAGATGAATAGCCTAATGCATTGATTTTCGTGAGAAATGACGCTATTATAGACTTGATTTTGTCTCATAGATATACATAAAAGCAAATGAATAGCCAATCATTACTAGCATAGCAGGCGGTCCGTGCGAACCGGACAGACCTCTGCTCCATTACACCCACCCACCCCAACCCCCCGGCATAAATGTGTCGGCGAAGACACCGACTATCGGGCTCAATGTCCTAGAGAAAAATCATTTCCAAGTGACATTTTCGCCCGCTGTAGAGGCCTACACCTGGGAACGTCAGTTCGACATCGAAAAAAACGCATTGATTCTGAACTGAAACACGAAACCGACATAAGAATATCGCGAATGGTATAAACGCTTCGCTCAGGTGCGAACGGTTTCTTCGATCGACAAATAACAGGTAGAAAAAAGTCTGAAAGAACAGACGGAAGAGAAACTGATGCCGCTTTCTCTATCAGCCTGCGTCCTGCCGCCGTGCATGGGGATCGCTATTCTCGCGCTTCTTGCGCATTCTGAAAATTGTGCAGCTCAGAGAAGCAGGCGAGAGAATCCGACTGAAGCATTGAAAAACAACTTCAATCAGAATTACATACTCAAACTGTATACGGCTAATTCATTCGACATAAATTTTATTATAATAATGAGTATTAATACTATTATTACTATTAATCTGTCTGACACATATTAGTAGTAGTAGTAGTAGTAGTAGTAGTAGTAGTAGTAGTAGTAGTAGTAGTAGTAGTAGTAGTAGTAGTAGTAGTAGTAGTAGTAGTAGTAGTAGTAGTAGTAGTAGTAGTAGTAGTAGTAGTAGTAGTAGTAGTAGTAGTAGTAGTAGTAGTAGTAGTAGGTGTCGCCGTTGTATCTATCATCATCGTTGTTATTATTATTATTATTATTATTATTGTTGTTGTTGTTGCTTGTTGAAAGTTCCGCGGAAGGCGACTGCGTTAAATCTCTGGAATGACTCTGATATATTCGCTGTAGCAGAAAGTATGTCTCTCTTTCATCTCCAGATTGTCGTGATAGAATAAGTTAGAATGCTCTGTGCCTGTGTTTGACGCTGATATTATTATTTATTACTTAGTTCTGACACAAGCGTGACATGTCCGACATGTCTGCACACGCAAGTCCGACCAGCATCGCATGACACATACAGAGTAGAACCAGCGTTTGCCGAAAATGCAAACGACCTGTTTATCAATTGGTCTCGCACTCAAACTTCGATATCCGTTGCAGACAAATGCGATTTGCCTTTTAATGCGTTAAAAGGACAGTAAAAACATGTTGAAATAAGTAATTCGATGATTATAGATGGGTGGAGGTAGAAGGTTATGTTGGTAGGAACTTGCGTTGCGCCCTTCACCACACAGCAACAACCGCATGCAGCTTTGAAAGCCAAACTCGATGGAAACTAAAACCAAAGGCTATCTATCATTCACTCAGATGTCGGGGCTCGGTTCGATGAGCGAATGACTAATCATTGTAACAACACTGTCAACGACATTCATTTTTATAGCGCCGTCTAGAGCTGTCTCAGCTCCGTTTAGCGTGGATAGCCTACTCGGCAGCATTCTGTCGATGTCAAAATCGCCGATGGACGTTGGTTTAGGCAGAATCTCTTTCATGTGTCCTAAGTTAATCCGCCTGACCTTAAACACGTTAGGTCAACGAATACCAACCGGGCAGAATCGAGTTTGCGATCTCCGTTATAGATTAACAAATAAAGCTTGGTCACGAAAAGCTCTAAATAGCTGTCTCTTGTTCTGGTTAAAAATCGCCAATGCGTATTATTTGCGTTCCGCGAAAGCCGGTGGCGTATAACATCATTTGTCGATATTGACTATACAGCGCCTGCACCGTATATAGCGGGGCCCTGTGTGTTGACTGTCTCGACTGAGAGAAACAGTGCCGTGTCCGAACTTGTCTGCAATGGAATAATAATTCTAAACAGACAACAACAGCACAGAGCACTGCGACGATGCAGTGAAGAGAGAGACCATGGCGAAATTAAGCTGCGGATTTAAATGCGCCAAATATTTTCTGTTCGTCTTCAACTTCATTTTCTGGGTAATTGTAACGTTGAAATCTCTTTTCGTCGATATAAACGCTATATAATCCGGTGGTGAAGCCTTATAA
Organism: Metaphire vulgaris; assembly: GCA_018105865.1. Classification (NCBI taxonomy): domain Eukaryota; kingdom Metazoa; phylum Annelida; class Clitellata; order Crassiclitellata; family Megascolecidae; genus Metaphire; species Metaphire vulgaris. The sequence goes on along the minus strand of CM030845.1, from coordinate 7,955,873 downwards.
GAGGCTGAGTGGAAATGGATTTGGAAAGCCAGATTGGTATTTAAGAGTCAGGCCACTGGGGGGGGGATTTTTAATTCGTTCATTATGCTAAAGAGATTAGTTAAATAAGTTAATTACAGCATGAAACACCATCGCAGTGGTGGTCAGTAAGCAGTGACCAGGAATTTTCTCCAATAAATACCATACTGTAAATAACTGATTCAGAAAGAGAATATTTTGCCCGATTAGAAAATGGCTCATAGGACTAGAAACTTACGAATTGTCGCATATTTTGACATCATAACCTTTTCTCGAATGCTTTCAATTTCAATTTTTCAATCTGATTTATAATAATGTTTACGTCATGCCAACAGAGAGTTTGATCTCAAAAGAATGTTCAATATTTGTCTTCCATAAGTAATGTATTTCTCCTTCCCTCATCAGAGGAATTCACAAATATTCTACACAAAAATCTATAAAGGTGCTGATGGCATTTAAACTACTTCTTGAAAATGCTCGTTTTCCTTAAAGATAAGTCGACATCAAACGCCGTTATAAGGTGGTCGTATCTAAAGTCGCTTGCCGAGTGAATATATTATATCTGCTATTATCACAACGTTCTTGTTTGTACAGGTCCCATCATCAGGACAGCAGGCCAATCGACCATGGCCTCTGCTTTAAAGGCCTCCTCCACCCCAAAAATATTCCCATATTAATTAATATTAATTTATGCACAGTAGTAGTAGTAGTAGTAGTAGTAGTAGTAGTAGTAGTAGTAGTAGTAGTAGTAGTAGTAGTAGTAGTAGTAGTAGTAGTAGTAGTAGTAGTAGTAGTAGTAGTAGTAGTAGTAGTAGTAGTAGTCGTCGTCGTCGTCGTCGTCGTAGTAGTAGTAGTAGTAGTAGTAGTAGTAGTAGTAGTAGTAGTAGTAGTAGTAGTAGTTGTTAGTTGTTGTTAATTTATTAAGTTAATACTTTGAACAAATGCCGAATAATATAAATTATAATTACTCCCTAATACGTATCTTATTTTGTTTACCGGGATACCCGTCAAATTACCCGATGGATTCATATTAAGAGTTAGCGGACTGAGGGGCCTAAAATGTGTCAAAGGCCCCGGGCGGCGTCCTCTGACCCCTGTGACCTTGTTTGTGTTCGTTCTTGTATACCGTAGGCAGCGGGGGCCGTTCTTCTGGCCATTGGAATCTGGTTCTTGGCGGACGCCAACGCCCTCAGATGGCTTCACGTGGCCAGCATTTCCGCCGACGAGAGTCTGATCAAAGCGGCCGCCATCATCATCGTCGTCGTCGGTGGTCTGATGTTCGTCATTGGCGGTCTCGGATGTTGTGCGGCGTGGAGAGAAGTTGCCGAATGCCTTTTGACGGTCTGGATAATATATTCAAGCGCTCGTTGTTTCCGTCCCGTTTTTTCTTCCCATTTTGAAAGCGACGACACCGATGCATATAATAGAGCAATATTCTATATCAGGGCCCTCTATCTTATAGTAGTGTGGAAAGTTTTTAATCCCTTCTCGTTTTGCAATATTATTATCAGTGGCAGCTCCACATGGGGGCTCGGGAGCCCGTGCCCCTATTGATTACCTGGCACCTAGTGGACCCTCTGTTGGGAGTTGGGACCCTATACTTACTACTGCCCTTCGGATGTTGACTATTGCCTGGCCGATCTTTCACCTTTCCCATAGCTATTCTAAGAAAGGCTGAGCGCCTACGAATAAGCAGCTACTGTTGTGCTGTTTTCCAAAGCGCTATATAAATCCACGAGATTTTACTTACTTACAACATGCCTATCAACAAATTATTGGCCCCGTGCTTAGAAGTTGCCACCCCAACGGTACCCCACCCCCCACTTGCCAAATCCTGGGGCTGCCAGTGATTTTATGGCAATTATTTTGATTTACTGCGCATCTTTAAGAAAGTGGAGAAAAATAATAGAAGGGAAGGAATAGATAAGAGAAACGAAATAGAAATACAAGAAAAGAGATTTGAAAAATTAAGATGATTCCAGACTTTTACACATCACTGTAAATATTGAGGTCACGTGCTCCGGAAGTCTAGGCGATTGGCTAAGACATTCCACTGCACAAAAATTGGCTTCGATCAATGGACAACAATTTTATCACTGTACACAGTGTACAGTGCGCAGTGACCGCCTCGCTACACCCGAAACAAACGCAGGACACAATTTATAAATCTGAATCCTGTACATGGTGTTGTCCAGAAACGCTATGACTCTTTTACACTTCGGTTTTCTAAGAAAACACTTTATTTTGTCAACTGTTTAGTAAACTAATGCGTAGTTAGCCTGTTAGTTTGAATGGTGCTATCTTTTGTGCTATGTTGTCTAGATTTTAGAATAACGATTTCTATAAAATTGACTAAGAGATACAGTGTAGAGACGGTCGTAATAATTTTGGCAATTTCGTCTTCGTTTTAGTTTGCGGCCATTCTGATAATCCTTCTTCTCGGACAATTGGTGACAGGAATTTTGGCAGGAATTTTTATGACAAGGTAAACTTGTGAGTCTATCGGTCGTAGCACAACACAAATGCATACTAAGTTACCAAAACACTCGTAACATTAATTAACATGATTTTCAAAATTGTCTAAGAGACGTTTGCCGTTATGAAGACCGCTATAATCTAGCCCCCCCCCTACTCTCAACATTGAATAGCCCAGTTCTCCTAAATAACCTCGGAATCCAGTTTTTGCTTCAACTATTGCTGTCTTTAGGTCCAAATTGTTCAATTTGTTCACAATCATTGCACAACTCTGTATGAGCAATTTGCACTTGTGGCTTCTTGTGCTGCTATAGTGTGCTAATCTAAAGAATCGCTCATGTGACAATCTGACGTATCTTTCCCAGTCATTATTTTGTATATTTCTATCAAATCCTCCCTCTTTCTTTTCTCCTTTCTAATGTTGTCAATCCACAATATTGAAGTGTTTTTCGTTGCTCAAATTATGGCATCCACTGATCTGTTGTTTCTGGTGACCTGGTCTGAACTTTTCTAATGGTTTTTTAATATAAAAATTGGTCCCATGACTGCGCACAATTTTGTCGATGAGGGTGTAATGTATAAGCTAATGTTTTAGACCTTCGTAGTTTTATAATTATCTCTTTATCTAGACTCGCTATTCTTTATTGTTCTTTTCATCATTCTTAAGCCGCTTCCCTTTTTTTATCTCTGTACGTTGCCGATATGAATTTTTACTTCCATGGATGATCACCCACGTCTCTTTCTTCCTCTGTGGTGGTTAGGACTGTGGTGGTTAGGACTAAAACTAGGTCGCTAGATGCGTAGCTATAAACCGAAAACTAGACAATTCGAATTAAAACTACAAAAACACACGCTTTGACGTTGTTCTATAAAGTGCCAATAAACTAACTTTGACGTTGTTTCAGATCACCGCGAACGTCGAGCAGCGTATGAACGGAACTCTTCAGTCGCAATACGGCTTACCAAACGCATCGACGGTCACAGAGACATGGGATCTGTTCCAGAGAGAGGTTCCGACCGAATGAGCTTATTACTCAAGAATCAGTGGCGTAGCCACGGGGGCTTGGGGGTTAAAACGCCCCCTTGGGCGGCGAACAAAATTTTTTTTGATATATTCTCATGCAATTTTTATTTGTTGAGGCGATTTTTGGCGATTTTGGGGTGAAAATCCCTTCTTGGCGGTTATCGACGATTTTTTTTTCAAAAACCCCCTTCCGGAAATCCTCGCTACGCCACTGTCAAGAATTACTTCACTTGAGAAGATTACAATGCATTTGAAACGAGGCGATGAGTCGCTGATTCAAAGCGCCTGCTGCAAAGCATTTAAAATTTAAATTTTAGCCTGGACTGTAAAATTAATGCGCGGACCTTTGAGCGCTAATCTGCTGTGACATTTCTATAACAGGAATTTCTAGCGAAGTGTTCAAATACTATAGTCACCAAGTAATTATCTGCTTGCTTAATTTAAGTTTGATATTTTAAATTAGAAATCTATATGTTAACGAATAGACAGTAGCGTCATTCCACACTTTTCTTGGGGTCGAGATAACTTTTTGACAAATTTTTGGCAAATTTTTCTCAGTGTTGGCAAATTTTGGGCAATTTTTGGGCCAATTTTGGCAAATTTCCTATTTTTGATATTTTTTGGCAAATTTTTTGGCAATTATTTGCTTTTTTGCGATCTTTTGCACATTTCACATTTATTTATTTATTTAATACATTGCACATTATTTTTTCATTTATTTGAGGGCCAATGAAGCCCCTGTGAATAGACCAATTGGCTATAAAACATTTTGTTAATCAAAAGATTAATTATTTTGACAAAATAAGGAAGACAGACTGTCATCTTAACTCATAAATTCTATAGGGCCTACTCCGTAACGGAATGAATTTGCACAACCTTTTTAATTAATGGAGTAAACAGACTAGACTATTATGCGGTTCCTGCCGCTGAGAAAGGGAAGTCTGGAAATGTAAAGGCCTACATTGAAAATTGAAAACGCAATATAAGTCATTATACATGAATAGATTTCCGCAAGAAGATCGAATCCACGGTGAGCACGAAGATGAATTAGTGAGATGCTTCGTTAATCGGCCAATTTATTAGTTATTAGAAATGGGATCATCCATCGTTGTCTGTGGTAACACACTTGCACCGTTTTGCCTAGTATCCTACTATTATAGCTGTCGTGCTGTGGACTGAGTGGATACACCGATTGGTTCACCAGCTGGTGGTATTCCAACAACAACAGACAAACGCAGCCCTCGTGGGTAAGCGAATTCACCATTTTACACAACCAAATATAAATATATACAGTGTATACTGTATATGTATATATATATATATATATATATATAGGCCCTCCGAGGGGGCATACTATTTGCGGTCTGGAGGGGGTGTGATGATGAATATGTATAATTAACAATAAAATGAATAATAACACTAAAGAATGGTTACAAATGTCAGTTCAGCAGAGGGAAATGACGAGGAAAGTTTCGGGTCATTAAATAAACGGAATGACCAAAAAAAAAGGTCGTCAACACTTCAACACTTATAAATGGCTGACGAGCAAAAAAACAATCATTTCAAGAAAAAATTATGACTTAAGGGCCCGTCGGCCAATTGATTTAGTTCCGGAATTTCTCTCGAGGGCACTTTGATATATATATATATATATATATATATATATATATATATATATATAATCCTGTGTTTGTGTGTGTGTTACAGTCAAAATGTGTAATTAGTCATTACACGAAATGACTAAAAGGCAGTCATTGTGTGTAATGACCGGGTCAATCATTTCGCAATGGCTAAAATAGCCAGTCATTTCATGCAATTACTAACTTTTCCAATGATTTAGTTACTTTGATTGACAGATTATATTCAATATAATTGTTTGACACTCATTTTTCAGTGTCTCAGGCTGTAAAATTGAAGGTGAATTATCGCTGGCATATATTTACAGGCCAACTTACTGTCTTTGTTAGTCATTGGCAGATTCATTCAATTCATTGCTTGACACTCATTTTCACACTAATTGTTACGTGAAAAATTGAAGGCGACCCCTGTTGCTGATTTTTACAGTCCAACTGAGTCGGCGACGAAGCGTACTCGACCTTTTAATGATGACCGGAAGTCCTATCGGCGTTCGTGAAATGTGTTTTAGCGTTGAATTTTTGCTTGGATTATAAAATTAGGCCAAAATGACTCCCAAAAAGGACCGGTCTTACAGCCGTATCGGGCATTAGGTATCCAGCTGGTCGACAAACATTAATTTTTATTTTGCCTAACTAAATTTCAATTAGAGTGCCATATCTACTATTTTCGGTACCTAAGCGGGCCACAACGTTATAAAATTCTAAAATTTGGATATTCTAAAGCAAATTTGATTCCGATCCTATAGTTATCCGACTTCCTCACGCAGTCGCGGGCCACTTTCTGAGAGCTGACGGGCCTCAGGTTGCCCGCGGGCCATGGTTTGGGAACCTCTGCCCCAGACAGACTCTAATCTAAAATACCTAACGCTAAGACCGCTTCTTTCGTCTGTATGTGCCCAGGGTGCGATTTGTGACCTGGAGCAGTGGGGGGATATGTCGAGCTTGGGGGGATGTAGTTGTTGGAAACTGTAGCAGTGGGGGGATTTAGTGGTGGGGGATGTAGCAGTAGGGGGATGCAGTTGGGCAGTGGAGGGAAGAATCCCCCCGCAAATCGCGCCCTGTATGTGCCTACCACACATGACGTGCAAATCGTTTGCAGCCAGTTCCTGCCAGTTGCTGTCGTACGATGGAACTTTCGTCTCCTCATCCGATCAACGAAACGTTTTGTTCGGCAGCCGCATCTTCCACCTACAACATTACCTTACGGCGTTCGCTTTATCTTAACGTTCAGGTAATCAATACTAATATTCAGGTTTTCTTCGACCTCGATATATATATATATAGAGCGACTTTTCTTGTGCATTGAGGGTCAAAAACCTGTTGACCCTCTTAGGTTGGCTGGTATGCGCCTGGGATAGGCCGCCGAGAGAATTCCGCGGGCCCCGGTGCAAAAGGTAGTCATCACGGACCCCTAACAAGTGTGAAAAACGGTCGATGATCTTTTTTACGAACGAGGTTGACCCCATTCGGCATGGGGTCAACCTCGTTCGTAAGCTGATGTCGAATAGATGAGTATTTATTGCGGGGGTGGGGTCCAAAAATCTGGGTGGAAAGGGGTCAAATTTTTGGAGTTGCGTTGGCAAGCATGGGAGTTGTCGACAGTTTTAAATGTTCGGGCCATCTGCGGAATCGCGCAAGTGGATGTGTGCCCTCAAGAACCCCAAATCCCTCGCACTCTCTGACGGTAATTTGGAGTTGATGATCTTGGTGGTGGCAAGAATTTGATAACGGAGCAAATGAAGATTCTATTATATATGTGAAGAATCTATTATATATATATATATATTGTTATATACATTCTATATATATTATATATATATATTCTACATATATATTGTCATATATACTCTACACATATATATTCTACATATATGTATACATATATATATATGCATAATGTATATATATACATATATATATTGTATAATTAAGTATACACGGTGAGTCAGAATAAAACGTTACCTTATACATAATAGGCTATTATTTACATAATTAGGTAACGTTTTATTCTGACTCACAGTGTGTATATATATATATATTACATATATATGTACATATATATATATACATACTGTATATACACACACATATATATGTATAATTAAGTATACACGGTGAGTCAGAATAAAATGTGTAGGCCTACTGACACAAAGTGATAACTGTTGGCATCTAATGCCAGAGTGATTAGCGCTATTATGAACCAACAGCTTAGTAGTAATGTCGTCATTGACAAGAAAATGCGTTGTGTTGTAGGGCTGCGAAGAAAGTTTCAAGATGTTGGTCAGACGTCATCTGGGCATCATCATAGGAGTGGCCATCGGTCTAATCATGGTTCAGGTGATGTTATAATTATCATTTATGTTATCTTCTACAGAGACACGATAATAATTATTATTGTCATCTGACAGTGTATACATGGGAATAAAGCTACGTATACATCATTAACACGATTTTGCAAGTTTTGAGACACTATTCCAACAGCATCGAAGATGGCGATTCTCATATATAATGATATGTTAATTGTTTCACTTGTTCGAATAATTTTGACCGGTGCACGGCACCATGTTGCACTGGGTTTGGAATAATGATTAACATATACAGTACTTATTGTATAATCACTACTTCTTGATTATAATGCAGGTTAATTTGAATATGACGTGAACAACAGGACAGGATTTGCTTTAAACTGATGTTATTTGACGACACAACATTAAAAACAGTAAATACAATAAAACGCTTATATTGCTCAGCGTCGGTATCATATGGAGGGAGGAATACTAGGGGAAAATGGCAAAAGGAAGACGCGTATGAGGATGCTATTGGACTGGATGATGAAGACAGATGCATAACCTCACAAAACCTATATGCAGAAATCAAAGAAGAGGCAATGCGCAGAGATAAAGAGAAACAATGAAACCCTGAACCTGTCTCAGGACAGGGAACCCGATGATGATGATGATGATGATGATGATGATGATGATGATGATGATGATGATGATGATAATGATGATGATGATGATGATGGTGGTGGTGGTGGTGGTGATGGCGGAATTATTTAGGCACAGGTTGAATATGTTTCGGCGACATGCCATGTTTCTTTGACGACCGTTAGCCTATATTTCGTGTTGTTATCTTATCGCGTTCCAGATAATCGGAATCGTCGTAGCATGTTGTCTCGGAATGCAAATACGAAACGTCGGCACGATCGCCTAGTTGTTTCCGGTGGAGAAAAGAAGCAAGAACAAGAAGAATGGTTTTCTAGAGATTTCTCTGTTTTTTACAGTGACTAAAATGACGCCAGTCGAAATAGTCTAGATCTAGTATAATTCATTTGTCTGCTTCCAGAAGATGACAGTTGGACCCGCGTCGGGGATTCAACTGGCCCCTCTTTGCGAGGCACGGAATGAGAATATGATATGCATTTCCTATTTTAATCGTATCTTGCTAAATGTGGTGTTACAGGATTTTGAGCAACTTGAAAAATTTATTTCGAATTATTTTCAATGTATCAACATTTTCGGTATAGCTATAATTCAGTCCCTTCGTTTTGTCTCATCTTGACTGGCAAGTTTCCGAATCTGTCGTTTCTCGTTCAGGTTCAAAGACTAAAGTGAGTTTCATTATATTGCAAGTTTCATTTTAACGTTTATTCTGCACTCCATGGATAATACTCATTTTAAAAAAAAACACTAGGCCTCCAGATATCAGAAACAACTAATGAAAGACGATCACGCAATTTCTTCTGCACTCGTATCAATTCTCTGGTTAAACCCGCATGATAAGGACCAAATCGGGGCTATAGTAACCCTTGCTTGATACAAATGGGGGACTCGACGACGAAATTTGACTCCAGTGCACTCAGGGATGACCACTGACCATTTATTACCACCGCCGTCATAAAGTAATAATTTAAAAGGAAGAAAGTTGTATAGTGTTGACCCCCTCCCCCCACTTTTGCATCCAAGTCAAGTTTACGATTGCGGTGCAAGAGAAATGATTTTGTGACGACGGCAACGGTAGTTTGCTGACCAATCAACATCTAGTTTGACCACCAAAATTCACATTGTCATCGCAACAAAGTCTTGCCAAAGTTCGCGAAAATACTCTGATTATTGAAGATCGTTTATTTTACTTGATTTATGTAAAAAATATGACAATTCATGTACCTTGTTATTTTTGTATATTTTTCGGAGTAACTGGGAAATAAACATGATTTTTCTGAAGCTATAATTTATAAGGCCTATATTTTCATAATTGCAACATTTCTATATCTGATAAGAGTCAGTGGCGGCTCCACAGGGGTCCCGGGGGGAGGGGCTCGTGCCCCTATTGAGTGCCTGCCTCCCCTATGGCCCCCCTGTTGGGACCCTATACTTAATACTACATACCTAACAACAAATGGTTACCCCCATGATTAGAAGTTGCCACCCCAACGGCCTCCCACTTGTCAAATCCTAGAGCCGCCACTGATAATAGTATGTGTTAAACCGTGTGAAAGCACATGTCGATTAGTAGTAGACAGCTGTACAGCAAGGAATATACTGCATTATATTTGTTTCATAAATAAAGAGCAAATCAACTGGCGAATTCGATGTACAGTAATATATAGATTATAAACTTTTTGAGTGTTTTATTTTTTTACATTACATAAATAGACATTTTCCGGAAAATATTAAAACAACTGAAAGCTGACAAACACCTTTAAACTATTCACGAATACTATAGAAACATTGTCGATGAATCCATCCATGTGTGTTTGACGATAGGTCGAATATTGCTAAGAAAATGTCACTAGACATAAACATGATCCATTTTTAAAAAAATCCCAATCCATAATGATTCAGACCAAACCCACAAAAGCAATAGGGTTACTTTACCCAACCCACCGTAATACATTGAATTTCTTACATCATGACTTATTTTCTGACCCATGCAATTCAACCAATCATAGACATGGAAATTTCTGACTCAACCCATCTAATGGGTGGACCAAACCCACGTTCATGTCTGAATGTTACCTATGAAACATTCATATCAGAAAATGGCGACATTATCACATTATATCGAAGGCACGCGATATAATATATACATGCACGTGAAAGAAACTAATGAAATTAGTGAAATAGACTCTAATTGTAAAATTTAGATCGTATTTTTTCTGTTTCGAATGCGCGTCCATGGAGTCCACAGATACTGCACGGAGTCAATCGGCTCAGATATTAAAGCGTCCGCAGGCCCTATTTGTCGATATGTAATGTAAGTCTTGGGGCAGTAATATTTTCTTTTCGGCACGATGAACCGTCTCCAAAACCGGGAAGAACTGTAAAAGTCTCTCGACGCAACAACATGCTGCGGACATTAACAGGAGAACGCTCTCAGATCCATCTTCCTGTGATGATCGCTAGATGTCGTCACGAAAAGGTGACGTAGCCTATTTCGGACGCAATTGCTAAAAATCATGACGTCATGCTGAAAATCATGACGTCACTCACACGTCATAAAAACACACACATATATATATATATATATACAGGGTGGCGCAAAAATCCGAACTAGTCACATTTAGGTTGGCATTTAATATAGTCCGGTTTTTGCGCCACTCTGTATATATATATATATATACTGTATAAATACTGTATATATATATACTGCATATATACTGTATGTATATATATATATGAGTCAGATTCGTTGGCGCTGCATATCATTGCGTTGTGGTTGTCGTCTCAATTTTCGTCTGGCGAACTGTGTTCTGGTGTTTTCTCCGACGGCGTCTTCGTCTCGATCTTGACTTCCATTTCTAAGCAAATAATCATCTACCTGTAAGTGCTCGAGGGCAGCGCTACAGAGGCACAACGGAGGGGGAAGCACGTGCCCTTCTCAAGTCAGCCCTAAAAATGTCTGCCAATTTTTCATCATGGTGAAAGCGTTGAAATGTTACAAGGGCGCGAATAAAGAGCCGAGGTTGTTTTTTAAAATTTAATTTCAATAATTTTAACGACATATAGGGAAGGGAAAGAAGAGAATTGGGGAAAGAAGAGAATAGGGGAAAAGAGAATAGGGGAAGGACAAGAAAATGATATTGTGAAATGGAATCCGAAGTCCTCCTCCAAGCTGATTTTCTGGATTCGCCCCTGCTAGTGCTCTAATTATATAAAGAGCTCACGGCAGACTATGGTCACCGTCCAATAGATTTGGCCAGCGAAGTAGTGGCGGCTCCAGGATTTGGCAAGTATGGGACCGTTGGAGTGGCAACTTCTAAGCATGGAGGCCAGCTATTTTTCAAAAATTAACACATATAGGAAGACTATCACCCTCGAGATGTGGGGGCCTCTGGAGCGAAGACATTGGCCTGTGACGACCTTTCCTACCTTATTCACCATATCTTCCTGGTAATTCATTCTTCTGAACCACTTAACGACCATTCATAGTCCCTTCTGATTCTAATTATCCAAAATTCGACGTCACGCAGCTGAAACGCGGTTGCTTACTAGTTAGCATATGTCGTTCAAACGGTTGGAGATCATTAGCAACTGCTAAATTAATCATTAGCATAGCACTATACTGTATAAGTGGAAGCAATTATAATAAAATGGCTATAGTCTACAGTTATTTTTAAAAAAATTAAGAAGACGACTAAAAATGAAACAGAAGCAGAGGAATAGAGCAGAAGAATGAGACGCAAATGCAGGAAATAACAGGAATTCACCTTTATGTACTTCGGCCAGTTTCTTTTCCACGGCGCTACTATTGTACGGTCATCGAAGGTCAGCATTTTCTTCTGCCTGTCTTCGAATCCCATCAACAGATACGGATTCATTTTCGTGAAACGGTAGCAGCTACACTGGTTCTCCGTCCACAGTTCGACGGTCCTGTGCAGCTGAATCGGGGTCTTGGATTTTTCAATGATCTGCGTGACTCGGAAGCTAATCAACATCATATTGCCTGCTATCCTCCTCGACCGCAAGTAGATTCCGCCGATGACTAAGGAAACACACAGACGACGTTCAATACTAGACAGTAGTATAAATGCTGACCTAAAATGCTTCATTCTAATCCATAAATCTATAATTTAATATCTAATGATTCTCACACAGAGCTGACTACTAAACTGCTGAATCCTATTATTATTATTATTATTATTATTATTATTATTAAATTATTATTATTATTATTATTATTATTATTATTATTATTATTATTATTATTATTATTATTATTATTATTAGTGTTAGTGTTTTTTATTTCAGACCTCATTTCAATTAAAACACAAAATTAAATACACAAACAGATAATTTATTAAAATGTTTCTTCCGTTAATGGTTTATTATTATTATTATTATTATTATTATTATTATTATTATTATTATTATTTTATAATCTTGAGGTAAATGGTTAAATTCAGTCTAATTTGAAAATCTTTCTTGCCTCAGGCATCATATAATGCAGAGTTGATGGTGATCACGTGAAATACGCAGGATATTAAAAAAACATTATATCGGTGCAAAGCTGTGTTTCAGTGCAGAGATGGCGTGCTCTATAAATGCAGTTTTCTGGTTATGAAACCGGTTTACGATAATGTTCAGCTACGCTACGTAGGCCTACCGTAATGAAACCGCCGTTTCATGTAGGCTGCTCTGGGATGCGTCTGGCGCATTCCTCTTCGACAATTGCACTCTGTGGTTACAACATTAAAAAACATAATCATAATTGAATGGTTGGGTGGAATAAGGAGTTAAATGCAGTTAACACCTTAATGGTGAGGTTGTCAATTGAAGGGCCCAGAGGAATAAGGAAGTAAAAGTCCATATTATATTCAGTTGTAGTTACCCCTCTTGTTGTTATTGATTCAAACCATTTCTACAGTTACCTCCTTATTCCACCCAGCCATTCAATTATGTAACACTCCAAGTCCATATTATATTGTACTTTTCTTGCCACTCTGCAATTACTATTATGATATGTTGTTTTACCGATTTGGAGATAATAAAAAAACTCAATCAATCAATCAACCAAGAGGATAGTCACTGAAGTCAATACAATAATAGGTCTAATTCGCAAAATAAGTCTGAGTTTAAGCGAGTACTGTTTACTATTGAGTCGCAAAAGATCTCGGATGAGACCTTGCAGTTCAAAGTAGGGCTAAGTCACTTTTGGAGAGAAAAGGAACAAAGCATTTTAATGGAAAACGATTTCAGACGAAGAATAGGTTTCTGAACGATGTCGAAGTTGTCGAACATTGGCGGCTCCAGAACATTTGGCGGCCCCAGAAATCTACGGTCTACAACACCCCGGGAGTCCCGGGGATATTTTTACACCCACCCAGGCCCTAACACCCCAGCACCCACCCCCACCCAATTTGAGACCGACACCTCCCCACACACCCCTCCCAATGTCAGCTATGGGATGACCTGTTTTTGCTTGTCAGACTTTTTGGCAGATGATCCTCAGAATTTACCGACACCCCACCCAGATTGATAATCCTAGAAATAACCCTGCCCGGGATCCATCCGCTATCCATAATCCGGCACTGAGTCCGCTGTTCTTAAATCTTAATTTACGTCGTTCTCACGCATTTCCGCTGTAAAAAGCAGTAGGCCTATAAAGTCAAACGCGGATTATTGCATATCTGTAAACACGAATCTGGCAAATAAGACGTGGGAACGCCGTTTCCGTGCATTCCCACTGAAAAAACACTGTTAAGTGACTATAGTAGATAGATGCTGGAAAAGTTGGCCATTTGAATAAGTCTAGCTCAATTAGATAGAACAAGGCGATCGCCTAAACATTCAATAATAATAATAATAATAATAATAATAATAATAATAATAATAATAATAATAATAATAATAATAATAATAATAATAATAATAACTGGACTTTGAGTGGTTAAGTACTGTAGGATATTCCTATGTTGGAACCATTTTGACCTGTTTGGGCCGTCCATAAAAAACGTCACGCTCGAGGAGGGAGTCTAAGAAAGTGTTACAGTTTGTTGCGACAGAGGGAGGGATAAGGAACAGCGTGACGTCATATTTTCAGTATAAATAAAACCTTAAACATACCTGATAGAACCTGATAGAAGGTATATAAAATGACGTTATTTATTGCTCATTAACACTTTTTACCCGAGATACATTAAATTTTAAGGTCTCGATTATATTCATTATCATTGTCGGAAGTTAAATAATTGTTTTACTGCAGAAAATTAAACGAGAAATTCGGATATATTAAATAGAAACCCTAAGTGACGTAATTTCTGATCGGCGCTTTAAGGTGGTTCGAGATTTGTGACGTACTTGGGAGGGGATCCGAGATTTTTGACATTTTGTGTAACAGAGGATGGGATCAAAAATTGCCCAAAATATCGTGACGCACTTTAATTGTGGTGAGATGGGTTTGCACGTTCTAAAAATTGGTACCATTTTGATGAAACAATAATTGTGTGCGTACTGTCAGACATGGGACGAAATCTCCTCATCATTGCAATGCTTTACGTCATTCGAATGACTTTGGAGGTCCATCCTCAAATGCACGAGCCGCACTGATCTCCCAATTGAGTGCCGTTAGTCAACATTTTATCATTCACGCACACGCACAGCAGCACTTCTGATGGCGATTGTCTTACGAATCTCCTCTAGAATAGAGACTCTTAACGACTATTAAACAAACTACTCGTATAAAAGTCGGTAACCGTAATTGGTCGTTATCGTCTGTTTGTTCTACCGTTAACGACGGTAGCGCTTGCTTTGATGAATCGGCGTTACATTAAGAACTCGACCGCTCTGTTGAGTACTAAACAGAAGTCAACGATGACGAAGTCATTAAACCAGTTTGGCGTCCTCACCCACCCTTTGAGAATTTGGTACGCGGGTCAAGAACGCATGATTGCAACCTCTATAGTTTTTAGTGCCTTTTCCCTAGCGGCTGCTCAAGCGATCGGCTCGGACGGACTAACGTCGATGTGCACTTAACCTTGGGGGCAGAACGCTCTGTCTTGTTTCTAGACGCGCTGTTCTTCGGTAGATTTTTATTCTATCTTTGGAAGGAAGTCACCCATAAAGCTCATACTCGTCTACCCCATACTTCAAATCCGTGACTCACAGAAGAATCCGTGCTCGTAGATCTGTAATAACCTAATAATAATAATAATAATAATAATAATAATAATAATAATAATAATAATAATAATAATAATAATAATAATAATAATAATAATAATAATAATTATCAAAGCTTTCTCATTCAGACTTTTTGCACATGTACAATGTAGATAGAGTAAGTAAGTGCAGCTACAGTATACCCACTCATATTTGGTGCCGTCACTGCACATACACACTGTAGGCATACAATGTGAATGAATGACCGGGTGGAACATAGTGACAATCACACAGGGTAGACCCTACTGAACCACTCCAAACCTTACTACTACCACTACTACTACTACTACTACTACTACTACTACTACTACTACTACTACTACTACTACTACTACTACTACTACTACTACTACTACTATATACTACTGTATATATATATATATATATAACTATATATACAACGAACACGAGCTTTCAGTTCAACCACGAGTTTACTGTGAAGTGATCATAGAATGATGCGCAGCTATCAAGTTTTTAATTATTACTATTATTCAAAAATAATATTATAAATATTATTTTCAAGATTTGTTGTTACTTTGCTAGAATCGATGTTTAAATCGTCCTACCGGGTCTTGTTCGTTTTGTTGGTCTGACTCGATTCGTCGGTTCCAACTCAAACGAAACATTCATATCTGCGTTAAGAAAGAAACGTAATATAATTATTATTTATCAGTTGCTCGTTAGCTCCCTCCCTGAGGATTGCCTGTAATGAAACGTTGTTAATAACAGAATGTCGTATATTAAGAAACTGAATCAGTCGGAAGCCATCTACAAGAGCGCGTCTTCTTTTAGACAACGCTTGAAAATATTATGCTGTTTCATTTCGCACTACTTTATGTTTTCGGGGTTAGAACATCTTTCGGTGTTCCTAAAGCACACTGATTTTTACAACTGGCCACTGTGAACGAGATATTAATGTAGGCCTATATGAATCGGATTAAGTATCCGAACACCCGAAAAAGGACTAGGGCCAAAGTGGATGTTTCATGGTTGGCCACTGGATACTGGACTTCTTCGAAAATGTTGAAACCAATGCAAAAGTGACGAATAAGAGAGACATTTTTCACAATCTAAATTATTAAGCCATCTTATAAGCGCCTGAAATCCGACTGCTATGTGAACAGCTTCGTAGTTTCTGTTATTGAAATCGGTCACGGGAGAAAATGCAAGTTATTCAATTCAGTGCCGGATTAAGCACCGTGGAGGTCCATAGGCAGTCAAACTTTTGGGGCTCCAGGGGCCAGGCTCCTAATGACTACTAGAACGCCATTGAAGTGTAAACAATATTGTATGACGTCAGCGTCGTCACGTGCCTTTCGCATAGCGCTATTCTTAAGAATAAGTAAGTAAAAATGTCTTTTGTCACTGTCTTGTGGGGCCCCTAAAGTCGCGGGGCCCATAGGCAGTTGCCTACTCTGCCTAATGGGTAATCCGGCACTGATTCAGTGGTATGAACTGAGGAAAGTCTTTCGAAAATTTATCTGAAAATAGATTTTAAGTTAGTAATATTTTAGCGTTCACCACAGAAATTTATTTATCAAAATGAGTTTATGGCGTTTGTCGAAGATTCCTCCACAGGCTACATCACTCTCTAAGTTTCCACCTTAATAATGTTATTTGGCCGATTGGCTCCGGTAACGGAACTGAATCTATGAAATCCAATACGAGAATCTGAGAACAGATTCTCTATAAGAGATTAGAATCCGCCTCCCTCTCAATTTCAAGCCTCGCAACTTGTATGCAACTCACATATAGCTTTATAAGTGATTGACTTGTAATGCCAGTGATATCGTTACACGACTGTCATAATCTGGCGACTATTTTAACGCTGACGACGACGGGTGACGACGACTGTGACGACGACGATGATCAGTGGCGTCGCCAGGAGTTTTGGGTTGGGGAGGGGCAAAATGGGGCTGGCGTGTCAGATTTCTTACCCCACCTCACACAAACCCTCCACAAAAAGCTTTCTCACCGGATTTGCGCGAATCTGGTAGGTTTTCTTGGGGCATGCTGGGGGCAGGGCAGTTGCCCCATTTGCCCCCCCTCCGTGGCGACGCTAATGACGTTGATGATGGTAACGAAACGACGGCGATCGCAATGATAATGACGATTGTGATGATGGTGGTGGTAGTGGTGGTGGTGATGATGATGATGATGATGATGATGATGATGATGATAATGATAGTGATGGGGTGGGGTGGGGAGATGGGAGACGCAAAACAACTTGCTTGACTGCGGTAATTGATCGATGGCTTCTGGCGATATGCAGACCCCGGTCTCATGTCTCGGCAGATCGTTACAGCCGAGTTCGCTCGGCCACGAGATGTTATACCTCGCCAGGACCGGTTCGCATCCGTTCCTCGCCGCCTGGCAGACGGCTCTGCACGGCGGTATGACCTCGTGTCCGAACCGAACGGGGCAGACGGGAACGCAGAGGGCGCACAGGTAGAAGACGAGCTGGGCGCTGCAGTTCAGCTCGACCAGGGGCAGGAACTGGTCGAGGTAGAGATCGGCGTTCGTTTGCGTCGAATGGTGGAGGAGATTCGGGAACTGGGTGACGTTGTAAGGAATCGACGCACACATCTTGATCCGTATCGGTTCACATTTTGCCGAGTCGACGACGACGACGACGTTAAAACTGCCGATAATGACGATAACGACCAACAGCGGAACCGATATGAGAATCGGCGGACGACCGGTCGGTAAGTCTCGACGACAGACAGACATAATAATATCGATAGATTTCCAATATCTCATTCGCTTCTTTTAGATAACGCTCGATTGCTCCCGTTAAGACGCGCTTATTCGGTCCAAGGCACTACACAGTCAAACGAATCGAAATATGTCGCTGGTTTTAATAGCATGATAGACTACCTCACTTCCAACATCGTTGCAAAGAAATGTCATATCGCTCAAAGTTCGCAAATTTAAAAAACCACAAATCCCGATATATATGATTCCGATACTGAAATCCAATAGATCAGATTACATTGAAAGACTATCGTTTCTAAAGCGTTGCTATGACAACAGCCACGCCATTTGCGCGGCCGTCACTGAACGGATGGAGACAAGGACACGTCGTCTCTGGAGCTGTGTTTGTTTTTCTGTGTTCTTTTGGCTCCCAAGTCATTCTCAACAGCGTGTAAGTATTGCTTCTGTGTGGTCTGTCTCTAAATGTGCCGTCGACCCATCTACTCGTTGCTCGAACGAACCGAACGACCACAGTTATTAAAACACCGACACGTCTCGTAGCCAGGCTGTCACTGAGCGCGAACGCCCCGATGCCGATATGTGGTGTCACTCGACAGTCATGCATACAGAGAGAGAGAGAGAGAGAGAGAGAGAGAGAGAGAGAGAGAGAGAGAGAGAGAGAGAGAGAGACAGAGAGAGAGAGAGAGAGAGAGAGAGACAGAGACAGAGACAGAGGCAGAGACAGAGACACAGACAGAAACAAAGACACAGACAGAGAGACAGACAAGAGAGACAGACAGAGAGAGAGAGAGACACACACACAGAGACACACAGAGAGAGAGAGAGAGAGAGAGAGAGAGAGAGAGAGAGAGAGAGAGAGAGAGAGAGAGAGAGAGAGAATAATATCACACTGTTACTGTATGTCATAGTCGTACGCTGCTCATACTCACCTATAGGGCCCACGTATGCATAATATTGCATATAAATATCGTATCATTCGAGAGCAGTACATAATTGATAATGAGCGAATCGCAGAGTGAGTCGGACGTCAGTTGCAGGTTCGCAGAAAATTATACGTCATGTGCAGGTATAGCCTATGCTCCAGCCACCTTACATGCATGTCACGTGATTCCGACCTCCGCGCCTTCGCTCGAGACTCGAGTTCTCGACGTCTGCTCTTTTCCTTTTCCGACCCCTTCCCCTTCCCCCACCCGCTTTCTCAGACGCCGCAATACGACCACCGACGACCTCCGTTGACATTGTGTGACCGAACGTTTAGCGTCTGCTCGTGTGACTGCGGTCTTAGTACTCAGCGGACGTCGCGAACAACAGACGTCTGTTTGTCGCCAAAAGTCAATTCCCGCGTGCATGCATGAGGCGACCGACGCAAAAAAGCGAGACAAATTCGAAGCACGCGTTGAACTCTCTCGTTTTTCTCACGTATTCGCCAAACGCACGCAGCCAGCCGCAGACCGCTGAAATTAGAAGTAGTCTGGAAGTTTACGACTACCGTTAGGCCCTACCACTATAGCTAGCTATCTCGCCGTCGCCATATTTATTATTTAAACTCAATTAAACGGAGGCGGATCTAGGCCTAGGCCCTAGGGGAACCCAGAGACACTTGCCACCGAACTCTCAACCAGATTTCAACAACTTATAGGTAGGCCCTATACCAGCAGGGGCGTAGCGACTTGGGGTATATAGGTATATATACACCCCCTCCAAAAAATCAGGCTACCTTAAAGTTTTTAATGTGTTTTTAAGAGTTTCAAAGTTTTTAAAGATTTATACTCTCCCCAAATCGCATTATAAATTATACCTCTCTCTCTCCAAATCAAATTCCTGGCTACGCCCCTGCCTACCGGTGTACCGGAAGTTGAATATTGCGGACGTGAACTGATCCAGTGTGCACAGCTTTTGCATATGGCCCAGCCTTCCGTTTCACAACAACCCGATAAATCTTTCGTTTGCGACCAGTTAGAACCGGCTGTAGCCTATTTGATGTGACCGTTCGTTCGGCGTTTTGCAAATAAGAGAAACACAGTCGGTCTCCGCAGAGATTTACAGTAGGCCTATACCACCGTAGGCCTAAATGCGCTGCTTTGGAAGTACAGGTACTTGAAATCGCGAGCATTGACGGAGAAAAAACGTCGTATATATAGAGGAATTCGTAGAAGAAATGTTGGTCACAAAAATCGAACTCGCTGACGCAGGGCGTTTGTTTACTTAGTCAGGGCATCGATTAAAATATCAGATGTGTTTGACTTTATTGCAGAAAGGTTTACGAAGGGGCAAAACTCATCCGTTCTGTTCGTGCGTGTAACCACTAACCGATGCCGAACTCGCAATTTTGGTTCATATCCGACAAAGGTTTCCAAATATTAGCACACCCTTTTGTGTGGCCGCTCCCAACCCCGCATTTTTGAGAAACTAGGCTAGAGAAGGGGAAAGGTATGGGTTTGGGCCCTTAATTTTTCTTCCAAGTTTACGCCTATGTACAGTAGGCTATGCCACGCACCGAAGACAGTTAGTTCATTGTTGGCCGGCATCTTGAATTCTTGAATGAATTGTTTCACAATATGCGTCAAATTCTGACCTGCTGCCTTATTAGACCAGAAAATTACTGGCAGTTTTCCGGGACTTTGCTTATATTCCCATTAATGCAACAGAAATTGATTGGGATCCTGTGTTCGGTCCAAGCAGGCAGGCAGACTGTCATGAGGATGCACGTGGACAGACAAAGACAGGGACGCCAATACTGAACTGAGGTTTATTTCAACTCAACTTGACATAGGCATAGTCATGTCTGACATCAAATACAATAAATGACATTAATTGAATTTAAAATAAGACGAAGAAAATTCACAGAATATTCACAAGACTATAATTTTAGTCTAAATATACAAGAGAATAATAAACAAAAAAGAAACCCGAGAAGTAGTCAAATTAAAAGTTAATATTTTACTAGAATATTCAGTTAATAGAACATCATATTGTAGGCCTAGACAAGAATACCTCAAAATAGACTCTAATGACTAATTTAGCAGCAGCAGCAGCAGCAGCAGCAGCAGCGAATCCAACCATTGCACCAACATCCCAGGCCTGCCGTTCACCGTAATCAGGTTAGATGTTCTAATATTACAATGCAGGAGATAGGCCTAGTGATCAATCTTATGTAGCTCTCCCATTTATTTAGCGGTCTGATATAGGCCTATATGTTACGTGTAAAATGGATATTTGCACAATTGAATTCAACGACAAATTAAACTGACAACAAGTATCCGACTCTATAACAGTTTTATTGCAACGCTGCCTATGCACCTCTGCATAGCTCAGCAGGAACGTCATTGGGGGGGCAGGGGCATTTGCCCCCCTGATTTTGAGGGAAAACAATTTTTTGCCAATGTTTGTGTTATTTAGATGATTTTACACGCCCTAAAGGAATGTTGATGATGTCGAGTAATTTGAAGTAACTAAGTAACTAACCTTGAAAATTGGCTGACTAGCAAAAAAAGGTCGTCAGCTTTTTCGCAAACTTGCAACTTGTCAGGTCGAAAGTGTTCCCCCCCCCTGAAAAACAGTGAAATGACGTCTCTGTAGCTCAGTAGGCCTATACGAACTGGTTTAGTCGGAACATTTAGGTCAAAAGGACACGGAGGCATAAGTAGGACTGTAGGGGACTAGCAATCGAATTTCGTTAAGACCTATAGGCCTACAGATAAAGCAAAATAAAAATACGAAACATGCGCCTTTGATTAGATTCCATTACAGTTCTCGAATCGTAGCTCGGCCGAAGTATCTGGTCTTGACAGCAGACTAACGGGATTATGCAGTTTGAACTGGATGACAGCAATACTTTGTGGTGGAGTGACAAACATTTTGTGTATTGGGGAGGGGATAAGTCAAGCCACTCAGAAGTATTTTCTACCCGCTCGCAGAGGTGTAGGCTAATGGAGCCGGTTCGTCCCTGTTCGCACGAACCGTTTTTTGAATGATTAGCCATTAGGGACTATATTCTGCCTTTATATCTAGGAGGCAAACTCACGGAGTTCAATGCATTACTTATGTCATAGGCCTAATAATAATAATAATAATATAAATAGTAATAACAAGAGCAAAGTTTAAAGTGGTTCACGCAGGAGGGTCTGCCCTGTGTGAGAACCACAATGTTTCAAGACAGGCCTATAGATAACAGATACATCTTCCTCCTCAAGAGGAAGACCGGCACAGGCCTTCCTCTTGAAGAGGAAGTGTGGCCTATATAAAATACATAAGCTTACACTCTACTTGAGTGGAGGCCTATATAGGCCTATTTTAGCGTTGGGCAACTAGCTAGCTTTTACCGTAGGCCTAATTGTTGTTTTTTTATAGGGCATAGGGCCTATCTGGGCGACAAAATCACGACATTCAATTTGTTATTCTTATGACGAGAACGATGTAATGTTCTGCTGATGGCCTTAAGGTAGAGGTTCTCAAACTGTGGTCCACGGACCACTGAGGCCCGCTAAACGGTCGTAGGACGGTAGGAGCCTAGGGGGTCCGCGGAAAATGTCCAGCGTTGCATAAAATCGCTATGCAAGGCATACATTTTTATCGCGAAATACAGATAATTTCTTTTAGCTAATGCCTACTGGATTTCATGAAGAAAAAATAGAAAATAGAGAAGAATAAAGTATATAGGCCTATGCGCTCAAAAGATATTTGAGAGTCGCCAGTAGATTTACTTGTACTAGATTTTCAAGTTAGTAAAAGAACATTGAAGACATGTTTTCAAAATTATTTTCTGTCAATTGTAGAAAAGACAGACTGCCACAGGGCAGTCCCTACTGAACGGTCTGAACCACTTTAAACCTTGTTACCAGTGGTTTTCACACAGGCTTAGCCTTAAACCTCCTAAAACACATTATAAAATCATTATTATTATTATTATTATTATTATTATTATTATTATTATTATTATTATTATTATTATTATTATATTATTATTATTTTAAAATGAACTGCGTTATTTTTTCAAAAAATGTAGCGACAGCAGTGCAGGTGAAAGACATCGAAGCAGAACATAATTGAATAAACATCATTTTAAAGAAAAGGAACTTTCTAAATAATTCACCGAAATGGCTTATTTAGCGAATTTGCGTTCACTGGGATTGGTTGTCTTTCGTGCAAATTTGTCAGGACGCTTAGTACGAATGTTTTCTTCCGAATTGATACCGGAAAATCAAGAAAAGGACATTGTTACACATACCGGACAGGTACATTTTTCTAGCGCCATCATTACTCTAACGCCATCTTGGATTTGCGCCATTCGTCTAGTGTACTGTCATCTGTGATGGTTTTAAAAGTTTGAGCTGAACAGAATTCGATTTGTCGGCATTTGCGATGTATTTTCGAGAACTGAATCGTTATAATTTAGATAGTTGAATTTTGTTGTTGGCAATTCTGCGGACGGAGAGAGGCTCCTTATTCTAAACAGCCGAAAGAGCGAAATAGCTTAGTGATTAGTTGGCTGTTCTGTCAATCATGCGGTCTGAGTGCAAGTCTCGGCCCCAGGCAGAAACTTCTCAGTTGTTTTTGTCACAGACGTCCTCAGTTGTCATAGCGAATGAGTACATTGGATGCTTGTTTGTTGGAAAGAGAAGCTGTGAGAGAAAGTCTGCCAATAAACCTTATTCTTTTCAAAACTTAGCGTGATTTAAAGTGGTTTAGAAGGCGCTAATGCCTGTGTAAAAGCCACTAGGGGCGCTAACGGGGCTTGAACCCATTCCGTCAGCCTGCCGCTCCAGCGTGTAGCACACTCTGCCATCTTCCACCCCTGATTCAGCTGATATCAAGAAAACTTAAAGTTGCTAGCCCTTCAATTCGTAATTTCTTACATTAAGCCAGTGGACCAACCTTCCATTGTTAAACATTCTTTGATTGTTAACAAAATTTTACCTTGGTCTGGTTTCACAGTTAAGCATATCTTGTGTTATGCTGTAGGTTTTCCAGCCAGATGACTACAGAAAATCAAGATACTTGGACTGTGACAAATATGTGAGCACAGGAAATTTTTTAAAATTGTAATTTGTAATAAAGTGATATAACTAAAGTAGTGACATTGCAAATACATTACTTTGCTATTTTAAAAAGACAGCTATTTATTCTGTCATTGATTTTTTTTCTTCAGTTTTTTTTATTGACAGTGACCGTGATATGCTTTGATTCAGGTGAATACACGATTTGCAATAGATTTGGTGAAAGAACAGCCAGTTGTCATTTGTACTGAGCGAGTCGTGGTCAGTGGTGGAGGGCCCCTTGGACACCCAAGAATCTACATAAACTTGGTACAGAAATTCGTTATCGATTACTTTTAGTAATAATAGAAAATTTTAACAAAATCTAAGGCATATTAAGGCATGCAGGAGTTTGACGCTGAGTTTACTGTTGCAGTGAAGTTTCTACTTCATTAAAAATATCTGTTTCTGAATTTTTTGGATCTATGTTGTCACAACAAGTAGTGTTAAGTGTGAAATTACCAACAACCAAACATGATGAGTAAATTTTCTACATTTTTTGGCGATTGTTGATAGGTTTATTGTTTTTAATTAGAGGTGCACTGATTATGCCATCAGCCGATTATTAACTGATTATTGATTTTTAAAATGGCTTTCAATAGGCTCAGTGCCACTAAAGGTCTGGTATGGAAATTTTTAAAAATAGACGCTGCAGAAAATAAGAAGGTAGTGTGCAATGAATGCAATGCTAAGATTTTGCATGGTGGTACTTCGGGGCAGACTTTTATTACAACAACAATCTGATCTGCCCACCTGCGATCGCAATATGCATTATGATAATGCGAATTGCATCAGTGCTGTCCTCCAAAGAATCAGCAGTGGCAACATCCACCCCAGGATCATCAATGACAGCCATTCTGCTCAGTTCTGAAAGTTCCGTTCAGAAAGTCTATTCAGCCGACTCTCGAGCGCAGTGTGCCAGTATGAAGTATGTCATCAACCACAGCAGGGCTAAGGCAAATCAAGTCTATAAATCAGTGTCGGATACTGATTATATATATAATTATCGGCCAATAGGCCGCTTATCGGCCGAAACCAATTATAATTATCAGTGCACCTCTAGTTTTAATACAGTGAAACCCGCTTAATTGCATAGGTGCTGTACAGGCCTTGCTTATGCGATTAACTGGGCTATGTGAATAGCCGGGATGTCTGATAATTAATTGTACGCACAAAACACTGGTTCGGGTTTTTATGTTGTTATGCGATTATGCGGGTTATGCAATTAAGCGGTATGCGATTAAGTGGGATCCACTGTATGTTATTATTGTTGAAAGTAATGAAGACTGAAAAATGAAACCTCGTGAACTTATAGCAAAAATGAAATTATAAAAATTTTCTACATGCTTCAAAGTTTAGCGTTTATATTACAAACTTCCAGGATCAACCGGGGTACCACATCTGTGGATACAGTGGACGCAGGTTTGTTCTTGAGAAACACTACGACGAGAAGTCCATGGGGCCAGGCATAACCTATGAGGAATACCACGAAGAAATTGGGAAGTTAGATGAATAAAAGAGGGAAGATGAAGCCAGATTCCTATCTCGAACCTTTACTTATCTTAAAACGGAAAGATGTATCTCTGCTTTGCTTTAGTGCTTTTTGAAATGTGCTGATGTAGTTTTAAGTCTTGAGACAAGGTTCTTACTGATTTCCTGGCTTGTTTATATCAATGATTTTGTGAATGCTGTAGAATTCCAATTTTGAACATTTGGATATTGTGGAATATGGATGTATCCTGGAGCTTCTGTTTGTTAAAATGGATTTGGTTGTAGATAATTAAGATATGGATAAAGTCTGCATTTCTCCTGATTGAAATAATTGTTTATTGGTTATTTTATTATGTTTTAATAATAATAATAATAATAATAATAATAGAGTAATAAATAATCTAATAAATCATAGCTCTTATATTGTTACTTTTGGATTTTGAATAACTGTACCTCTAGTTTGAGAATAAATTAAAGGTGATACATATAGGCACATGTCATATAATTCCATTTATGAATCTCTTATATATGTTGTTATTCCAACTTTTGATATGACTTTATTCAGTTATAGTTGAGCAGAGTTAGTAAATTTGTTATTTTATCTTGACTTATTCGTGAGCATATTTGACAGTTGTGATGTATGACCACTGAAGAATTTTATTTGATTTTTAAAGTTTTGTTTCTTTAATGTGAAGAAATTCATTTGCGTTTATACAGTTCTTTAATACTTGAAATTTTTGTACTTTATTACAGCCTACCAGTAAATGAAATATGTTAACTGAAATTTTTCTTATATTGGTTACATCTCTGCAGGGCTTTTTTTCTAGAAAAAAATGTTTGGGAACTCATCCTTTTTGCTCATCAACAAAAACAGGTGTGGGAACGCCATACCTGTACGTTCCCAAACACATTAGTACATATCCATAATTATATATACAGTCTGGCAAAAAGGTGTGGGAACGCCGTTCCCGTGCGTTCCCACTGAAAAAAAGCCCTGCATCTCTGACATCTTACAAACAGCATTTTCCTGTGGTATAATTTTTTTATTCAGATATTTGATACTGCGTCTAAGAATTCTCCAGTCTTTTATTGTTAGTTTTTCTGCTTGGATGTGATGCAAGAACATCATTTCTGTTGACGTTCCATTTGGCAACATCTATCTTTAGACAGACTGCTGGTGTTGTTACATTTCAGTATGGTTAAGTGTTACAGGATGTTTCAGTGTTTCCATTGTTGTGTTTATTTCTTGTTGCGAATGTGGGCAAATGATTATGAAGACATCAAAAGAAAGGAATTCAGATTTCAGTTTTCTGTCTTAAAGGTTTTATCGTTGTTTTCTGTTTTATTGTTTGATAAATTTTGTTATGTAGGTTTTGCAGCTTGGTCATCAATATGATAAATATTTTAGTTTTTTTTAGCAGTTTCATGTTCCTGTCACTTGTGTTACTGTTTGATAATTATTCTTCAGTTAGCTTTTCAGATTATGTTTGTTAGGTTATATATCTTTAGTGATACTTCAGGCATACTAATATGGCTTAATCCCGTTATGGCAAATAACATTGTAATGTACTCTGATAGTGACGAAAGTCATAGAACTGCATACAGGTCCTTAACCCAACTTACTATAGTGGACCATGGAAATAGCATACCATCTGAAAGATCTGTTAAAGTAATGATTCAGATTTGATGTGAATTGTAACTGTTAGATGTGGTTGTTGAATGTGATAGGAACTTTGATGTGGTTTTTAAAGACCTTCGTTGACATCTAATTGGTTTTTATCTTATTTCACTGCAATCGTTATTGATTTATGTCATGTGCTCCTGAATGACAGTTTTGTACTCAATTAATTTTTTGACCAGTTTGGCCATTGATTAATGACAAAACTTTGGCGACTAAAACATGTCCAACATATAAAAGATGTGCTTTGGATTATTTAGAAAGCTCCACTGTTGCCATAGGATCCTATGAAAACATTTTGATTGCTATGATAAATTTGAAACTGCAGGATACTTTTTGTAGCATCAGTTCTGCTTCATGTTCTTTGGGCATGCCTTCAATATTTCAGCAATGAGGAATCATATCAGTTCCCCCCCCCCATGGGAATGCTCTTGGTGCTAGAATATGCACGCTTGCAACAACTAAACACCACGAGACTTGTCATCAAATGCCTGAAGACCTACTTGTTTCTCATTAAAAGTAATCGGTGGGGGTACTTCTGAGTGCTAGTCCAGAAGTGGCTCAACATAAATGTTTTGTTACATTGCACCGAGGTTAACTGAGATCGATTTTGCAGTTCACTAGGGTGCAGTTTGGGTTAAAGTGCTCATCAGGATGTTTTAGATGGCAAAGCAAAGTGCATTTTTATAATAGAACAAAAATAAAAACATGATGGTTAGCGTCTTGTGTGTGCGTGTGGGTGCCTATTTATCTGCATAAAGGCTATCACTGTATCCATCATGTTACGGAATTGTTGGATTTCGCAATGGGGAATATGATTCATGCTAAAAGGGCCCTATAGAAGAATGATGATGATGATGATGATGATGATGATGATGATGATGATGATGATGATGATGATGATGATGATGATGATGATATCCCTGACACTTTTAAACTTTTTAGTCTTCATTCATTTACTATAAAATGGCATCGTAAATATGGATTCCATGCATTTGCGAAGGTGGACAGGATCTCCGGTGACTGTTGTCTATTAATGGCCAGAGCTGTCAAATAGACCCGGGTTTCGATGCCGTCTGTTCCGATGCAGAGTTGCAGACGCCTGAACAGCACCGATGGGAGGCATTTAGACACTCGTGTAGCCATTTCCGCTGACTCGAATCGCGTTTAATCTTGATTCTGCCTACGAAGACTGGCTGACAATTGCGTACTGTCTGACCTTTGGCGTAACCAGGGCTCCAGAAGAGGGGTACGATCACTTGTACGTACGTACGTCCTTAGGATGATTCGGGGCCGTCGCATGACTTTTAGGGTCCCTGACAAATTCTCAATGTTGTGGCCCCTATCATTTATTTTCCGCAGTAGGCTAATCGTGTATTAAACTTTGCTACAAAAACTGGACCCCTTAAATATCCGATGTCGGGCCCCCTGCAGCTCCAGGCATTGCAGACAGTGTTTTATATGCAGACCCAGGCCCTTGGGGGGATTGACTTGGATGGAGGGGAAGAGGCACAGTTCAATGCAAAAAAATTGTTAGTGCTGCGATTTGGGAGGGGGATTTAGAGGTTTTCTTTTGGGGGGAATCTCCCCTCCTAACAGGCCTGTATAAAGCACTGATTACAGGCCCTACGCGCCGACCCTAGGCTGATTCGGCTAGGGGTTTAGGGGTTTTAGGTGGTAGTCTTATCGGGTACGGAGCGGAGCCTCCCAACCAACAAATTTGAGGTAAAATTTGATCCAAAGCTTGAACATTTTAGCAATTTTGCAGATTATAAGATAGCTATTCGGCAATGCCCTACCTCGTTACTAGATTAAAAACATCAGCGCTTTCAAGAATCTCACAACTATAGGCCTAGTCTGCCCAAATAGAGGGAGATGAACTCCCTTTCCACCCCTTGCGTGGCTACCCTGATCGATTGGCATCACGATTGCCACGTCACATTTATTCCGACTAGAGGGAGGGGGTTTGGGAAAGCGTCGTGAGCTGAGGGGATTCTGCACGATCTCCCTAACGGGCTCTGGAACGGTGCACTAATCGTAGAAGTTTTTCAGAGTAGGCTAATATTATATTATAGTTTGAACATAAGCTCTAGATCATATTGTGATGTTCATGAGCCTAAACATCTATTGGACCTCTAGGATCGAGCGCCCGTCTTTTCGAGAGGGAAGGGGACAGTAGAGGGGTTGGCAGTGACGGTTCCAAGAACTCTTGGTGGGGAAGGTACAATGAATTTCTAAGAAGATCCCGCCAATTGTCAAAGGAATTATATGTAAACGGTTTAGAAGAAATCTGTAGATTTGATTTATAAAATACAATGTTCAGAATTGACAATGTAGGCCTATAAAAGCCATTTTAGTCTGGTTCTACAAATTCATAATGTAAAATCGAGTTTTCCATTGCTAGAAGTGAATTTGTCGATGACATTGTCTATGAATATATCCATATCTTTGTGTATAGGCCAGTGTTTAATCTAGGCCGTTTCCGGGGGGAATTGCCCTTCCCCCCGCAAATTTCAAATTCCCCCAGAAATTTTGGAATACTACATGGACTAACAGCGGCCCCAAGCAGAATTCCCCCCGGCTTTGTCAGTTTCCTCCCCGGCTTTTTCAGTTCCACCCCGGAGTCCAGGAGTCTAGATTAAACACTGGTATAGGCCTATACATCAAGGCTAATCCGTTTAGACGATCATCTTCCATTGAAGACGCATTTTGGTGGGCCGGTTGGAGGATGCATCCCCAGTCATCCCCAGCGCAGAGCCGCCTCTGGGGGTTGGACCCCACTTTTTCATTCTAGGTTATGCCAAAGGTGATGCTACTGTATTATTGAGTGGTCAGAAGCTGTAATTAATAATATCGATTCTGTTGAAAATCAATTGACCCTCCCACCCCCTAAAAATCTCTCTTCAGCTTAGAACAAATCCCACGACTGATCGTGGCCTGAATACAGAATCTGGTCCTTCCCCCTCCCGTGTCCCTAGACCCCGGGTGGATGATGGTATCTGCTTCCCCGAGTACACTCTCAAAATTCGGCGTTTCTTGGAAATAAAAGGCGAACTACAATCTGTGGCATTCTCAATACCCAATCAAAAAGATCGTATTGCTAAAAACGATACAACAACAACCAGGCCTCAGGAGAGGGGGTGCAGCCGGTACATTGTACCGGGGTCCATGGCGTTTTCAGGGGCCCAGATCCGGTGACGATAAGTTTTTTTTGCTTGTTAGGCTGTTTTTGAATAGTTGATAACGTTTTTGGCTTGTCAGGTTTTTCGGAGACTTGATAAAATTTTCTTAAGGGCCCACAAATTTGTTTGTTCCGGGGCCCGGAATTTCTCTCGGCGGCCATGACAACAACAACAATATGATAGCAGGACTTAGAGAGATTTGGTAGGATCTGCCCTGTGTGACAACTACGACATTCCCTCTGCATAATTTCGAGATAGCAAATTCTCAAGACACTAATACGAATACGTGCAATGTTAAAACGAAAACTCAATTTGCGATTTAACGATTGTCGTGGTGCGGGTCGTTGATCCTACGAACGTGTCACGTAGGGTGACACATAACGCTAATCAGAAATGAAATGTCTATTAAGTCTCAAGGGATTAGCGGTTTAATGGAAAATGGCGGTCCTTAGTTTACCGAGCAGGCTATTTCAAAGGAATTTGCGTTCTGGGGAGGTCCCATAATTGCAAGGGTGTCAATGTCCAGTGCTTCATCTAGACCCCTTGGACACAGAGGAGATAGAATTGGGCGGGAGAGGTGGCGGGTGTTCGATGCACCAGATTTGAATAGTTACTGCTATCGTTCAGTGTTAATTTTGTAATTAATGATTTTGTTGAATTGGGACCATCCATAAATTACGTAAACAAAATAACAAGAGGCTTGAAAAAGTTTGACTGTTGTTGACAAGAGGGGTCACAATTTGCAAGTAAAAAAAAACTGTTTACGTAATTTATGGATAGCCCCTTGGTCAGCTGCCAGAGTTACATTTATACTCTGGTTACGCCACGGCTCCGTTTTTCCATTTAGGTGACTCTGCAGCAATTTTAACTTGTATAAATCGATTATTGCAATTAATGCCATATTCGAATTTCGAACATATAGAGTTGATTTTAGGTAGATTATCTATTAAGTTTGAAGTTGTTTTAGTAGCGATGGTCGCCTAGCTAATTAGTATAGTGGAGCCTATGCATTGTACAATCATGTTGGTTTTTGCGTTCGCTCGCTTAAATTCAAACTCAGGTAATCTAAATGCCGTTTTTAAGAAAGCCAGGTATAAAAAGTATCTCGTAATCGAAACGAAAGGTTTTGTAAAAATATAATCCGGAGACAAAAGGGAAGGCAGTTTCCTCTTCCAGCGTTTGTCAGCGTTTACACTATTTCCAACGACAATTTTTTCATAAGTCCCTCGGGAATCAACGCAATCGCCTTCCGAGGTTCTTTTGGGGTTACACCTCGAACCGGACGAATTTTTTAGAAGCACACATTTTTATATTTTCCATATGTCTCCGGACTAAATTTTTTCATAAGTCCATCTGCAAAGGAATGAAGTACCTGAGGGCATATATATATATATATATATATATATATATATATATATATATACACCGTGATAATGGCTAGATTAATGAGCATAACTACCTTTCGACCAATCATGCTAAAAGGAGGTTTCTCGATCCTCAAAAATATTTCGCCTCTACGCTGCAGTTAAATCACTGGCCTCGTCTTTAGCTGTCCGACTTTCACCAAATTTATTAATGAATTTCTACACATTTTTATATTTTCGGACGCGATTTTGAGGGACTGTCAACCCGAACTTTCTCAGATTATTACACATTGACTGCCGACCGGCAAAATTTCGAGAGACAGTTGAACTGTTACAAAGAATGTAAATTTGGTGTAAGAGGTGACGACCTGTTTTTCTACTTGTCAGCAGTGTGGGACGAGATTGATCAAGGCAAAGGAAACGATTTTTCGAATCAAATGGCGGACCGTTTGAACACAAAGTGGAATATCACTAGAACTATCTGTACACGTATACAACTTTGTTGAATATATATGTTGAGTTATATTCAAGTTTTATATATATATATATATATATATATATATATAATATGCAGTTAGGAATATATGAAACCCACTGATTAGTTACAGAACTACAGTGGTCTTCACGCATATTATTAACTAAAAAGCCAATTTCAGACCTGTCTGGACATTGCGACAGAAATGAATGCCAGAAGTTACCAGCTACAACATGAAAACTTTTAACAGTGTGTCAGTGTTTGTCTGGTTTTCTCCAATTCGTCGTCGAAAGTGTGCCCTGTCTTGAATGTCTGCAATGCGTGCTAGTCTTCGACGAGATCAGAACCCGCTTTTTCCGCACGAGCGGGACATGCGGTCATCGCAGGCAGGCCGAGGCGGCGTGTTCCGAGCGACCGACAGGGTAGCAGCTGTACCGACGCCAGGCAGCCGGACGCGACGACGCGGTCAACGGACGGCGCTGCGGCAGCAAGAGGGCGACTCCGTCGTCTTTCCGATCAACGAGTTGTAACCGATGGTAGGCCTAATCCTAAAATCATTCGGCAATTTTTCGCTTTCTTTCATCGAAACACCGGACGGAATAGGCTTGCAGTGCGAACGATCGACATTTCATTTTTATATATATATATATATATATATATATATATATATATATGCCTATTCGTGTTGACGCACATGCAATCAGTGTCTTATAGTCTTACGATCAACTGCAGAGGAAAGAAATCCGGAAAAGGCTTCAAGAATATCGTCGCCAGAACTGCTGGTTGAAGGTCAGCACACAACCGTGTTGAAACACGACAGTTCATTTTTGGTTGCAGTTTAATATTGTCTCTAATGCGCGAATTTCAGTCGTGTGCACTTTGTAAGTAAGATTTCGTTTATTTAAATTAAATTTCATTTATAAGTGCTTAATCCAACATTCAAATATAGTTATAGCCTTCTATCGAATTGTAGTATTCAACCCAGCCAGGGTCGGGGTTGACCTGTGCTGCTCCCCCGCCCCGCAGGATAAATATTCTGGCCTCCAGGAACGGAGGATGTGGGAGATGTAGCTGCAAATACAGAAACAAACTTGGCGAATGCCTGGCATCGGCCCCGAACCCAGCGCATATCCAGCAGGGGCGTAGCGACGGGGGGGTATATCGGTATATATACCTTCCAAAATCAGTCTACCTTAAAGTTTTTATGTGATTTACATGTGGTTATATGTGGTTTATATGGTTTATGTGGGTTATAGTTCAGATTTATACTCACCCAAAATATTTATACCCTCCTAAATCAAATTCCTGGCTACGCCCCTGATATCAAGGCGATCTTCAAGCCACCCTGGTTGACTGATTCACTTCTGCGCATCTTCGCTACTCAGCAAAGCAATTGCAGGTGCAGACCACAAGTCTCTCACATGCTTGTTGGTCTTATCCCGTGAAATGTTATTAGGCCAAAGCAGGGTTATTTCTAGGATTATGCATTGGGGTGGGGTGGGCCGGTGGGGGTGTCGGTATATTTTGGTGGTCCCTGCCGAAAATGTCTGACAAGCAAAAAAGCTCATCCCAGGCTCAGATGGGGGGTGTCGGTCTTAGATTGGGGTGTGTTAGGGTGTGTAAAAATATCCCTGGGCCAAAGGCTTCGGATTGTTTCGAACAAAACACTGTTTAATGGCAGAATATAACAGCCAATAATTAATCGTTTCAAACGTATTTGCCTGTTATAATATAACTCCTACGAGCATTAACTCAGAACTAACAATTCTTGTCGTTTAGTTGAACCTTTCAATAGCAGCAGACCTTTTATGGTTCTCAGGAAAACCGTATATATACCAGTGAAGTAAATGATCCATATGAAGGTTTCTTTCCCTCGGTTGAATACCCTTACCATGGAAAGCTTTTAGAGCGGGATAGGTTCGCATTTTTCGACATCTTTCCTCAAATCATTCGAACTAATATAATACGAAATTTACTATTGAACGTTAACTTCCTCTGAGTTGAGCTCCAGTACATTAGAAAGCACTCGAAACGTGTAGCTAAAGTTTGAAAATAAAATACGACTAAATGACAAGATTTTACAGAAAAATAAAATAAATCAATTATTGCTATTGCTTAACTTTGTAATTCAAGCCGACTAGAGTCACTAGATCATTGACACCGAAATAATATTTACTAAAAAAATTCAGAACCAATAATTTCTATTTAGAAATACTTAACACAGACTTACACTGGGAGATCACATTAATAAATGAAATTCTGCCAATGTTAATAAGCCTAATAATTCAGCGATGGCCAGAAACTGACAGGTATATATATATATATATATATATATATATATATATATATATATATATATATATGTGTGTGTGTGTGTGTGTGTGTGTTTATTTATTATATATATATCGTAAGTCTGGCATAAAGACAAGATTGTGAGTGTTTTGGAACTGATCGCCAAGACAGGATTCATCCACTTATTAATTTCAACAAATATTTAGTCCGAGCAATGAATACAATAATTATTATTATTATTAATTAACGTACTGATTTGATATGTTGTGCACAGTTCTTTAAAAATCTACAATATGACTAACCACTACTGTTGATAGAAAAGGTCTTTTCAGAAGCCAAATCGTTAACGGCAAAATGCCGGTCTTTTCGAAGCTGACGTTTTCATGGTTATAGGCCCTAATCTTTCTTGCGGTGTTGCTGTCATTCAGGACTGCTATACGTGAGTGACTTTCCATGTTATTTGCAGATAACGTCTGAGACTATATACGTAATGCGAAAATCAATTCGCATCGGCGTAATCTACGCTTCCAGCCTCTGCTTCCGTAATACGATCTTTGTCAGCGTGCCCATATCTGCCTGTTTTGCCTGATGCAGAAGATCCAGAAAGAGATGAATCTCACGGATGCGTACGATCTCTGGTACGCTTTCACCGAAGATGCCAGCCCGGACCCAGAAAACCTCTATTTCTACGCCGACCTGCGCGACAACACCTCTACAGGTAACTGCGGCGACACTTCGGGCGCAAACGTGTCCTCGTCGAACCAGTTGAGCGAAACTTACGTTCTGTACAAGATCATCGTAGACGTTTACTTCGTGGGGGCCCTCTGTCTGGCCGGATTCGTGGGAAATATTCTGTCGATCGTCGTCCTAAATCGCGACCAGGAAAAGCAGAACACCACCAATTGGCTGCTCCAGACCCTGGCAGCCGTCGACATCGTCTACCTGGCCGCCGACCTGTTCATCCAGCCGGTCAAGACGGTGCACGACCTGACCGACTGGGGACCGCGGATTCTGAAGGTCGTCTTTCCCTACGCGGAGCCGTACGTCTGGGGCGTCGCCTCCATCGCCCAGACGAGCGCCGTCTGGCTGGTGCTGCTCGTCACCGTCGATCGCTACGTGGCCGTCTGCCTGCCCTGGCAGACCCAGTGGCGGAACCTGGCGCGGGCGAAGGTCGTCGTCGCCGCGCTGGTCGCTTTCGCCGTCTTCTACAACATCCCGCGCTTCCTCGAGCGAGAGATGTTCTTTCGCCAGGACTGCGCCACCGGCGAGATCGTCGTCTCGACGCGCAAGACGCTCCTGCGCAACAGTCGTCTCTACTTTCTCGTCTACAAGACGGTCTTCTACTTCATCTTTCGGGCGATCGGGCCGCTGGCGACGCTCGTGGTGCTCAACGGGCGCCTGACCCGCGAGCTCCAGGTCGTTCGGCGCCGACACCGCGACCTCACGACGAAGCAGTCGAAGCACCGCGAGAACATCACGATGATGCTCGTCGTCGTCGTCACCGTCTTCGTCGTCTGCCAGCTTCCCGACCTCGGCGTCCGGATCGCCTTCACCGTGTCGGAGTTTGCGCCGACGAGCGTCGTCGGCGTCGACCTGGACGCGATGCGGTACGCCAACGCCGCCAGCAACGCCCTGCTGGCCGTCAACTCGTCGGTCAACTTCGTCATCTACTGCCTCGTCGGGAAGAAGTTCCGCAAGATACTCGTCAAGATGGCACGCTGCGGCGGCGGCTGCGGCGGCGGCGGCGGCGGCAACGGCGGCGGCCCTGCCAACCGCGGCTTCGACTACGAGGTTTCGGAGACGGAGCACGTCCACCTGAACGCCTCGACGCCGAAGCAGGAGCTGACGGGACAGGGTCGTCTGCAGAACGCTGAGAGCGACGGGAAGACGTGCTAAGAGCAGGATGAGGAGGGAAGGAGGGGAGGAGGAGGAGGAGGAGAAGGAGGAGGAAGGATTCGATTATTCCGGGGGGATTTAGAAGGTAAATCGCTCAATTATACGTCAGTCGGAGAAAGCGCATCGCAATGACTATTATATCCTCCGTCGAATGACTTGATCAATTTAAACCGCGCGACTTTTTCAACTCAGTCAAAATGGCGAAAAGAATTTTTTTAAACCGGCGACGAAACATTCATCGAATACTTTATCTGTCGACGTCAGACGATGTCCCTCCTTCGATTTGCAAGTCTTATTGAGAATTGACGAGGTATTTAATAAGAATAATTATTATTATTCGAGCATTTCAAAGACGAATGTGGTCACATTTAGGCCTATATACCGTTACAACAATAGCTATAGTGAGCAGCTCGTTTAAACTTGTTGAAGCGTATGTCATTTCTGCTTTTGTGATACGATAGATTAATTTCTCAGTTTAATAACCGAATGATTAGACCTATAGCTACATCATAATAACTAACCGCTGACAAATTCTAATTATACCCCCCCCCCCCCCAAGATCAATGACAGGTCCCAATAACAAGGTTATTATTTTTGTGGTAATAACCATTTTTTCCTTTTTTCCTCATCGAGTGTCAAAATGTGATGGTGATTACCTTTTTTCTAATGCTTTTTCCCATTGTAATAAGTAGTATTCTATGAAATTTCCTGTTTTTTGATTATTTTAAAAAAGTGAAATTGTTGACGTCAACTTCTCTTGACCCCCCTCCTCACCCCTGTCAACAACTGTCAAACTTTTACAAACCCCCTCCCCCTAAATTGTTGACGTAATTAATGGACAGCCCCTTATGACAGTAGTCTGGTCTAGGTAGCCTATAGGCGCTCAGTGGCGTAGCCAGGATTTCTGGAAGGGAGGGGTTGGATTTTGGCTTTTGATCGTGACCAACACCAACTTTTAAAATATCTTGACAAGCAAAAAACGTTATCATCCCCAGTTTTTCCTGACAAGCAAAAAAGGCCCTCCCTCGCCTCTTAAACGCCGTTGCATCCTACATTCTATACCCAAGGGGGGTTTGACCCTCAAAGTCGCGTCAAAAATTTAAAATGCATTGAAACTCATTAAAAATATTTTGTTCGGCAGCCAAGGGGGTTTTACCCTCAAACTCCCTGGCTGCGCCACCGTAGGCGCTTAAAGCCCACACGAAATTAGGGGAAGACCAGTTTCCACGAGAGAAAGGTTACGTCTTAATACCCTTAGGTATCAGAGCATTTAATCAAATCACGAGATGAACTTAACGCAGATTTGACTGAATTGTCTAAGAGCAAAGCAAGCTCCTGGATTTTATGCTCCATTTGCGTTGACTTATAGGTCAGATGTTACTCTTACGGTGCACTCCATGAACACTGCAATACCGGGTGCTTTTGTTCGTCCTGAAATAGGCATAGCGCTGCAATAAGAGCGCCAAACACAGGACAGTACCCATCAACCACGGTAATTCAGGCGAAATTAAGGTAATCTTTACAGATTTTGTATTCAATATGCACTACTGCATACTGTTAACCCCTTAACTGGGGATCCCGGATATATCCGTCCATTTTACATTGAGTTACAGTTAAATATACGGTTAAGGGGTTAATATTGTGCTCAGTCTTTTGGAAAATGCGATTTGGTATTACTAAGAAAAACGGAAAATTGAGAATCACGGAATCAAACTTCACTCGGACAGACATAAATTTGTATAAAAAATAACAATTTACAAATTTCATAATCTATTTTCAGCATCATTCAAAAACGAACTAGAATAGAATTACATATGCCTGTACTCCTGTAGACACTGTTTAACCTAGACTCTGGACTCCAGGAGAGGGGGACCTGACAAGACCGGGGGAAGTCAGCTATAGGGAGCTGTTGTTGGTTGATATAGTATGCCAAAATTTCTAAGGAGAATTTGAAATTTCCGGAGGCGATAAAAGGGCAATTGCCCCCCGAAAACGACCAAGATTAAACCCTGCCTGTAAACTATATTTCCGATTATCAATGTTGAAATTTTAGCCATACATGTCTAATTTAGCATAACATACTCAGCGCTTTCTTATATAATTATATATATATATACATTTTACATATGCAGTATATATATATATATATATATATATCTAAGACGCAAGTTTTAAATTTCTCGATGAAGTCTACTTGATTTTCACTTAGTTACAACAAAATTCTGCATTTTTCATAACAAATAAGAAGTCTAAACGATTGTCGCTCAAAATAATTTTGTGCAATGGCGCGAACTCTACCTACCATCGCCCTCAACCCCCTCCCTTTCCCAGTCCCCCATCCACCTTTTGGACATCTCGTTTTCGCCGATGGCTTCTCAAATAAATCAAGTTCTAACGGAGCACTTTCATGCAACGGCGGATCCTTGGTGGTGGTGGTGGTGGTGGTGGTAGTGGTGGTGGTGGTGGAGGAGGAGGAGGAGGAGGGGTAGATATGGGGAAGAAGTAATTGCCGTGTCTTTGACGATTTATAATGACGTTTATTAGATGTTAGAAGATATTGGGCACATAAGCCTCCCTGTCGGCCCATTAAATATCGAAGAGCGCCCCTTACTGTCTTCAAAGTCTCGAACCATGCATTTACTAAGTCTACGACGTCTTACCACATAAATCGTAATGCACCATAATTTATGATTAATATATATATATATATATATATATATATATATAATTTATTGTGCGCCATATTGCCAAAATGTCAGAAGCAATGATGCATTGCAGAGTCTAATAAAAAGAAATAAAAAGACAGTCATAATAAACAAAAATTAAATGGAAAACAATCTAAGGCAGAAGAGAATAAGATTTTCCAACACAAATAAGTCTTAAGATTTTTCTTAAAGGATGTCAGAGAACAGGATGATTTCACAATTATCGGTAGATCGTTCCATGTCTTTGGCCCTGACACTGCAAATGACCTGGAACCGAGTGATGTTTTACAGTGAGGTATCTTCATACGACTTTGAGCATATATATATATATATATATATACTGTATATATACGGTGAGTCAGAATAAAACGTTACCATATATACAGTGGCGGCTCCACCGGGGGGGGGCCAGGGGGGCCAGGGGGGCCCTGTGCCCCTATTGAGTGCCTGCCCCCCCAGTGGCCCCCCCAGTTGGGATCCTATACTTAATGCTACATACATTAAACAACAATGCTTAAACAACAATGCTTGGCCCTCCATGATTAGAAGTTGCCACCCCAACGCCCCCCCACTTGCCAAATCCTAGAGCCGCCACTGCATATATATACAGTATATATATTATATTATAATATTATTTATATAATTAGGCAACGTTTTATTCTGACTCACCGTATATATACAGTATTATATATATGTATATCTTATCTTCTTATCTTTCTTGACGACTTCTATAGCGCCGTACGCACGACGAAGGCCGAAGTCAAAGGCGCTATGACATAATTTGGCATGCCGATGGCGAACGTAGGATAACACACAATTTATAGTAAGACAGCGTAAAGTCCGCCCTTTGGGAACGAAGGAAAGAGCCGCCCTAACACACACACACGGTGGCTAATCCCGTAGAAAGCGGTCTTCCGCTGTAGAACCGTCAGCAACAGACACGTCAAAGAAACAAAATACGGGATTAAAGATGTTGAAATTCCGCAGATGCATGTGTGAGAACTGTCCTCGAGGCAAGACCACGCTGAGAATTTCTGAGATGCGGGGACTCCCGTGAGTAGACCGTCGCCGAACTAGGTAAATGAGACTTAGGATGGAATTCCGGGTTACGATTGGAAGGGAAGTCGTATATATGCAATATGCGTAAAATATAGAGCCTATAGGCACTGTGTCCGGAAAATCCGGAATAAAGGAACCATTTTATAATTATTATGAAAACTAATTCAATTAATTATAATTGTTTATTCCAGGTAAAAGGTAGGTCCCGTACTCGAGTCCGAGCGTTGGGTTCCGGCGTTTAACTCAGGTCTAGGAAATCAGCGACGTAGGTGCATAAGCCTCTACCATCTAGGGTAGGTTGTGACCACTTGTCCCATGCAGACCACGTTTTGCCTCGCAGTTTAACGCTACACCTAAATTTTCTACCGACATCTAGCCAGTAAGGCTGAGTCGACCTTAGGCTCCTGCATGAGGGTATCGAACCCACGACCTTCTGCTCAATCGTCCAGTGTTGTTACCACTCTGCCAACTTTTCGCCCCTTTTTTCCAGACCTCATTTTATTCTCATATCAAATTGAATTGAATGTGAACATCGCTTGAAAGCGTTTTGTTTGTTTGCTAGCATACTCATTTACGTAGAAATTACGTCAGCCAATAAATAGGCAGAAAACTGCGACCTGTAACAGGTGACCGCAAAATTTGCAAAACGCTCAAAGAATGAAACGGACTCTAATGAAATTTTTGCGCTAATGACACAAATACTGTAGATGTTTCTTTCTTTGTGTGTCTAAATTTTTTCTAAATCGGTGCAGATTCAAGGTTGTTATTTCAATATGTTTAGGGGTTTTCTTTTTCCGGACATAATACATATACTGTACTAATATACATGAATGTATGCGTATATATATATATGTTGTTATACATTCAATAATTTTCAATTTATTTAGCGCCACGATAATAATGCAATGGGCATCAGCAGAAATCTCTACGCAAACCGTATTGACGTAAACTCTGCTGCGCCTGCATGTGAACAAATATTCCCCATAACGGGCTTCAGGACTTCAGCCGGTGTAGACAAAGAGGCTCTGCGCTAAGTCATCGGGTGAGGGGCATTTTATAGGGTAATTCGTCATCATTCCGTGACGCCACCAAGGTTCGTCTTGATTCAGAAACGCGACTGTCATGATGTCGACGTCATCACATCTGCGACACCTTCACGACTCTGGACTATAGATAGCACTCATATGGATAGCACTCATATGGATAGCACTCATATGGATAGCACTCATATGGATAGCAGTCATATGGATAGCACTCATATGGATAGCAGTCATATGGATAGCACTCATAGCAGGGCATCATCTACACTACCTCTACCACCACCATCATCATCGTCTTCGTCATCATCATCATCATCATTCATCGTCCCCGTTAGAACGATAAAAAGATGATTACGGCTTATAGATAGTATAAGCCAAAACGCAGTCTACGTGATATATACGGTGCAACGTCCAATATATAATTAGTGGATGATTGACAGAGTAATCGGGAAAGCGGACCAAAGGTAAATGATCCACAGTTCGAAAAGCTCAAATTCCGCCATTCACTCCGACTAAGCTTTCAATCAGGCTCTTAGGATTAGCGTCAATCTTGGTGTCAGCCATCTGATATATATATATATATATATATATACATTATATATAATTATATTTAAATAATTATATATA
Organism: Metaphire vulgaris; assembly: GCA_018105865.1. Classification (NCBI taxonomy): domain Eukaryota; kingdom Metazoa; phylum Annelida; class Clitellata; order Crassiclitellata; family Megascolecidae; genus Metaphire; species Metaphire vulgaris. Next base: position 7,914,000 of record CM030845.1, on the reverse strand, counting down.
TAGATATATATATGTGTGTATATGTATGTTTAAATATATATATATATATATATATATATATATATATATATATATATATTAGTTTTACTCATCGACTTTCGATTTTACTTCAGAGCTCAGGTGATCAAGATTCGACCGTACATGTACGTAGTAGGCCTACTATGCGTATTTTATTTCTGATGATAAAATGCGTATACACAATACGCGTGCGATACAATCTGCGTACATTAAGATACGCTGCCTCACAGTAGTACGTAGTACTAATACATATCGAAGTATTCATAACGCCACGATTGGTCACTGCCAAAGTACTTTTCCATTTAATACGCGTATTTTAGTTTTGGACATAAAATACGTATAATACGCGTACTTTATTTTGGGACCAAACGTACGATCGTTTCTTGCAGATAACAGTAAGCCTGTTTATTATGTGCGTGTGTTATCATTAGGGCTAGTGTATACCGTTGAAGAACGTTAACCCCTTAACCGTATATTTAACTGTAACTCAATGTAAAATGGACGGATATATCCGGGATTCCCAGTTAAGGTGTTAATAATTCTACACGCTCAATTTAACCCCTGGTCTTGAGCGATGCTTAAATGACCGTTCTCTGCCTGAAGGGTTGAATGCTCTTCTACTAGAGACTCTTTATGGCGATCAAGGAGGTGTCTGGAGTAGACAGCCCCTCGTAAGAGTTGCAGTAGGGGTGGGGAATGTCGTTAACGATTTGGATGAAGGGTCGTATTTTGCAAAAAAAGAGTGCGAGAAAGTGCTTGATGACAGCAGCAACTATAGATCAGGTCTCAACCGAACACTCAGGTAAAAAGGATTATCTACGACTTCGTGTACTTGTAGGCAGGATTTAATTTAGGCCGTTTCCGGTGGGGAATTGCGCTTTTCCCCCGGAAATTTCAAATTCCTCCCACCGGAAATTTTGGCACACTACATCAACTAACAGCAGCCCCCTAGCTGAATTCGCCCCCTCCGGTTTTATCAATTCCCCAGAGTCCAGAGTCTAGATTAAACACTGCTTGTAGGGTCTTCCATAACAATGGAGTTTGATCATCGGGCAAAGCTTTCTGCAATGTTACTAAGGCAGGACATGAATTCAAATTACTATCTATCTATCTATAGTATCCATCTATCCACCCTCTATTCAGAGGTTCTCGATAAGTTCTGGATTAGGAAGAGCTCATAGAATACTTCTGATTGGCTGCTTAGAATTGACCGCTTCACACGGAAGACGTCGACTGGTTTGCGCATGCTCACCGGCGACCGGAAACGCCGGTTCTAAGAGGAAGCGGGTTCACTGCACATGAAAAATCGTCTAAATATTGTCGGATTTCGCTGAATGAAGACCGCATTATTTTGAGAGGTTTACGGTCCAAGATGATCATGAATTTGAAACGCGATACTGGATAAAAACTAAGCAGGTCCACAACAGAGCCATATATAGTAAAGCGCAAATCAATGGAGTAGGCCTATATCGCGCGAGTTTTCATCGCAAGGTGTCGCCATAAAACATTCTGTCTTGGAAATCAAAGACCCGCTTCGGATGTCGAAGTCTGTGCGATAAAAGCGCTATACATTCAAATTAATCGTCTCTTCCGCTGACACTTTTACAATAGAACCACGTCGGTCCATAGGGGCGGGGGGGCTGGAAGAGGTTCGTTGGAGCCGTGCTTCAGCTGGCCCATGCAGCCCAGATTTTTCTTGGGCGGCCGCCGCGCGGTGTCTTCCATCCAGAGTGAGGTGGTTGGGTCTTCACCGAGGGAACTTGTTGATCTGGAATCAGGTTCGCGGGTACTTCCGGTCGTGGCAGTCGTCGTCTTGCGACGCGATTGAGTAACGACATCCGACGATTCTCGCGTGAATCGATTCCATGTTTGGCGATGGAAAGGACGGTGACGCTGGTGATTTTATCAAACCATCGAATGCCCTGGAACTGTCGTCGGCATCGCGTGTGAAAAGCCTCCAGGCAGGGGCGTAGCGACGGGAGAGTATATCGTTTTATATCGTATATATATATATATATATATATATATATATATATACCCCCAAAATCAGACCACCTTAAAAGTTTAATGTGTTTCTTAAGATTTTCAACGTTTTTAAAGATTTATACCCCCAAATCACATTATACCCCACAATTAAATTCCTGGCTACGCCCCTGCCTCCAGGGTCTCAAGATCACCAGCAAGCAGGGTCAATGTTTCGCTGGCGAACATGAGAACTGAGAGAACCAATGACCGGTACAGACTGGCGTTCTTTGTGGGTGTTGATATGAAAAACTGGTCAGATGAGAAATGTATCCACAATTATTGCAGGAATAGTCTATTTTCACGCAGAACATCGAAATTAAAATTGTTTGCTACATTTTAATAGGCCAGGACGATTGGATTAGGCCTATATATCCTCCTCTATTAAACTATAGAGATTTAAATAGATTCCAGAGGTAATAAGATGCTTATAACAACTGTTATGTCACTTCTACCATGCAAGAACATCAATAACATCTCAACCAATAATCATCGAAGAATACATAGATAGGCCTACTGTATATCGGAATTTGAGGTATAACTTCAGATATCGAGGATATTCAAAGATTAAATTATCTGTGATTAATTCAAAAATAATCTGTGATACTCTAGAGAACCTAACGATGTGAATGCGAACATGCAAAGGTTCTCTGTTATCCTTGACTTTATGTGATTGCGGGTCTTGCAACTGGCTTAAAAGCGCAGTTAATATCTCTGCATAACGTGGACTCGGCTCGAAAATGTCTGCAGTTTCGAGCACCCTACAGATGGCGCTGTATAAATCAGATTTGCGGATTCTGTGGTCTCTTAGCTGCATAAAATGGCGATTTCTTCCCGGGAGGATCATGAGTCAACGCGGCCGACGAAAACGGATAAAAATGCAACGACGACATCATCATAGAAAACGCGCCTCATTAGAAACGGAATCCTGCTGTTCGTTCCAACAAAGAACCCGACTGTTCTTTTATCGGAACGATTTTAAAATTGCGTCCAGGGGCGTAGCGACGGGGGTATATCGGTATATAACCCCCAAAAGAAATCAGTCTATAGACCTTAAAGTTTTTAATGTGATTTACATGTGGTTATATGTGGTTTATATGGTTTATGCGGTTTATAGTTAAGATTTATACCCACCCAAAATATGTATACCCTCCCAAATCAAATTCCTGGCTACGCCCCTGAATCCGTCTGCATGCGTTCGGCAGCAGCGAAGAGTCAACATTAGCGAGTCAATTAAACTAATTGAGTGAGTTCAGCAGATCAGCGCTGAGGCGTGCATCGCTGAAGCGAATCGCTGTCATGCAGGCGAGCATCGCTGACTTTAAAACACATTCGAAGACCTTATGCGATGAATTGGAAATCTTGGAATTTCATTAGATGCCAATAAAATCTAAATAATAAAGACTGAAGCTGGAAGCGAGAGTGACTAAGAAACAGCTCAACACTCACGACGCATTGAACGAATTGTGCTGACAACTGAAGACATTCATTGATGCAAATACAGTAGAACTTCGTTATAAAGCACTTAAACGGGTCTGTAAAATTTAGTACGCTATATCCGAAGTAGGCCTACGTTATACCCCAATGTCATCAAATACGGTAGCTCATCACACCAGAACATCGCTTGAAGCTGCGTTCAGGGCCAACACTTTCCTGTTCATGCTTGAATTTTAGGTTTATTTTTTCACGATTTAAATTTGCGTTGCAACATATTGAGCGTAGTGCAAGTTATTCCATTCTATATTTTGAAGAAGAGTTTTGCAATTATTTATATTTCGCCTATTCTTACAACGCCGGGACAAGTTTTCGTTTTTTATTTCGCGTTGTTTATTGTCTATTCCGTTGTGCCGCAGGTTTTTTGAATGTTGCTTTCAAAAGCAGCAGATCGTACGAATACATGTTTTCAAATTAATGGACGGTCTTCAATTATCGCCTTCTTCATGTCTAGGACAGCGTCCCCTCGAAACGGGGAGCAGCAAGACCCCGTCAGGGGTAGACGACGTCTCTGAGAAGACGTATCATTCTCCTGGACCTTTGAGCCTTGCCAAGTATTTCACTTTTGCTGTTAAGACCTCGACGAGAAATCTTCGAAGCTTTCGACTCGATCTGGCAATAAAATGCCAAGTTAGGCGACGGCGGCGGCTGCTGGTTCTCGGCACCGCACGGCTTTATGAATATTGCATCGTCCGGTTGCCACGTTCTATACGCCGGCGAATTTTTAACGTCACGCAGGGTATAGACCTAATTGTATACAATGCACAGCGGTACAGTGTGCCTGTATATATATATATATATATATATATATATATATATATATATATATATATATATATATATATATATATATATATATATGCCTCGTACAGTAACTCAGAGTCCTCACTCCTCAGGTTTCGCTGATGCGCAACAACAGAGGTGCGGAACAGAAGTAGTTCTTTGCCTTTCTTTCATTCGATGTTAGGTTTTCTATTTGGTCTGAACGGTGCTCTTCTTTGGTCTTCCTATTCCAGATTTTCGTCTGATGAGATGAATTCTCCAATATGAAAACCTGCCCCTTGATGCGAGAAATGTGCCTGTTGTCGAGAAATCAGTTCCTAATCAATGCATTGTTTTGTATTGGGTCGAAAGAGATATTGAGAAATTGAGTCAGCTGGCTTAGCTTAGAATTAAAATTTTTATTCGTATCTATTTCTTTTGAATCTTGAACATTAAAATCTACATTTGAACATTTAAATTAAGCCAAAAAATTTAATTTCTCAGGCATAAATAAATGAACTTATTAACAGCACTTTTTAGTGCAAGAGTGGTGGACAGATGGAATGAACTGGATGAGAGGATAGTAACGGCTACAACTGTGAACGAGTTCAAAATAAACCTCAGTAGTTTAGGATATTAGATTGGACGCGAACAACAGTGGTTCTCACATAGGGCAGTCCCTACTGAACCACTTTAAACCTTGTTATATTATATTTGTTAAATTAACACGTTGACTGCGATACGATTGATTACTGAGGCGCGGGTGGTGTAGAATGCGTTAATGCGTGACCAGCCGCCAGCGTGAATGCCGCTAGATTATTTTCAAGACACAATCACGTTAGATGCCTGTAAAGGAAAATATTTTGAAGCAGATGCGTTTAGAAGCCATCTGCTACTAGTATCATGTTCAATTCACTCAGGTATGTGCCAATTCATAGGAAAACTGCCGGCGACCTGTAAGGTGACGGACCAATAGTTAGCTCAACAATGGCGATTGGTGAAATTACTGCCATAAAATGGACACAACTTCAATTAAAATTCCAGCCTTTATTATCTGGTCCAAATGCCTTCCTCACCCCCGGGGCCAAAAATTGTCCGCTTCACTGGATGGAAGACTTGACAATGCAAGCCACGTAATTACATCGTAGCAGGAATTCTCCAGGTGTACGTTTATACGAAGCGTCAGGGATGATTATAATTACGAGGCTGTGGTTGAGTATTATTGTGGTTTTTCAACAAATGTTATAGGACAAATATTCATACATCTTCCATAGAATACGCTTTTTTGATTGATCCCTCATTCTAGTAGCTAAAGGAAGCAGAAGAATGATTCCAAGATCCGCATAAGCTAAAATAGTTTGCATTGAACGAGGGACGTCATATGACGTCCCTAGCGCCCCGAGAAACCAAAATAAGGACGTCAGTTGACGTCCCTAGCGCTCAACGTGTTAAACCAAAATTCCGACTTAATGTGACAAAGTAAATACGAGTACATGATAAGATTTCGAAGTCTGGTATCTCGACCACGATAAATACTAAACACTATGCAATCCATCGTCATCATTATCATCATCATCACCATCACCACATCATCATCATCATCGTCGTCGTCGTCATCGTCAGCATCATCATTGTCATCATCATCATCACCACCACCACCATCATTACCATCATCACCTTTGTCACTTCAACTGGTCAATTAATCGAAAGTTGTTGGCGAAATTCTAATCTCAACTTTTCATTCAGTTGTACAGTACGTAAAGCTACCTTATTCTGTAGCGCAATATAACTATTGTTGTAAAAACGGAGTGTCGAGAGAAGATTGACGATGCCACGGATGATTTTAGTTGATTTAATTAAAATAAAATCACAAATTAAACCAACGCTAAGCCAGAGTAGTAACCGGAAGTCCAAAGATCTCAAATCTCTAAGTTACCAATCTTAACTAATAGTCAGTAAGTAAAACCCTAACCACACAATGATATAATACAATCTGTATACAACACTATGCTTAGAAACCGAAATGGAACATACAGGACGATGTTCAGTGAATCCAATTGCGCGGTAATAAATTGGAGGTTTTTTGTCGGAGAACACAGAGGAGAAAGAAGATGTTTCTGAAGTGGAGTTACAGTAACGATGTCATTTCTAGAAGCCGAACTTCCACCCCGGAGTAGCGATTTCGCAAGAGCCACTATTGGCGCTTGATTTTATCGACGTCAGCGCTTTCATCCGAGATAATCCCGTGTCTCAATTCGACGAATCCGCTTTCCGCCAAAGACACGAGCGGCTACTTCCGCCGCGACAGGACGCCGTTCTGGATCGGACGCTTCCACGACGGAGTCCAGCTGTACTCTCAAAGAGGCAGGCCTGCCATTCCTGGAATTTTACCACACACCACTACAGAAACTACCAACCATCTCTTATGGTCACAAAGGATTTAGTAGTGCGAGTCATTCCAACGACTGCCGATGCTGCAGGATTGGAGCAAAGGGAACGGAAACAGACGCGTATTGTGTCGGTATTAATCAGTGGCGGCTCCACAGGGGGGTTCAGGGGGTCCGTGCCCTCCTATTAAGTTCCTGCCCCTCAGTGGCCCCCTGTTGGGACCCTATACTTAATACTACATACCTAACAACAAATATTTGCCCCCATGATTAGAAGTTGCCATCCCAACGGCCCCCCACTTGCCAAATCCTGGAGCCGCCATTGGTATTTAATAAGCGTATTCAACTATTGTACACTAGAACTTCGTTATAGTGTATTTAGCGGGTCTGTAAAATTTAGTACGCCATATCCGAGGTACGCTATATCTACATGTAATGTAACAAAAAATGTAATGTAACAAAATATTTGTATAGCGCCTCTTCTGAAAGATCACTCAGAAGCGCTTCCACAGCAAATTACTGTATATTGACAAAGAGATAAGTTTTAAGTCGTTTCAAAAAGGGCCATAGAATTAGGAGTTGCTAAGCCGCATACTGGCGTCAAGAGCATTCAAAGGATAGGGCCAACTGATTCAAAACCTCGCTTCAGGAACGTGGAAGTTCGTGCTTGGGGCACACTGAGAAGACCATTGGTTGTGGACCGAAGACATGGCCGACCAGGGATAGAGCTAAGGGGATGGAGTAGCTCTGAAAGGTAAGATGGAGTGGCACCATAAAGAGAGAGTGCAACCGCTCTCAACATACGAAACTCAACTCGAGCAGGATAAGGCAGCCAGTGTAAAATAGATGTCATATAATCACTAATGTGATCACGTCTTGTGACACCAGCAATCACCCTGGCTGCTGAACGAAGAACCATCTGGAGTTTATCAAGTCGCACCGATGGAAGACCAGCAAAAAGTGAACCACAGTAGTCAAGCCTTGAGCAAATAAATGCATGAATCAAAGTAGAAGCAGATGGCATGTCTAGTGTACGTCTAATCACTCTAAGCTGGCGAAGATGATAGAAGCAATTGCGACAAAGTGAGTTAATATGATCCATAAAGGTTAACTCAGAGTCAAGAATTATACCAAGATCACGGACAGAGGAGGAGAGAGAGGCCGGGGAAGGCAGACTGCACAGACAAATGATCAATTTTTAAGAGCTGACCTCGAGTACCAAACCAGATGAGCTGAGTTTTAGCTGGATTAAGTAAAAGACGATTTGAGTGCATCCATGAATGAAGTAAGTCAGAGGCTTCAACAAATTCACGAGTGATCTGCAGCGCATTAGTGGGGCTGGAATGTGAATAGGCCTGAATATCATCAGCGTACATATGTGTTTTAAAATTATATGGTGCAAACAAGCGTGCAACATCAGCAGTATAAAGTATATAGGACTGAACCTGAGGGACTCCACAAGTGACTGGTACTTCACGGGAGTAGGAAGAACCAAGTGATGCAATCATGCGGCGTTCAGAGAGATAGGATTTTAACCAGGCCAGAGGAAGACCAGAGACACCAAATGAGACAGAGAGGCGCTGTAGAAGAATATCATGGTCAACAGTGTCAAAAGCAGCACTGACATCAAATAGGGCAAGAAGAGTGACTTCTGACCGATCGATGGCCCTATAGAGATCTGAGAGAAGATGCAAGAGAAGCGTAATACGATAGCGCATCACACGGGACGTTGCGGACATTGCGGTACGTTGTAACCAAGTATGCGTTATAACCGAGTCCTTTATAACGAAGTGTTACTGTAATAGCTAGATGAACCTAAGTTCTTCAAAATGAAAACCGTTTGGCTTAGAACAAGCGGCGTCTATACTATACCAATACTTAGACATATACGTGAAATTAACCCCTTAACCGTGTATTTAACTGTAACTCAATGTAAAATGGACGGATATATCTGGGATCCCCAGTTAAGGGGTTAATTTATCAGATTTTTCATTAGGCTATCATCCACAGAACGTCGTTTGTAGACGCCCTCACACAGCGTTTCGCTAAAACTCCAAATCCACGATCGAAAACAGGTAAGAACGCCAACTGACAAACGGAAATGGCCCATATACCTCTTCTTTCTGCACACCTGCTGTTCCAACGAGAGGGAACTGTCTCAGTACTCGACGTTCTGCGGGGGAATATTTCCATTTCCTGGCTTTCAAATACATCCACTTTCACGTCAGGATGGTTAATTAGCACGGAAATCGAGCGCAGTGTAGACAAGCAGATTTCTACGAGGCTGCGCTTAATAATTGTTTGCTCGTGGGTGAGTATTGTTTATCATGCGACGACGCACTTTGAAAAAGCGACGCACTTTGAAAAAGCGCCACCTACTGCTCAGCACCTCCCTATGGACACCTATGGACACCTCCCTATTGTTTCCCGCGGGCACTTTTGAAAGCTGCATTTGATAACAGGTGATATCAATTGACTGGTTTTTGCATACCCGTCAAGCTGCCTATAAGTGTGCGTGTGTGTGTGTGTGTGTGTGTGTCAGCTGTCAGCATCACGCGAGTTCCGACTTTCAGTTATTAAACTAAATTGACAACGTTCGTTTCATTTTCGTTGAATCGAAGTCCTTGCTTAATTAAGTTATCAACGTTTAACGTTCATGCAACCTTCGACTCTATATAGCCTACTCAAAAGTACAAGTCCTGATGAAGGTCTGTTCTGAACACAGGATGTCCGCAGATAGTTTTTTATATTCTTAATTTTGAAAAACTCCTTCCACAGTTGGCCACAGTAATAGGCATATAGGAATGTGTCATAATTACGTAACGCAAGAAATGGCCTTATGAACGTGCAACGATTTGTAAGCTAATAGTGCTTCGATCGACAACAGACCCACCTCAGCAGTAGGTAAAAATATTTTGATCATTACAAATTACATAACTTTTATAGTTTACAGTGCAATTACATTTTTACGTTTCTTAGGTTAATTTTCCAATATGGTAAAGTAATCAAATTAAAATTAAGGAATCATAAAATAACAAAAACAAAATGAAATGAAATAATAAAAATTTGAAGAAAAAAAATTACAACAACACATAGGACTAAAATATCCAGATACATTTAAACAAAATCTATTCCAAATTATTTATGCGATTTTAATAAGACTAAGAGATATAAAACGCTAGACGCATATAGATATGACGTCATTAATACGTCACGTATACGTAGATGTGACGTCATTAATACGTCACAATACGTAGATATGACGTCATTAATACGTCACACATATGTAGATATGACGTCATTAGTACGCTGTTTCTTCTGTTCGATGGCAGATATTAGCGTTCGTAACTCGGCTTTAACCAGAAGACTCAGATATCTCAACAGACAGCGTATAATTTTATATTTTTTCTCGTAATCCACGAAGGATCCTGGATCCACGGGGTTCCTGACCCGCGGAGGCCCTCGGACCTAGCTGCGGGCCTATCGTTGGCTGCATCAGTTTGGGAAATGACCGATATGTTTGCAAAATTAATTATTAATTCTCCTAATTTAAAAGACTAATTCCATTCTATTTAACAGAATGGCATCATCAATATACGTATATTCAGTCCAACTTGGTACTAAGAATAGAGTTGATGCTAAAAAAAACTCTCATGGCTAAATTTACCTCTGCTATAAACCATTTTCCGTTTTCCGGTTCTAAAATCTGTCCGCGTCAAAAAGTTATTGCCTATTTTGCCGACGGTTTTCTTATTGCAGGTTGTTGTAGTTCCTGAATCAGTTCCTGAATCAGTTCCTGAATCAGTTCCTGAATCAGTTCGTCGTTGTAGTCACTGCGAGTTCCCAGAACGGAAAGCCATTCGAAGACTGCACCTACATAGGCGACCGCACGCAGGCAATAAGTGACCAAATCACCGTGTCGGGTAATTCCACTTAATTAGTTTTTACATCTTCGAGGAAAATACTGGTAATATGGAGGCGCGGTGGTGTAGCGGTAAGGTTCTTCCTGCCACGAAACCAGAGGGTAGCGGGTTCGCGTCTGACTACTGTGCAAGTTGCTCACCCCCTCCCCCATGCTCCCAACTTACGATTCTTCAATTGATGAATGACCTAATGTGCGTTAACAAACATGTAATAATGATGATTATGATGATGATGATGATGAGGATGAGGATGATATTACTACTACTACTACTACTACTACTACTACTACTACTACTACTACTACTACTACTACTACTACTACTACTACTACCACCACCACCACCACCACTACTACTACTACTACTTCTGCGACGACGACTATTACGAGTCTGCGACTAATGCTAATATTCCTACTTTTGCTATTATTGCCAAACTAATGGCAAATTATATTCGTTTTTGTACATCGGCCTTTGCTAAAAGCGTGAATCTCCATTGCTGTCACGTTTGCAGCGCGCGATGTCTTTCGTGCTTCGAAATATAGATTTAGACCCCCCGACGGGGTTGCATTCAAAGGGTTTTCAACGCAAGTCACCGGTCAGTGAATGCCAGCGCATAATTCACGTATATATATATATATATATATATATATATATATATATATATATATATATAATGTTTTCGGTACTTCGTTCCTGAGGGACTTATGATAAAAATTGTCCGTAGGCATATATAAATATATAGTGTGCGGTTAACTCTCGTCCGGTCAAAAGTTCGGCTGGGGACCTTTACGAGCTATTATATGAAGTGACGTTACCAATAGCAACGATTATGAAATGACAGCAGTGCTTCGGCCAATGGAGACAGCTGACAGCGTCTACGGGACAGGAAATAGGAAATTTTACGTATGAAATTATTCACCCGTCTGTTAGGACGAGGGGTGAATAATTTTTTAAGTGACAAAAAATTTAAGTGACGACCTTTCTTCTTTTGTTTTGTTTGTCAGGGTATTTGGAGCAGGAAAAATACAAGACTGGCCTTTTTTTGCTTGTCAGTATGTTTGGAGAGGGAAAAATAGAAGGATTAATGACCTTTTCTTTGCTTGTCAAGACTTTTCGGAAGACGAAAAGGGGGGGTCGGCCCGTTGTTACGTCATATTTTAGGGGGTTTGACTTTTTGTTACGTCTCGTTACGTAGGGGGGAGGGGTCAACAAAGTGCCAAAATCGCGTTACGTCATTTATGGACGACCCCTTAGGCAGTGACAAGGAACTATAAACATCTTTGAACTCATTCAGCGAGCTGAGAGAGTTCTCCGACAGGTCTCCATTCTCCAGCAACAGGACTTTTCGCAGTAAAGGCTTTCAATATTTTACATTGTGCGCATACATTTTGCAACTTTTTATTAGAATGAAATTTCACTGTCTTTCTTTATATCAAAATTCAACTCCGAAAAATACGAATGAGCTGAGAAATAGGCTACACAAAGAAAAAGAAGGGCTACATTTATGAGAACGACTGTATCCGTGAATATATAAGAACCGAATTAAGAACGATATAAAAAGTAGGCTGAAGAAGAATGAGTAGAAGAAACAAGTAGATTGAAGAGAAAGGAGAAGTAGGAGATGGAGGAAGAAGAAGGTTGACGAAGAGGAGAAGGGTGAAGAGGAGGAGGTGGAGGAGGAGGAGGAGGAGGAGGAGGAAGAAGAAGAAGAAAGTAGGTTGAAGAAGAAGGAGGTAAAGATGAGCAGGAGAAGGTGGAGGAAGAAGAAGGTTGACGAAGAGGAGAAAGGTGAAGAGGAGGAGGAGAAGGAGGAGGAAGAAGAAGAAAGTAGGTTGAAAAAGAAGGAGGTAAAGATGAGCAGGAGAAGGTGGAGGAAGAAGAATCAGCTTATATTGTGACCATATCATTAACAGGAAGAGAAGTTACACTGCGCTGACAATGGCAGGCGAGAAACCAATTAGTGACCGGAACTATGGACAAGTCTTCTGAGGCCATTGAAAGCGAACAGAAGATACAACTATACATTGCAGACGACGTGAAAGGAAAGACAAAGAGAATAGAGGAAGACTAAAAGTCTATACCTATCTCTGAATATAAACCATTAGCAATACAGTGAAACCCGCTTAATTGCATAGGTTCCGTGCAAGCCTTGCTTATGCGATAAACTGGGCTGTGCGAATAGCCGGGACGTCTGATAATTAATTAATTAGTGTACGCACAAAACACTGGTTCGAGTTTTATGTTGTTATGCGATTATGCGGGTTATGCAATTAAGCGGTATGCGATTAAGTGGGATCCACTGTATTAGAAGTTAGGCAATTTGATATGCTGCCGTACAGTTACTAATTTAAGTGAGCAGAATGGTTTTCTGCCAATACCCTATAGGCAAACCATTACTTTATAGAATTTAATTAAAACCTAAAAGCCAAAGATTAGTTTTAATCTCATCGGCGCAAGCAAAATTCTGTTCTGCCCATTGAGATATACTGTAGGAGCAAACTAATATAGACTCAGAGACAGTGACGTGGCCAAGAGAGGTTGGGGGGTTAAACCCCCCTTGGCGACCAAATTTTTTTATTGCAATCACTATATAGCGTACGCGCTCATAGTCTTCAGCCCCCTCAGCCCCCGCCTTAATATGGCCCTGTCTGTCGTTGAAAATACTCGCAGAAGTAATATTAATTAAATAGTTACTATTGCAAACGTTGTAAACGAAAATCATTAGCGGTTTTAACGCTGTTAAGTGGAGTCATTGAGAAAAATGAAGGTCCCCCCACCCTACTTCCTGATTTCCAGTCGATTCTACGTTTCTGATTTCGCACTTCTGCGCCTTTCGTTCTAAAATCTGTTCCATTCGCCTACTTGAATGCCAGAATATATTGGCAAAAATGCAAGCAGGTCAATTTTGTCTTAGGAATTTACCGAATTACCAGTCAATCAGCATTTTGGCCAAAGTCTGTTTTAAAAATTTCCACTCGAACCGCATAAAAATTTCTATAGGCGCTTATCACATCGCATAACCTGTGATAGATCCATATGACATATGATCTCCAGTATCATCAAAGATGGTACTATAGGACAAATCACTGCGATCTGACTCACTGACTGAGACTTATTCGCATCGAAACTTTTTAAATCAGTTTTTTTGTTTTTTTTTTAAATCTACAGTTCCCTTTTCATCTTGCAATGGCTACAGAACGACTCCTCGTTTCTAATTAAAACGGTCGCGTGCAGCGTTTCGGGTTCTCTCTTTTCACTCGATTACTCTTCTCTTTATCTTGCCGCCTAAGCCAAATGCGAAATCACGAAAATGTCGAGTGAATCAAACGTGAGCTGAATAGGTAAACTCTCGAGGTAGAAACTACAAAGCATTTTCCGATGGAAAGATGGAACGGTTTGGTTGCACACACACACTCTCTCTCTCTCTCTCTCTCTCTCTCTCTTCTCCCCATCATCATCCTCTCTTTCCCTTTTACTTTCCATTAAAAATCTCGGCGCTTTGTGTTTGAAACCGAAATAACGGGGAAGGACTGTTCTTGTCCGTCGACTCCTGCTGTCTGTCTCCTTTCAAAAGAGAGTCCCGATATGAACGAAACACTTTCACGCCCAGCCACTCAGAATAAAACCTTGGCGTGAATAATTTCTCCAGTCCTACGGACATAAAGCGGTCACAAACAGACACAAATGCCTCGTGTGTGTGTGTGTGTAAAACTGATTTTTTACGATCGTCGGAAGGCGTGAGTTGCTTTACCAAGAGGCGATTTGCTGGTAAAGATTCCTTCAAAACCCAATCACCACCGGACACAAAACGCAACGTTCCGGCCCAAGGAACGTTGTTCTAACCATTCCAGATATTTTTGCCAGAATATTAAATTTATGGCGCAAAAATTTCTTGAACGCCCTCGTATCTCAGTTGCTTATCAGTAGTACGAGACCTACAAGGTCATTACTCACGAAAAAAACGTGACCTGCAACAGGTTTATCGAGACGCCGAAATTGCGATCTTCTGAAATATTAATACTGTAAGCGCAAGGAAAAATCCAATCGATATTCGCTATCGGCTGCTTTAGCTGACAGAATTTCAGGGCAGGTTGGTAAGGAAGAGAGAAAAAGACGAAGAAGACAAAGAAGTAGAGAAAGAAGAAAAAGATGAAGAAGACGACGGAGACGAAGAAGTAGAGAAAGAAGAAGAAAAAAATAAGAAGATGATGATGATGCTGACGACGACGACGACGATGACGATGATATTGATGATGATGATGATGATGATGATGAGAATGACGATGATGAGAATGATGATCAGGATGATGATCAGCATAATGATGATGAGGAGTATGATAGTGATCAGGATGGTGATCAGGATGGTGGTGGTGATCAGGATAGTGGTGGTGATGATGATGATGATGATGATGATGATGATGATGATGATGATGATGATGATGATGATGATGATGGCGATGCAGCAGCAGCAGCAGCTAATAGTCATCAACAATATAAGCAATCTTCCGTCACTAATTTCGATCGGCTCTGAGTGTCTCTGAGCCTGGCCTAATGCGACGACCGTCGCTCCTCTGATTGCCGAAGCCGCAGAGAAGCCGAATGAGACTCGTAGGAAGTGTGCCATGATGCCACGAAGCCAAACAAGATGCGATCAGGTGATGAAAGTGTCACACACACGTGCGCCGCTTTCCGCCGCTAAGTCGTAATGCGGGTCGGGATCACACGTAAGCACACACACACACACACACACACACACACACACACACGCATGTTAGGTCTCTGGTTCTTTATAAAAAGCTGTTGATTTCTGTTTCAATGACGTGCAGTAATTATTGTGAATCGAGAGAAAAGAACCGTATTTTCCTGTTTCTAATTTTGTCCGTAATAACCCGTTACCGATGATAGCGTGATTGTTGATGAATTCTACACTGACGTTTCTGCTTCTGAAAATTAGCAATAGATTGATATATATATTATATATATATATATATATATATATATATATATATATAACAGTGGTTCTCACACAGGCAAACCCTCCTGAACCACTTTAAACCTTATTATTATTATTATTATTATTATTATTATTATTATTATTATTATTATTATTATTATTATTATTATTATCATCATCATCATCATCATCATCATCATGTTAATATGAAGACAGCATTTTATCGTCAAGGGTGTGGTTGTCATCCCAATTCGATCTTATTCAAACTACTCCATAAACTATTATATTATTATATTATTAAACTATTATATTTTTTTAAAAGTTTGTTCTTTAAAAGTTCCAAAGCTTTCAAAAATATACGAAATATACAGGTAAAGTGTGAATAAGTGTTGATGATCATTTTTTCTTGTCATACTTTTTCAATGAGTCCCTCCAACCGCCTTGAGCGTGTTCATAATAATAAATAGTATTGCATGAGTTGACATTTTGCGGACTCGCCCGGGTCCCCTACAGATCGCCGGGCCCCTGGGCGTTTGCTTCCTGCCCCCTCTCGGCGGGTCTGTAGATGCCTGTTGGCAGTGGCGTGGCGAGTGTATCCGGCAAAATGTATAAATGGCACACTCAACTTCCGAAAAATCCTGACAAGCATAAAAGGTTTTCGCCCATTTCGTGTGGTTAAGTTGCATAGACCATCCGTTTTTATGTAACTTATCTAAGTGAAATAGGTGACGACCTTATTTTTGCTTGTCAGACTTTCTTAAAACTTGAGGAATAGGCCTATAATTCTTAATATTCAACCGTGGTAAAAGGCTATCTTCTTTACTCAATTTTTTTGGTGAACAATTTGGCGCCCCTCCTTGGCGCCCGGGAGTGATTGTCCCCTCTGCCCCATCGTTACTCCATTGGCTGATGGCGATTCTTTTACACGCATTTTGAATATTTTTCATCTTTTCGCTACAGGAGTTACTATGTAATTACCATGGCCCATGAATTTTCCCTTATTGTGTTGCTATCTTAATTACAATCAATGTCTTTAAACTCAATCATGACTCTAGGATGACAGAACATCCAGTAGAGTAACAGAACATCATTTTTAGAGCGTTGAATGCTGACTCCCATGGAATATAACAATATACAGTTTTAGAGGCTGTGCCGAGATAACCGTGGGCGGTGGCAACCCCTAAGAGGAAAACGTTGAGAAAAAAGTCTAGCACACAGTTCGAGGTTAAAAATAGCCTACAAAACAACTGGCAATGGTGATACTGGCAAAAGTTCAGCACTAAATTCTTCCCGAACGAAAAAAATTTAAATTTTATCGAAAATGTAACCAACAAATTTTGGCAGTTTGGCGTCAATATAGCCACTGACATGCCTAGTTTAAGAATTTGACAGCGACGCTCAACTCTATAAACTTAATTAAACCGATACTGTTCCAAAAAAAACAAGACCAAAATCAGCAGCCAGCTCAAGTCATTATGTCTATTAAGTGGAAGGAATAAATGCGTTTGAAATGTCTTCTGGTGCTCGAGCCATTAGCAGTATACATTTTATGGCTAATTATTATTAGATTATTATTCTACTACTTTATTATTATTTATTATTATATTATATCATTTATTATATTATTTATTATTATTTTATAGTTAATTATGAAAGCAAGTATGACGTCATTGATGACGTATTACGCTGTTGGCGACGTATTACGCTATTGATGACGCTCACAGCATTGTAATCTAATTAATGTCTCATTCTCGGACATCAATTATTTAGTGTAAGATATTACGCTCAGGTTGATGGTTTTGCGTATCTCTCCCGAAAACTATAGGCTTTGAAACATCAATGGCCTTCACAGGAAAAGATAAATTCAGTTTGAACGAGACATTCCCTGTTTGCTTAGTTGAGGATTATTTGTGCGATGTGTTGGGGCATGCAACCGACGTTCGATTAGGCCAACGTCCGAAAAACAATGAACGGAGAAGTTTAACGCATTTATTCTTCGCGCAGGTGTACTGGCCGACAGTCACGGATTGTCTGCTGTCCAAGCGGGGGTTTGTTTCAGGCACTGAATGCCCTTGAAACTGCAGAGGAGGCCCACGACCGGGCAAATAGGCCCAATCAATCTTATAGCGCCGTTTTCCTTGGAATTTCTAAGAGTGTGCCCATCGGGGGAGAGAGAGAAATAACAAAGCCAATGAAAAACGGATTGATCCCTCGGTTCAACCAATGAAAGAAACCGAGTCTCGAAATTCTATGGAACGCTCAGCTTCGGTAAACAAATGCTCCATACTCAATGAAGCAGGCATTTAGGCCTAATCTATCGGGCAATAACATAATTATATTAGGTCAAGTGTAAGATAAGTATCATATATAGTAAATAACAAATTCTGCATTTTCTGCGTATCTCCATAGCTATTACTGTAGTTTCGTTTGCATTGTATTGTTTTTCTGTGTGTTTAATTTTCTAGTGTAATGTTTCGTTTAATTGTTTTCTTTGGCTGTGGAAATTGCGAAATAACGAGACGTGTGTGTATATATATATATATATATATATATATATATATATATATATATATAATATACCCCAACGAAATATCACCCCACTGAAGTTTGTACTGCTATCAAATCTGTACATGATTATATTATAAACTAAATCCATAATATCAAGTTTACAGCATTAATAGCTTATTGATCTGTCTGCCGTCTTTGACGCTGTTGATCATTCCATCCTCTTACACCGTCTTCAGAACCTTGGCTTTGTTTATCCGACTCTGTATTGCAATGGCATACAAAACACTTTAACAGTAAAACTGACTACATTTATTTTCAAAACTCTCTGTGTTAACGAACAAATACTCGACTTGATCCTCATTCGCATTAGTTATTTCACTCTCTCTCTCTCTCTCTCTCTCTCTCTCTCTCTCTCTCTCTCTCTCTCTTTCTCTCTGTGTGACTTGGACAGTTCCTTGTATTCGTGCTTTATCGGAAGCACCCCAAAATCTCGAAATCATTACCTCAAAACGCACGCCCTGAATATTCAATATCAAATTTCGAACAAGATTTGAAACCTCCTCTTTTTCACCTGATTTATCCATCCCCTGGCTGTCTGGGCTGATATCCTGGATTTCTGGATTCAACTTGGAGCTTTTGCGAATGTGATTTGGCTTGGTGTGTCATCGGCCGATGCTGCTATGCATTATAAAGCGTCGCTATAGAAGTTGATGATCAGATTAGCCTAGATTAGTTTAGATGGAGTAGACTAGATTAGGCTTTTATGTCTGATGGCCCTTAGAAATTTAGTCCCACGTCCCTTGAATTGTCCACCAACTATAATCTATGTTTGTCCCAAAAGATTGCAATATTTTACTATTAAATTTTGATCTTCAGTTTATTTATTAAACTACGAACGGTTTTTGATCGACATGACAGCGCCTTATGCCAATACAGGAGACTCATAAAGGCACCTGTGATTCATCAGCATTAGGCCTACCTCAAATACTTCCCATAGAAACGTTCTTTAAGTGTCCATTCTCCAGAAACCATGAGCCGTAAGG
>CM030845.1:7727389-7889889 GCA_018105865.1 Metaphire vulgaris | reverse complement strand
GGCGTTTACGACCTCGGTCTGTTGTTCTTGTACTGAAAAGCCATAGCGGGGGATTTTTCGGAACGCTTTCTCCTCAGAATCCGCGATGGATTTTCCTCCGGACGTCAGAGGCAATAAAAACAGAAAGGAAATCCGTCTTTTTTCCGTGACGCGGTCTTTAATCACGCCAAGACGAAAATAGAAAACAATCGCAGATGGCGTCCACTGCGCGCTCCGTTCTCTCCTCCAAGGAATTCGCTTGTTCCTCTTCTTTACTGTGCGTTCACAAAAACAAAGGCAAACGAAGATCTTGCAATGAGGCGTTTTCGCAGAAACGATGCAGACAAAATTGGTTATCGATAATTACAAATACAGTGGAACTTCGTTATAAACGGACTCGGTTATAAGTTATAACGTATACTCGGTTTTAACGTACCACCGCAACGTACGGTCTCGTGTGCTGCGCTAACGTTCTGGGTGGTATTGGATATAACGTAGGCCTACCTCGGATATAAGGTGCCAAATTTTACAGACCCCGCTAAGTACGTTATAACGAAGTTCTACTGTACTGTAGCTCTATAGAAATACTGTAAAAGCCATTTAGAATCGGCGGCAATGATCATAGTCATTGTTGAGGGCGGCGCGCAGTGTGTGATTTAAAGACTTTCAACTTAGAGTTTGTCGCGCTCGATTTTAAAGAAAAGAAATATGTGATCAGAAACTTAAGTTCCAACAATAGCTGGTTAATTTTGGAGAATTTTGAATTATGACGCAGTTTTTTTCTAAATCTCTTAACATCGATTATAATTTCGACGAACTGTGCAGTCAATGAATTCTTCTTGTTTGTTTCTTCTTTCTTTCCTTCCGTCGTTCCCTATTGGGTTGGACGATGTTCGTCGAATTATTACCAATCGATTTTAAGATTCCTAGAAGGAAACCACGTCGTTATTAAAAATTCTCCAAAATTAACCATCTATTGTTGGAGCTTAAGTTTCTAGTCACAAATTTCTTTGTAAACGGCAAGTCATTGAGTGAAGGGTAAATAAATAATGACATGCTGGTCTTGAGATAAATGCAAATCCGATTACAAACTTGTCACTTGTCGAGAGAGTGATTGTCGATATATTATCGCGCAGTCTGAAACCATGCTACAAATCTCAAAATTTTAATCTTATGTTGCCCCATTTTACGGCTGTGGTTCCGCCTCATACCCTGTTGGAGAGGTTCACAACGCCAGTGTTGCTAATAGGCATGCATTATTTATTTATTTAACGGTTATTAAACGGCACTAACAAATAATGATAAAGTAAGTGTGGTCGAATTAAGTTGTCTATCACAGCGTTTCCCAAACTGTGGGTCGCGACCCAAAAGTGGGTTGTGCAGGGCTCAGTCTAGTGGGTCGCGGGGTAGCGTCAAATTAGATTCGAAAGTGTCCATTTCTAACCAATACCACAATGTCACAAGCCTTGAAAGTTGCACATAGACTTAGGTTTTAAGATATTTACAGTATGTACATGCAATCCTCCATATAGGGCTTATATCAAAATAATTGGTGTTTTGTGAAAGTTGTATCCAATATTTGTCGACGATGAGTTTGCAGTGTCGCGACATTTTACAAAGCCGCTGAAGCGAGTTAGCTACACAGTTCCGAAAATTTTGGGAAACCCTGACCTACAGTACTTTTAAAATTAATCTTATTTCGCTGTAACGCCTGGAAGCGTATTCCGGCCATTTTGCTCTGAAACTCCGCTAACAATAGGGAGCCTTGGTTTTATTTAGACCTGGCGGTTAAGCGATTTTGGCATACTTACATACTTTTTATGACGCGTAACAAAGGTATGTTCCTGGCAAAAATTTAAAAATTATAATTTTCAAGAAATTTAATCTTTTGTCATATTTGGAAAAACAAATAATTCTGCCTAATATATTTGCAACATTTCTTCTTGAATTGAATCAGAGATTTTGTTTTGCCGTTTATTCAAAACTCAGAAGTTTCCTTTCAGCCAACGTTCGCCAGATGGCGTAATGCATTTGTTTGATATTACATGCAATGATTAGGGCCGCGGCACGTTACAAAACCACCGAAGTGGACCGCGGTTCCAAAATGTTTGGGAAAAACTGATCTAGCACGCTAAGTGTCTGATAATCACGATTATGAATGTTGTGTGTGCTTGGGTGTCAGTTTGAAGTTCGCTTAGCGACTTCATTATTAATGAGGTAAATTGGGAACGATTAACGACAAAGGAATTATCCAATTCGAATAATTATTGTCCCTTTTCATCTGCTCTATTTTTAAAGCGCCGTTTCCTGTGAGTTGCGCCATCTACAGTCATAAACGTTTCATGCAGAAAGATCTCGAAAATCTCTTCCACCAATAACTCACTCATTCATTATGCAACGCGCCCGGAAGTTAATCTATTGCGCGACCGCAAAAAAGAGAAAGAAAGCAATGCGGTGACCGGGACAGAAAAAAGCAATATGGCGTCTATGTGTACAGTGTTCTGTATATTGTCGTGACACCAGCAGTGGCGGCTCTAGGATTTGGCAAGTGGGGGCCGTTGGAGTGGCAACTTCTAATCATGGGGGCCAACTATTTGTTGTTTAATGTATGTAGCATTAAGTATAGGGTCCCAGCAGGGGGCCACTGAGGGGGCAGGCACTCAATAGGGGCACGGGCCCCTCTGCCCCCCCCCCCCGATGGAGCCGCCACTGCGTGACACGCCCTGGCAGTTTCAAATAATACTCGTTTGCCTATAGAGGTAGTTATCATAAAGCCTGGACTATAGGGTCTAAAGACGAAACCGTAGACATCGATTCATTATGAACCAACAGCGTGGAAATAATAAAGTTTAATTTTTTTAACTAATACGCTGTAATAACAAATTACTGCCGGTGACTAAATTTTGGTCACAAATCCTAATGCGCTAATATGATTATATTATACATCATAGGTAAGGAAAATTCTATGTAAAGAGCGTTGCTAGGCAGATTAACAACAGGTCAAGTAAGTAAGTAAGTAAGTAAACACGAAATTTCTATAGCGCTGCCCGAAAGCTTGGCGCAGTGCACCAGTTTATTCACGAGCGCTCAATCTAGGCGAATCCATAGTCCGTAATCCGTCGTCCGTGGTGGTCAAGGTTGTAGATCCAGGTAGGCAGTCGCAGCAAAGTATATTCGAACAGAAAAACAATTAAAATCTATATTGCGCATTGAAGCGCTACAACTCATTCAGAGAGATAAATACAACACCCCCCCACACATAGCACTCATCTCATAATGATAACGTGTACCTTCAGTACACTGTACACACATACAAATCACATCAAACGCAAATAAATATTACAGTAGATCACTTCAAATATTAAGTACAATTTATTATACGTTTTCCTTAATAATTATGTCCAAGCGGTCACCACTGCATTATATATATATATATATATATATATATATATATATATATATATATATATATATATATATCTCTCTTACTCGAAGGCTAAGTCCACGATTTATTGTGGACGGAGTAGATCGATTAAGTGGGGGCAGAGGTTGAGTCGGCTAATTGTCCGTGAATGGAAGACATCTTCGTGTTCCATAAACCAGATGCAATATAACTGGACGCCAATTCCGAGAGGGGCATTAATGGACACGGCGGCACCGAATGAGACCCGAAAGTCCGAGAAGCTGCAGGTGCTGGTGCATGCTTGGTGGTGGTGCTGTTTGTTGCCCGACGGTCCGGAAAATGAAATCGACGACAGAGAGAGACGCTTTCTTTACGGTTGCGATACGGGAAATTCCAACGCAAAGCTTTTGCCGACGACCCAGCGTCCGCTAGTTATTTGACGGTAAACATCGAAGGAAGAGAAAACTAAGCGACGGAAAAGAGAAGCTAGTCTGAACGAGGAGTCAACTGCCAGTGGCGGCTCCAGGAAGCAAGTGGGGGCCGTTGGGGCTAAGAATCATGGGGGCCAAACATTTGTTGTTGGTATGTAGCATTAAGTATAGGGTTCCAACTCTAATGCACTCATTTAGTCTGACCCCTCGGTGGAGTTTCAACTGCTAAGAATATTCGATAATTGCTTGCGATTGGAGTAAATCTAATGTCACATTTAGTCACTAAGTTTATAAAACGATATCCTTTAATGAAACTGCTTAGACCTATGTTGATTTCTGGGTCATAGTAAAACTGGGTTATTAAATTTTGAGTGTAATAATTAATTATAGTGGGTTTCACACAGGTAAATGACTCATAAGCCATTTAAAATCACGCTATTATTACTATAGTTATTATTATTATTATTATTATTATTATTAATTTTAGAAGATTAATTCTAAAGCAGAATGACATTTGCTATAGAAAATTGACTTTATCGAAATACAAACAGCCGGTTTTACCTGCAGCAAAAAATAGCAAATTGAAATCGCTAGGTGAGAATGAGTCGCATTCTTGATTATCGTCCCGTAGGTTGGCGCTAAAGAAAAAAAAGGTAGGTGCTTGTTTCAAAAAAATATTGTGTGTCTTGCTGCTCCAACCTCAGAATTAGAAATTAAATTTTCTTGATCTCCACTGGAGGCAAACGATGGGTTAAACGTCCACCCCGTGAAAATCGAACATTGCTATGGAAACGGCTACGTTAATGTTATTCCTAATTGTGAAGTTAGAAGAAATTTTTAAAGTTCGTAGAAGTTCAATAAGTTCACGAAGAAGAGTTAGGAAAGTTAATAAAAGTTCGGATTTCCAAATTAGTCCTCGTCCGATGACTCAGTCTCAGAAGACCAATCGATGTATTCATCGGCATAGCAGATGTTTTCAATCTTATCCACCAGTCGTAAGTTACAATGCACTTTGACAATCTTTTCAACTGGCTTGCATGCGAGTCTGTTGCGTTTTGTATGTATAAATTCAAATGTTCAATTCACATTTTTTATTATAGAACGCTTTAACTTACTTACCACTCAGTGTTTATTCTAGCCACCTTGACATTGGGGGGATTTTGAAATGTTGGGGGCGGGACAAGGTCTGAGTCTCCACACTTTGGGGGGAATTTCCATCTCCCCATGCAACATCTAAAAAAATGTTTCAATTTTTAAAACTTTTTTAAATTATCGAAGGCCTAGAATAAACATTACTTACCACTGTACCAGCTAATCTATGACGCTGTTTCTTGCAGCAAATTCTACGCTTTAACTTATAAGCCATCTTTCTCAATGATAATTCGAATTGAGCGCTATTTAACTTTAAAGCCTTATCAATAAAAGTTCAAAAAGTTCGAACAATAAAAAGTTCAAAACGCTTGAACGTCACAACTATGGATAGGACTGTTGTTTGAATCACTTGGAGCGCCCTTTGTCGTTTGGTCCAACCAATTCTAGAGATGGCGCAACTTTAGTGCATTACCCCAAACTCGCTAGGTGGCAGACAATCTACATATAGCAACCCCGTTTAGTTCACACACGCACACACACACATCGTCTTTGATACGGACGCTATAAACAAACACAACACACCAGTGGCGTAGCCAAGAGGTGCAATTGCACCCCCAAGTTGTCAAGTGCTAAACTTGATGTGATTTTGAGGGTATATTGGAATAAACAATATTTTATTTTCAAAAATATAAGAATTGCACCCACTCCCAAACAAATTCCTAGCTACGCCACTGCAACACACACAACTCCTTACTATTTTAAAAGATGGACAAAACGTAACCAGTACAATAATAGATAGCCGTGAAATCTATAGAGACTTACCGATGTACTACTTAGTACTTAATAATGACTCTCCTGAAGAAGGATAACTTTCCAGTTAGTACTAGGCCTATATAATAACAACTCTCCCTATTTTATATGAGATATATTGACCTAATATACTAGCTGCAAGACAAATGACGTGTTCTGCAGTTATCGCCAATAAGTAATTAGTAATAATAAAATATTAACAACAATTTATAATAAAAACAATAATAATGATGGTACAGTACATTATATGATTCTTGAGCCTCAGTGGTGGAAGTTCTCGACCAGAGGGTGAACCTCTCTAGTCTTTAGGCTCTAGCCCAGGGGTTAAATTGATTCGGATCTTGCCGGATCTCCAATCCGAGACGTCTGGCAAGAGATCCGGAACGTCTGGCATCAGATCCGGAACGTGATGTTTTATTCGTTGTGATCTTTTATTGTTTACTTTAGCACTTTCCATGCACGGGAAAGAAAAGTGGCGTATTTAGGGGGTATGCTCCTGATCCATAGCATACCCCTTTGGTCTTTGGTCTTTCCCTTCAGTTTCACTAAAAGACTGTTAGACCGACGATTGAACTTAACTCAGTTGCAGTAAATTTACGGTCAGTACCAGAGCGCGATTTGTAGGGGGAAGGGGTATTCCCCCATGTCGTCTTAGGGAAAACGTCGCTAGCCAACTGGTGTTGTTGGAATAGTATGCCCGTTATTTTAATTAGACATTAACTGTAACATTTACTTGTTAAATGATGTGGTCCGCAAGCTAAGCTGGGAACAAAGTAAGGGGTCCGCAGTTTTAAAAAGTTTGGGAACCTCTGAACTCTGAAGTAGTTTATCGTCTTTCTTTGCGAGAATTCAGTCATCGGTGATGCATTTGTCGACAGAAAGATTGCGAAAATTGTTCCGAAACTTCGAATTCCGATAATTTTGTAAGTCGACGCACAGCTTCTCGAAAAAAAAGCGAAGGCGTTATGGAACGGCACACAGACAGATCGATGATCGATCGATCTGCGTCTGAGATGAAAGAAAGACGAGAGAAGGGAAATATACTCTCCCGCGAGAATATAGCCTACGGCGAGATGCCAACGAAAGAAGATGCCTCGAAGGAGTCAACCCCGGGGTCAGCTGAGTGCATACCATAAGTTCGACACACACGCGCTCGCGCACTCGCACACACACACACACACATACACCTACACATACATACACGCATATACGTGCGCTTTGCACAGACACAAACATACAAAATATGCACTTGAATCGATAATTTCTTAAAAATCACAAATCAGTTTAAATACGTTTTTACGAGAAAAAAAACATTTTGCCTTATGAAAATAGCTCATGGGATTTCAACGACGTATGATATAATCGAGAATAGGTTTACTACCGGTTTTCATTTAGAATTCGTGAGATTCTACTGAAATTCCAAGTCAACCTGTAGTCATGGCAACGGATTTTAGTTTCCAAGGCGAAACTTCAATTAGCGCTTTCGCGTCGTCGAGATCTAATTCGATTTAACGTTGCCACTGACGTTGATTGAGTCGTGAAAAAATTCCGCAAACGTGTCCGCTCGAAATAGCCGGCGTCCACAAAAACATCTCACATTCTCTATTCCAGCAGTCCCTTCTATTCATAACGTCAATAATCTTACAGCTGTCGCTGTATAGAGAGAAGGGAGAGACAGAAACTGACAGACAGACAGATAGACAAACAAACAGACAAAGGGACATACAGATAGAGACAGAGACAGAGAGGCAGACAGACAGACAAGAGACAGAGAAAGAGAAAGAGAAAGAGATAGACAGACACTGACAGAGACAGATACAGACATGGGCGTCCGGAGGGGAAATAAGGGGATGCAGTTGTACCCTCCTGAAAAATTGCGAATTTATGAAAAAAGCAAAATTACTTGTTTCTTTTGTCTCAAGACCCTGCTTTAAACCTTCATTAAAATAATTCTGCGGACGCCCATGGAGACAGGCAGGGAGAGAAACAGAGAAAGCGAGAGAGAGAGAGAGAGAGTCGGCTTGAATAGCGTTTTAATATCCTCTCTGTTAAGACTTGATTCTTCGTCTTGCGTCGATAACGCAATATATTTGACAATATTTTTGACTGGAAGCAATGCACTACTATTGAACTCTAATTCTTACGTCGACGAAGACAATTTAATTTCTGGTTATTCGAAAATCGTTCATTCGATTACAGGAAATCATATCGCCTTTAACAGTGGCGCAGCAAGGATTTCAGGAAGGGGGTGATTTTGACCGTAACCGACTTTCGAAAAATCTTGACAAGCAAAATTAATCCTCACCTTTCCTTGTTATGGTTTTTCTTTTACAGATGCTGACAAGCAAAAAAGTCGTCACCTATAGCCCTTAAAAAAGGCCTTGGTGTCTGGAAAAGACACTGGTCGTATCCTCTTTTCTCAACAGAAAACACATAGGCTTGCCAGACTTTTCAGCACGCTAAAGAGCCACACATAAAAACTAGTGAGGAAGTGATTGCCCCCTTTTTTGGTTGTCGAACTTTTTAAGACGTTAAAGATGTAATATACGTTATAACATGAACAAATTAATGGTGTAGCCAAATTCTGACCCTAACGGAAACGCTATTCTCGGATTCTGACACAATTATTGTATTTATTTCGTATAGTTTAAAAAAACACCCGTGTCCACACCAATAGGGACACGACCTTCGCAAAAAATGCCCTCTGTCAGGACACGATGACAAGGGTCGTGTTTGCGCCTCTGCGGCACCGACCTCTGGCGGCAGTTTAGAACGCTGTCTCTACTGGAGCGTTAGGGAATCGAGACAGCGCCAATTAATTCATTCACTTTGGACAAAACGATACCACAGGAAAACCTTGGCAAACAGTCGAGACAGATTCGCATACATATTAATTCTGCAATCAGAGCGAAGATAGAATTGGACTGAATTACTTTAGAGAATTCGCTCTTGCCTCGATACCTGCAGTGTAAGACGCAGATGCGTAGCGACGAGGGGGAGGGTATATCGGTATACTGTATATATACCCCCCAAAATCAGACTAACTTAAAATAAATTTTTAATGCATTTTTTAAGATTTTCAAAGTTTTTAAAGATTTTTGCCCTCCCCAATCATATTATTATTATTATTATTATTATTATTATTTTATTATTATTATTATTATTATTATTATTATCCAGGACAATTTATATAGCGCTGTAAAAACGATTATACGCATTATACATTATACGCCCAAATCAAATTCCTGGCTACGCCCCTGGTAAGATGCAGCTTTTAGGTCCAGGTTACATCTAATACGGTCTGGACACCTGTGATTTTACTGTTTCATAAAATTTAACGACCACTTCACTTGAGTAGTCACGAGATTTTAACTGGAAACAGTTTGGAGTTTTTTGATAAAACTTACGCTTTTACCACCATCGCTGTACCTTAGGTGTCATTTCGAATTCATTTGATTGATGTAGGCTACTGCTACATAAAAGAACAACTGTTAAGTATCATGGAATATTGTTAGTGTATTACTCAACGTGATGTTTTATGCGGCATAATTATGATACGGCACGTACAGTCACTACGGTGGCTGCGCTAATGGATATCAAGAAAGGCACGCATGTCATGTCATGAAGTCGTCGTCGCTATGCGAAGGTTGGTTGCAACGTTAAACATTAATTCTCCACTGCTCCCTTTCTCTAGCTGCTTCCATTAGTGGCGCTCCTTTCATGTTAGACCATGTCATAATGTTATCTATCCAGCTGGTTCTGGGTCTGCCTTGCCTCCTGGTTCCCTCCGTCAAACCCGTTATTATTCAGTTTTCAATTGAGTCTTCTGTTTTTCTGGTAACATGTCCAAAACATCTCATTTTTCTTGATTTGATATGATTCAGAAATTCCTGATCTACTCCAACCATTTTGTACAGTGTCTCATTGGATATGAAATCCGTGTAACGAATCCTCATCATTTTTCTCGTGTATTTGTTTTCGAATGCTTGAATTCGATTTTCTTCTTCTTTATTTAGTGTCCATGTCTCACAGCCATACGAGGCAACAAACAGGCCAAACTAGTGCCCTGATCAGTCTCAGCTTTGTAAGTTTACTGACCGATTTGTTCTTCCAAACTGTTAGTAATTTGATTTTTATATTCAGTCTCATGGCCAATCTTGCTTTGATGTCATCTTTGCATCTTGCATCATCTTGGATCAGGCTTCCAAGGTATGTGAAGTTGGAAACTTGCTCAAGCACCTGTCCATTTGCTAAGATTGTTATTTGATGCTCCATATTTGACAGTACTGTTGTTTTGCTTGCGTTTATGCTCATATTGTATTCAGTTCCGGTGTGTTCTATTCTTTTCACTAAGTCTTGAAGGTCTTCAACTGATGTTGCCACTAGGACAGTGGTGTCTGTGACGGAGCCCCAGAGTTGAATTATGGCGCTTACTTTAAAGACTTTAATTATGTTTTGCCAAGTGGACAAATGTTGCAAAACAACCAAGAACATCGAATCTTTCGACGACAATCACCATACTCTTTCCCTCTTTCCAAAAAGTACCCTACTCCTTCCCCACCCAAAAATTCTCATCTCTTCTGCGCAAATTCCACGACTTAGTCCCAGCCCGAATAGTGGTCCGGGCCCCTTTCGTGGCTACGCTAATGCCTGCAGTGCTGTATTTGTTAATCTGTCGGACAGACTCTGTTGAAAATATTCAATGTTCTGGATTTCTAACACTAAGTAGATCAATCCATCCATTGATTGATTAAAGTACATACGAATGGCATATAAATGGAGTGAAACGCAGCTGCACGTCCACGAGCGACGTTGTTTTCTTGAAATCGTAGGCATGGACAACGTTGTGACATAATAATTTTTCAAATTGGACGATGGAGGAGGAGGGGGAGGAGGAGGATTCCGACAGACTGTCGGAAACAGCTGCGATCAAACAAGCGACTTTGCCTTTATGTTCCTCCTCCGTCCAAGACGTTGATGCTGGGGGGGGGGAGATCCGTGACCCGCGGCAACCCTCTTCTCTGGAATGCTCTTCCAGCCTCAGTGACATCGATTACATCCTTCGAGGCGTCTGCGACTGCCCCAAGACGCATTTATTTCGCACATCTTATGAACATTTGTAAATCGCTCTTGAGTTTAGCTCTAGCTATGTTATAGCGTTTAATAAATTATCTAGTAAATATAATAGAATAGAATAGATTTGGAGGAGGAGGAGGAGTAGGAGTAGAAACCGTCAGAAGAATCGGGCTGTTATTGAGAAATGTTCCTCGAATGATTGCATGATTGCTAATCACGTGACCGTAGATAGTGAAGTGTGAGTGAAAGGCATAAGGGTGTCGTGGGCACAATCGTCTACAGAGTGGACCCTTAGATGTGTGATACTCTCGCCGGCCCACGCGTCTGCGGCCAGTATAGGGCCTAAGACCATCCGTTCCGAAGGCTCTTGAGCACCACGCGACGGTAACCAAGAGACGATCGAATCGCCGTCGTCAAGACGTGTCACCATGACAACGACAACGGCGATGGATAGAAGGACGTGTGCAGAAGGCTTGCGTCTTTCATCGGTGAGTCAGTATAGATTGCACTGCTAATGATTTACAAATGCATTTCTATGAAACGCGAGTCGCAAACTTCTTCCTTTCAACAAAGTGTGGACGCACTGGGTCGGCTAGTAAGAAATGGACCGGTCATCAGTTCCCGCTAAGTCCGCTTTATCTGGCACCGTTTCAGGAATGTGCCTGATTACCGAAATAGTCAGTTCGTTTATTACTGGCTATCTTTACGAATTCACCTGCACAGTACATATAAACTGAATCTGCAATGTTGACCATTCAGACAATAATAAATTAATTTTGCAACGAATGTTAATATTACTAATAACAACAACAACTATAATAATAATAATAATAATAATAATAATAATAATAATAATAATAATGATAATGATAATAATAATAATAATAATAATAATAATAATGATAATGATAATGATAATGGTGATAATAATAATAATAATAATAATAATAATAATAATAATAATAATAATAATAATAATAGTTGTTGTTGTTGTTATTATTATAAAATTAATAAATTAATAGCGTGATTTTTCAAGTGGTTTGGTAGGCCAAGTTAATCTGTACGAAC
Source organism: Metaphire vulgaris (assembly GCA_018105865.1). NCBI lineage: Eukaryota > Metazoa > Annelida > Clitellata > Crassiclitellata > Megascolecidae > Metaphire > Metaphire vulgaris. The sequence continues at coordinate 7,878,030 of CM030845.1, read as the reverse complement.
AACACTATAATTAGCATTTAATAGCTCAGTTCTCTTAGATAACTGTTAATTCTATTCGTTGTTTCAACTTTTACTGCCTCTTCGTCCAAACTATTCCATTTGTTTACAACCTATAGCACAAAAATGTTTCTTCCCTGGTAAATTTGCATTGGTGGCCACTTGTGCCGAATACTGTAGACTTCGTTTCGGTGAGACGATATCTGGCCAAAGGTGTTTATGTTTTCGCCTTTTGGAGATATTCTACATCGCAAATTTCAACGATAAGCCGAGACCTTAAGTGCCTCGCCTGACAGCGGAGCAAATATTTCGTTCAACGTTCTCTGATCGTAAGGTATATAGATATTCCGCTCCGTGCCATGATACCTTTACCGCCGTTCGGTTTTCAGGCACTACACCTTAGCCCCGGTTGACCTAGAACTGCAATGTGAACGGGGAAATCATTGAAGAGTTCTTATTCAATGGCTATTCACAGCATTTGCACTTAAGAGATTGTCCTATTAACGCTTTTCCCAAAGCTAACCTGAGAAACAACTGATAGCGTTACGCTGTTTTAAAAATTAACCGAAATTTTAATCGCCCGCCAAAAACGTATTCTCTCGCAGTTTTAACATTTCTTTTAGCGTCCAACTGCAGTGTCATGGCACCGTTTCTTCCGTTGATGCCCTGATAGAATGTTTCTTTCCCGTGTGTTGACCGTAGACAAACATCGGGCCTAATCAAGGCATTTATCGCACTTGGCACAGTCGCCGATCCGATATATGGGCGCCAGGGCGCATATGTTTCGTGTGTTTCTTCAAATGAATAGCGCGGTTCAACGAGGCACACTGCCTGCTGGTCATCAGAGGAGTTCTTATTTCGTTTCAGTAGTAGTAGTCAGAAGGCAGCAACAGGTGACACCAAGTTACCGACCTACTCTACTCTAGATCTGACTTTGTGCCAATAAGTATAACGCTCAAATAGTTAGCAACTGGAGGCTTTGAAGAAATGTTCGTCTACAGTGTATTTAGGCATTTAAGCGATTTTCCACATGATGTAGTTGTTGTTGGTGATGATGATGATGATGACGATGATGATGATGATGATGATGATGATGATGATGATGATGATGATGATGATGATGATGAGGACGACGACGATGATGATGATGAGGACGACGACGACGACGACGACGACGATGATGATGATGATGATGATGATGATGATGATGATGATGATGATGATGATGATGGCGGTGGTGGTGGTAGTGATAATGGTAATGATGAATTTTCTGCTTAAAGCAGATTCAGTTGGCTTTTGCGCCTCCCGTGAATGTCATGAGAGACGTTGGTATCCTGCATTCCGTTGTCCGTCTCAAAAGGATTTAATTAAATTTCCTTTTAAAAACTGTTGAACTTGAATTTATTTCCATGAGTAATGATTTTTCGATAACTGAGAAGGATTTTTTCGGGCGCGCGTGTATTTTCACATCGCGAGTCAACACGCATAAGCACTTGCTCGTGTTCTGTTCTTACGATGCATAATGCATATATAACAACGACCGTATAATTCCCCAATGCTTCTGATCTTCTGAAGTGTTTTCGGGTTGCTGATTCAATTTGACGCCTATGCTTGGAATTCTTCAGGTTCGCCAGATTCCTACAGGACCTCAATATATTTCCATCCAGTCGCTAAAAATAATCTGCTTAGGAAATCTGATCAACACGCATTAATATAGCGCCACGTCGCTTTGCGTTAGCGACCTCTGCTGACATTTGAGTCAAGCGCCATGACCGCTGTCACTCGGTACCAATGACGATGTTGGTTCGGAAATACCATACCGTGGTCTTTGAACTGTAGAATTCCGTCGTACCTGGATCAAATATATGTCGTGGACTGTGTTACTGGCAGATGGAATTCCCACTGTCCGAGAGGAATTTACACTGTAAATATAGATTACATGGTGTCCTGATAAAAGTGGCCTCTAAACATATTGCAATAACTGCCTCGAACCTGCAGTGAGCGGTACCAATTCTAGCAAAACTTAAAGAGACATCTATCGGTGCCATTATATAATTATTGTAGAATTCACTAGAATTCGTTGACTCGTTTAAGAGATTTGCAACTTTTGCAACTTTAGATTTTGTTAAAATCGGTGCAGGCTAGCATATATTTAATATGTCTACGGAGCCAATCTTTCCTCACACACACACCACACACACACACACACACACACACACACACACATATATATATATATATATATCTGTGTTTCACCCCTTCTCAACGAATATATTATTATTATATGAGTGCTAACTTGCTGATGCAAAGTGAATAATAGTAGGCTAAGTGCGGAGAACAAGTCAACGCTAAACAACTTGTGTCCAAGGTCGCTACGCAGAGTCGACTAGAGTCGGATTCGATCCCGCTACTCTCCGGTTGCGTGGCAAGAATCTTACCGCTAATCCACCGCCCGCACGCGCCACGCGCTCTACATCGACCCGTCTAACCGGCTGGTTTTCCGTGCGATGACGTTATCGGCCAAGACGCCGTCATAGGCCGTAAATACTTCTCACAAGCAATTCAACACCGACTGGGAGATCCGGAACACAGTTCGACCTTTGTCTCTCTGTTCCTTCGGTACTATCGACACTGCATGCTCGATATATATATATATATATATATATATACAGTACACATATACATATGTATATATGTATGTATGTATTGTATATATATGGACCTGACCGCGTAGAAAGACGGATGAAATATGCACAGGGGATCATACAACTGACGTGTATATCCCTCTTGAGCAGTTGATAGCCGGCGACTGATGTATGGACGCGTTGGGAAAGTGTCTTAAAATAGGCTTTGGAAGGTACATCAAAAGAGAGAGGCTTCCTGGTCGAAACATTACTCAAATCCGCTTATCCGTTGAGATAGTAATGCCTAAGCGAAGATATTCCGCTATTCCGTAGGAGCTGCTCGTGATTTCCTGTGTTTTTGTAATGTGTTCGCACAGTTCTTATAGTACGAGTAACCACAATATTCAGTACGTTGTAATAATAATAATAATAATAATAATAATAATAATAATAATAATAATAATAATAATAATAATAATAATAATAATAATAATAATAATAATAATAATAATAGTCGATCAGTTGACAATATCGAAACGTCGTCGATAATTAATAATAATAAAGTTGGCGGTCATATGAATCTTATTATGTTTCAGTATTGCTTGATGTATTGCTATGGCTATGTATTGCTATTGTATCCTAAATTGCGTTTTGCCTCAGATTAGAAGTATGCTTAGTTGTGCGACGATTTAGCTATTGTTATTACCTTTGATTTAACACAAGGTTCATCCAACCCAACTTTTAAATGACCCTCAATCACCAAAATAACAATTTCTCTAGAAAATAATAATTGTTTGGCCTTATGTATGCCTAATTCCATTACATTAGCATTAGCGCACAAGTTAACAACCGATGGTATTCCAAATCCATCTGTTGACGATCAAATCAATGCCAGAGAAATCACTGGGAGTGGGTAGCAGCCAGAGAGAGGTTTTTCTAAAAACTTCAGCCGAAATAAATGTGATCGATCGATAGCTCTGGAGATCTCATTGACAACGTTACTGTCTTCTAAGTCTAACGCTCATTACGAACTAAAGTCTAGAACTCGACGTTTGCGTCATCTATGGATCGACCTCCTCTTATTAATTATTGACCTCAGTGAATCTGGTCAGAGCAGAATTCATGGACGCCCGCTGAAATTTTTCCAGGAGGGGCAAAACACAATGGTCACGATTACACCACAGAAATTTATCCAGGAGGGCAAAACACATTTTAACACAATGATCACGGTTAATAACTTAGCAAGGTTTTCAAATTTCAATGCGAAATATTGGTTTTTGCATATTCCAAGGGGGTCAAGTGCCCCCTCTTGCCATAATGTGCAGGCGCCCATGGCAAAATTCGTCGTATTATGTGTTCTTTTTGATCGACTTGCGCGACTGTGTCTGCCGTGTGGACTGTGGACACCCCCCCCCCGTGAGTCTGTTTGTGTAAATGTGTCTTCCGTGCGTCGGTGCGACGTATTTGCTTGGCCGGCGACAAACGTGAATGGACGCATAGGACAAATGCTGCTGGAGAGATAAGAATTGTCGATTTGCACCGAATAAGTAGCACCCGCGACCTGCAAACTAATGAGCGATAATAAAACTTCGGTAAACTTCGAAGAGTATTCGATCACGCCACAACAGGAGGTCTGTCTACTTGGACTCATTCTGTTCTGTTCATCGTCGACGTGAAAATGTTTCCCTACAATATTAATCTGTGGTACATTGGATGACTACTCTATTGCATGTATTATGTCCGCGCAAGCAGAGATTGGAATCGTCGTGTGATGTCGAGCAGTGTTTAATCTAGACTCCAGGACTCCGGGGGGGGGGGGAACTGAAAAAGACTGGGAAACTGACAAAGCCGGAGGGAAGTCTGCTAGGGGCTGCTGTTAGTTGATGTAGTATGCCAAATTTTCCGGGGGAATTTGAAATTTCCGGGAGGAAAGGGCAATTTCATCCCGGAAACGGCCTAGATTAAACCCTGATGTCGAGAATTTGAGTTAGGTTGGTGATGCAAGATTGCTTTATAATTTCACTTTCACATAGCAACATATCGTAAACATTGCAACAATCATATCGCAAGACGTATGTTGGCATGGAGCTGCCAAGGAAAAAGAAAGGAAAACCGCGAACCACATAGAAAAGATCATCAGAAAACGAACTTAAAGACAACAGATACACCTGGAGTGAGCTAGAACACCTGGAAGCAGATCGAACGAAATGGAAAGATCTTGTTCGTGGCCTATGCTCCACCGGAAGTGAAAATTGGAGGAGAAGAAGAAGAAGAAGAAGAAGAAGAAGATGATGATGATGATGATGATGATGATGATGATGAAGATAGCACATATGTCGACACAGTGGCGTAGCCAGGGAGGGGTGAGAGGTGGAGGTTAAACATCCCTTGGTTAGCCGACCAAAAATGTATTTTATCTCGTATTATTATTCTGTTCTGTGTGGGCTCTAATAGCTACATACATAACGTATCATTGTATTGAATTCTCTGTAAACTTTGACGTTTCGTAAAATGTTTAACAAATGGAATACTATATATATATATATACATACATATATATATATATATATATATATATATATATATATATATATATATATATATATATATATATAATTGTTTGGCCATATGGACTTCCATTATATCAGGCGATGACCTTTTTGGAGAATAGGTCATCACCAGTTTTCTACACTTGATCTGCACAGGGGCCCGGAATTTCTCTCGGCGGGCCTGCCTCTTTCTCAATGGTCGTTCGTAACCACCCTCCCCTTTAGAAAATCCTGGCTACGCCACTGTCTCAACATTGTTACATGTACATATTTCTCTTGCATTTTCCGAGATGAACTTCCAATGTTCTACCACCTTCTGTCCACGTTTCTTTCCTTTCTTTTCTCTTTCTATGAGAGTAAAGAGATTGTTAATCATTTCAATATTCCTACACCGCCGCTCATTTCTACACATTTTACGTCACACTTTCCATTAAGAAATTGGACACGACACTATTTCTCTCGCCACAATAGAGTCGCGGATCTACGGGGAGTGCTGGGGAGGGCAGAGATGGACATGGGTCCATTTTTTAGAACCCAACCCAACCCGACCCATCAAATCTCCAACCCAACCCAACCCAACCCATGCCGGCAATTGCAAGTATTCACCCAACCCAATCCAACCCACCCAAGCTTCAAGTAAACATATTCAGCAAATTTATTGCTAAGCAACAATTTGTCAAATACTGCATACAAATCATTTTAAAAAATTACCTCTCACATGTCGCTGTAGGGCCTATGTTTTCCGCCATTATAATTATCATTGGCATGCAAAGGAAGGTAGACGTCCGTGTTATAATTTGTACTTATACTATCTAAAATGCAGCTTCAAATGTTGACAGACTAACGAATAAGGAACCCTAGAGCCATTATAGCATATGCTTAGCAAGTTCGCACGCACTCCCACGCAGTAGCTCATACTGTAAATGTTATTGGAGTCAATAAGGGGATTAAGATGGATTTACAGTGGATGGTTCAAAGAAAGTTACTTCGTTCAAAGAAAGTTACTTGGGGTTTTCATCAATTTCGACTCTCGATTCCAATGCCTTGAATTATTTACTTCCACCGGTCTTATGCAAATATCTCGTGGCTGCGGATCAACATTTACCTATAGGCATATGACGCTGCACACAAATATCGAGAAAGCAACGGCACAACGGCGAGGGGTTTTATGTATCAAAGGAGATAGACTTATGCCTTTAATGCTTTATTATATAGGAACAACTGTGTTTGGATCAATAGAACCAGGGCTCAAGACAGTCCTGAATATCTCCCCCACCCGCCAATTTCTTAACTAAGAGCCGTCATAAGCCAGTATTGCCAGCGACAGTTCGGCGGCAATTTGTTACATGAAAATGCGGAAAACGATAACCATTTTTATAACCAATCCATGTTTGTGTGCACTGTGCCACGTGCAAATCAGCGTTTTGCAACCCAACCCAACCCAACCCACCACAACTGCCTACAAATTTACGTGACCCTTTCCATTAAGAAACCCAACCCAACCCAACCCAACCCATGGGTTAACCCAACCCATGTCCATCTCTGGGGAGGGAGAGTGCACAGAGCACAACTGCTCCCAAACCCACCAACAAATCTTTGCTTCCGAATTTCTCATCATGACGAAGAGCTGAAACATTACTAATGCACGAATAAAATTTAACTAGCGAGTGTCGTCTCTTTTTCCCTTTAAATAATTTTAACAACATGCATCAATACACGTGGACGGGGCGGGGCGGACTGGGCAGAATGGGGAACGGAACACAAAATTTCACCCTCAGACTGAATTCCAGGCTCCGCCACTGCCACAGTATATATGATGGCTGGCCATTGCTAGGATCCTGGTGGTGATGACTCGTGGAAAACCACGATTTAGATTTGGCATTCAGTGATACCAGGAAAGCAAGAGACAGACAGAAGAGAAAGGAGCTCATCCAGCCACATCGTCCAACTCAATAGGGAAAGACGGAAGGAAGGAAGAAAGAAGAAGACAAGAGAAGATTCCGTCTCATAACAAGCGGAATTGAACAGCGCCTGGTAAAGTCTCTGGAAAAGAAATACAGAATAAGTTCGTTGGTGCTATAGGACAAAATGTCTGAGGACAAAATTTCACGGACAAAATGTCATGGGAACAAAATGTCACGAACAAGATGTAACGGGGATAAAATGTAACCCTAAGACTAACCTAACCCTATCCCCAACCCATGACGTCTTGTCCGTGACATTTTGTCCGTGACATTTTGTCCACGGACATTTTGTCCGGCCACGAGTTCGTTATCTATTCAGCCTATTATTGTAATCGAGCGTCAAACGAGTTGTTTGTCTCTGCGCCGCCTGAAGATTAAAATGCCATGCGATCAACTGGAACATTGTAAAAGACGGGTGCGTTATAATTACTTTCTTCCCAGTAGCAAACAACGTTCTAAGCTCATTGTGCAAAAAAATCGCGCAGTTTATCAAGCAAATACCGATGTACAATTGATCATATTTTCACCCTTAGATCAAATCTCTTTCCAAACCCTCAGTCCCAGTTGCTTTGCAAAATGCGAATGTGGCATCGATCGATAACGTTAAGAAGGTCGCGCTGGCAATATGTGCCTGGCGACCGGATACAGAAAGGTTTGGTACGGGTGAGGTTGGCGTTAAAATGGATCGATTTGAGGTCATCGAAGGTCAGGTCAGGTCAACTGCTACGAACACAAGTCATTGCTGTCTGCGGTGGACATGTGTCGCTCATTTGTGATTTATTGTCGACGGTTTTTCTATTGAGATCAACTTCAAACTGAGGTTGACGTGGAATCTTACAGTCATCGTATTAAGTTTTATGTAAATATTATTTTAATAAAAGAGTAGCCTTTGTTCTGTTTTGGTCGAAATATCGGAGCGATAACTGCTGACACGAAGGTCAGACTTCGAGACCAGACAAACTAAAAGTCACTCTCATTGGTGTAGCCTCGGGGGGTACGGGTGACTGGCCCCCGATTCGGGCCGGGACTGGTCGCGAGAGCATTGATTAACTTGGGGGGTTGGGGGGTTGGTAGCTTTTTGCTCGTCATGACTTTTGTGGAGAAAATGTCGACTTGCCCTATATTCTGGAATCCTGGTTACGCCACTGGTCGCTGAAAATAATTTACTTTTAATAAACGACGTCACATTCGAAATTGTAAAGAACTCGACAAAGGAGTGATTATATTGTTTCAAAGTTATGCGACGCGGCGATGAGACAAAATAACAAACTATAGTATCAGACAACTGAATTAACTGTTCCATCAACTATGAACGAATATTTCTATACATAAATACATTCTATTTGGATCGTTCCAGCAGGAAGAGACTCTTGCACTTCCTGACCTCCTCTTTGAGTTCGCCCCGCTTCCTTACACATAAGCCGCAACGTCCGGGCAAACGGAACCGAGAGGCGGGAAACGCAGAGGGCAGACGAGAGTCTGAGCAGCGAGCGACGGGACTGGCGCGACTCTGTCGTCTGCTCGTTTCAGCGAACGACAGACGACACGATTGACGCGCGGCGGCAAATCGATTCTTCGCGACGCGAATTTACGAAAAACGAATTTTCACCCCGTCGTCTGAGGTTTCTGTTGACTTCGGACAAACGCAGAAAAACCGGTGACAGCTTCAGCTGCAATACAAGCAACGAAGCAGCTCAAATGGGTGAACAGAGAGAGAGAGAGAGAGAGAGAGAGAGAGAGAGAGAGAGAGAGAGAGAGAGAGAGAGACGGAGAGAGAGAGAAATAGAGAGACAGAGACAGACAGACAGACAGAAAAACAGAGAGAAAATACAGAAAAACAGACAGAAAAGGAGGGGCAAACAGACCTAGACAGAGAGCCGGACAGACAATCAGACAGTCAGAGGCAGACGAACAGACAGACAGCCAGAGAGAGAGAGAGAGAGAGAGAGAGAGAGAGAGAGCAAGCACAACGGCGACACAATGTCTATTCGATAATATCAAATGCGCGTAAGTATGTGCGTAAGAGCGGTCTTTTGCAAATAAATAACGTTATGCTGCGTCGTTACGCAAACAGTCTTCTAACGCACAGCGTAAAATAGCGTTTAATAGGAACTCGACGATAGAAGATCATGAAGAAGACCACAAACATCCGCTTGTATTGTATCAGCAATGACAGAAACTCATTAACAGACAGACAGACAGACAGACAGACAGACAGACAAACAGACAGAGAAGGCAAGCGGACTTCTAAGGAGAAACATTTGTTTAGGAACGGCCGATATTTTTGTTTGAACGCTCGGATGCACGCGCACTTCTGCTGCCCAGACGCTGCCTGTGCGCTACCCCGCCGCGGAGTCCTGCTCCCGCGTAGACGGTGGGACTGGCTGGCCTTTCCGGCGGCCAGTCACTGCCAGCAATTCAGTTCGCGAGTGCTCTCCACCGGGGCGCAGGTTAACCGACCGCTGAGTTGAAATCGTCCGAAACAAAGAAATCGCATAATCGTCGACCAAATCAGGAAGCATTGGAAGAAGAAGAAGATATTTGCGATAAGTTTGCCGCCGGTCGGCCGGCCGCGACCGAGGAACAAACTGCCAGCGAGCGAACAGTGCAAAACATTGTCCACAATCCAAATCCAGATAAAATATGTGAGTAGAATTATTGTTTTCATCCATCCCAGCCTCTACATCGAAACGCCTTTGGCTTGAATTATTACAATAACAACTATTGTTTTACAGATATTGGCTATCAGCAATGATAAGACTAAATTCACAGTTCGCTTCAGAAGTGACCTCGAAGTTTCATGCCGCGTCTAAATTGGATTAAATTTTCTAAATAATCACGACCTAGAATCGATAATAATATTATTTGAATACGCGTTTTTTTATCACGAACTGTAAGTCTAGTTTGGGGTCTAGCATTGACAAGTCATCTAAAGATGCCATTTTACGTTGATATAAATGCTAACAAGCGTATTTTTACATGTCAGTTTAGGCTTATAGCTCGCTATTGTGTGAAATGCCCATTAATACTTAGGTTATTTAAAGACACATCCACCGCATTCGGTAGACTACCCATCATACTACTTAAGCACCATAAGATAATTTTACTTCGTGCTTGAATATTTTCATATACATTTATCGTGCACCTCGCGTCATCTCTGAAACTTTCTTTGCGCAATAATTTTATCTTATGTCTGAGTCGCACAGATAAAGACACTTCAAGAAAGCGATCCTCTTTTTAAAATTCTCGACGCGATTTCAATGACATCCTTCGGAGATTTTACCGTTTCCCAGATTTTCAATCCAATTGCCCTATTTCTGCGACGAATGCATAGCATGCTGATCTTGTCATACTCTAATGAGCGCTCTACGAATACAAAAGGTCTTGGTTTACCCAGCGAACCGAGTTTAAACTGATTGCAATTTTACGAAACGCCTGATAATTTCTAACCTTTAATTCTAATGATGAAAATGATGATGATGATGATGATTATGATGATGATGATGCGCATTTTGATGTTTCAGAGGTTTCTTTTATCGCTGAGGTCCAGAGTGCCACTTAGCATAGATATAATAAAGCATGGCATCGATATTATAGAGCACGGCATAGATATATTACCACAACGCAGCGCGGCGTTCACGTGCTTTTCAGAGCTCCTACTAACCTACAGAGGCACTTACCGCGGGCGGGGGGCAGGGGCGGGAGTTCGTCCGAAGCAGCCAGCACTCGTTGGGTCTTGAAAAAGCCTTGAATGCCATATCTTGGTTTCGCGATAACTTGAAAACCAGAGACAGAATTCATCTATTTCTGGCAGAAATTTTCACTCAATCTTTCGTTAATGGCAGACTTGCCATGACTTTCCATGCACTTCTTCCCTTGTTCTTGGCCATGTAGCCTCATTTCTTGCCATAGAACGGTCTCGTAAAAACCTAACAATGGTTGCGAAACTATTTAGACTGACTTAACTCAAACTCATGACGCTAACTCGCATAGGCCTATATAACGCCATTCATCTTTTCAGAATATTACTATTTAGCCGATATGTACAGCGCCTCTGCGATGTTTTTTCTGCTATAGAACTTTATAAATAATAATAACGACATTTTATTCCCAAAATTGTTCAAATTGCTTGACTGAAATCACCGTTGAGAGATGACATTGATTTTTAAGTTGATTACTCGTGAGACTTTCTAGCGTAGCTATGGCGAAGAACGACAAACCTTGACCAACAATAATTATTGTGTCTACGAATCTGTGCTTTAATGACCTGATGCTGGTGCATGAAATTGAAGGCATTAAACCCTATTAAGCGATGGAAATTTCGAATCGATCAATCAATCACTCAGTCGATCAATCAAACACTCAATCGAACGATCGATCAGAATGTACAATTGGATCGATGGAAATCATGCATACAGCGCCGAGACAATGCATACAATTATAATATTAAGAGCGAAAAAGAAAACGCAAAAAAGATCGAGCGTAGATCAGAGAGGACGGATCATTCCTCTGAGATGATCGAAACAGATTCCTTAGACCCAAAACTCTAAGCAAGAAAATAAGATCGATTGGAAAAGCATAGACGGCCTCTTGACTGGAAACAAACGATCAGATAGAAAAAAAAAAAATCGGACTTGATCAACTAACGCGACTTTAGCAAATGCTGAACGCTGTATGCACGACAGAAATTTTATAATCTTCAAAGCCTCTTTAAGGCCGTTCCGGGAACTCGTTTTCGTACAAAATCAGGCTCTGTAGCCTTAGGTGCAATTTTCTTTGGATAAATCTTGATAAACTGATGTGTCAGAGAGCCAGAGCTTGTAATGTAGAAGTTCTAAACGAACCCCCTGAGTCCAGCTTTGTCAATAAACAACGCCAGGACTTCGCATCGGCTAGTAACAACTCATCGATAGAGAGATAGGCCTATAGAGACACAAAGAGAGACAGAGAGACACAAAGAGAGACAGAAAGACGGAGACAAAGAAACAGAGAGAGACAGAAAGAAAGAGAAAGAAATAAAGAAAGACAGAGACAGACAGACAATCAAAAATTAAACGAAACAGACAGACAGACAGGGAAAATAGACCAAGACTTAGATAAAAATCCGAAGAGTGGTGAATGGAGCTCGACTCCTGTTAATTTCAACGAGAAATTCTATTGAATAATAAAATATTTTACGACTTCCCTTAATAATGACCAGAACTTCACAATAGGTTTCCTCGCTATGCATCAGTTTTCCACAGGCCATCGCCAGATGGCGGTTGACCAAACATACTCTAAGTCAGCCAAGCATCCTCAATTTAGAAACTAACTTATAGTCTTATACGCTTTATTAGGCAATAATCTTGGATTTAGTGGACGGAACCTTAGCGGTGTGTGTGTTTTCTCGTTTTCTCCTTCTTCCTTGTGTGGCCCGATTGCTTAGTTCGTACGAATAGGACGCGCATCAGCTGGTTCCATGCTTTCGCTGGTTCCGGTTATCCGCTGGTTCCCTTCTCTGTGTTCGGAGTTATTAGTTTTGGGAAGTATGTTCCCGATCAGGTTCAGGGAAATTGCTAAAATCTGATATATGTCTGCTGTCCAGATGTGCTCTTTCTGAAGACGTTCCTTGAATGTTTAACCCCACACGCGTAAATCTCTGGTCTATCCAGCTAAACGAGAAACGTTTCTAGACCTAGACCGCGTGCTCAAAAACTGTTATCACAAATTATATTCAAAAAAATATTTTCATTAACTCAACTAAAGAAATCAAGTCCAAATTTTCTAAATAACCAGATTTTGATTTCCGCTTTAGCCTCATTTGGTTCTATCCAGGTACAACTGAAACGCATCTGTCGGATACAATCAATCAATCAATCAATCGGAAAACTTTAAAATGCTAATAATGTGATTTAAAGTGGAGGCCTTTAGGAGGCAAAGTAAGCTTTAGTGAAAACAACTGCAGTTTTAGTGCTATTATATTAAGGCATTTAGCGCCAATCGAGAATGATGCAAAAATCATGTTCGTGGTAGTTCGTAGCAATGGCGTAGCGTTACTTTCGGGGGCCCAGGGGCATCCTTGATATGGGGACCCCTATAGGCTAACATAGATTACACTGTTCTAAAAATAAGGTTTACTCCCTAATTCAATAATTACTCACAGTGTATCAGTAATATTGAAATAGTAGTAAATTGTAAAAATAAATCATTGTTTAGTAAGTTGCAACCCCTCTTCGGGGGCCCCTTCTTCCGGGGCTCGGGGGCTTTCTGCAAATTGCCCCTGTCCCCTCCCCTCCACCCACCCACGTTACGCCACCGGTTCGTAGTTGAAACTCCACCGGTCGGTTCGTAAATTCCTGGTTCCGGTTGAAAGCAAACCCCAGTACTGAGTGTGTGACATTACTGAGCTTTGACCAGATGTCAACCTTTTGCTGTCAACAGATAAGCAGATCGAAGGCGTCCGCGTCTCCTCGCGATTATCAATTAAAGCGTCAACGTTGAACAGAAGACAGTACACAGAAAAGACCGTTAAAAAGACCTCAAGCGGCGCTTGCAGTATTTTCTCCTCAAGATCTGAGAGAAAACTTCAAGGAGAGGAGTGGATCCCATCTGCTAGGCCTATAGGTCTATGCTTAGTCTCCAAGTGATGCGTCACTGTGTTTAATGTAGCGGGCATTAGTCTTGTCTTGTGCTGTGTCCGCAAATCAGCAGTGCATCACAGAAGATAATTCTGTAGCTAGTGTGATCTCCTATATCCTGTTTGTCAAGATTGGAGAACATAATTATGGCGTGAGATGGTTGTAGAGCATAGCATGACCTGACTTAGCCTATAAGCCCTATAGATGTTGCTTGTAGGCCTACTTCCAATATTCGCAACAAGCATTAGCCCTTGCCATCAATAATGATGAAAGGCCTACAACACACAACTCCTACAATTTTTATTCTAAAAGTCATATATTGGCCACCTCGTACTTTTTGTTTGTCCGAATTTATAGAATCTATTTTGTTATGTACGTTAACTATGGAAAAGTCCAATCAAACATTGATTAATAAATATTTATTTATTTATACAGGTCACAGAACCAAACGCAACATACGTGGTCCAAGAGCAGTGGCGTAACAGCCATATGGAGAACGTGGCCAAATGCCAAGGGCCCCCAACCTGTAAAGGGTCCCCGACCCGAGTAAAAAAAAAGTTCGGTAACAACTTTTTCGCGATGTAGTCGTCAGATGAAAACATCGACAAGCAAAAAAATGTCGTCAACATTTTTGCAAACTTGTCAGATCGTCTCCTCTGGAAAGGGCCCCCTTCCTCTTTTTTCGCCACGGGCCCCGAGCATGTTGCTACGCCACTGACGATAAGTTTATAGCGTAGTGAGCTGCTTTAAGGTGTGTGTGGGTGTGGGTGTGTGCGTGTGCGTGCGCGTGTGTGAGCAACGGTGAAAATGTTCAACACGGACAGGTGCTGGCTGTTGTGAAACAGTTGAATAATACTAAAACCGTGTAAAACGCACATTATGTTAAATTTAACCAGTGCTGGCACAATGCATACTTTAACTGTAGCTTAGACCGGATCGCCATAAAAAGCCGGAAATCATTAGTTTTACTTTGGCCAGATCACCTCATTTGAACACACTGTAACTGAACGCTCCTCCTCCTCTCCCCCACTTCCACTGCTGCAGAGGCGTAGACTTTGTCCCTATTGCGGTAGCGATACTACCGTACTTCTTGTCCCCATTACCTCGCGAATTGCCGAGGTTACTGCTGTTTAACCACCATCTTCATCTCCATGGAGACAATCAATTAATTATAAAGACAGACACATTCTATGTTTTCAGCGGTGATTTTACATGACGCTTAAATTAAAATGTACAGTTATATCGGTAAAATTCCTGGAATTGTCGCCAAGACCCGAGCTCTACAAATCCAGACCAAGACCATTAAACCCGTGTCTCGAAACTACTCAAGACTGAATTTCAAGTCTTGAGAACAGCAACTTTGAAAGTTACTTTATGTGAAAATGTCTGCAAGCCGTGCATAGTACGTGGTCTGAAATACGTTCCAGAGGCAACGTCGGTGCATATATATATATATATATATATATATATATATATATATATATATATATATATATATATATATAAGACCTGTGCATTTTTAACTGAACGTGCCGGTGCCTCCTGCTTCGCTATAATACTTTGCAAACATATTGACAGCTTGATTGGTCGGTCTTTGTCTGGTGGTGTATGTACTGTACATTGATTTCTCTTGTAGCGTTTCAGGACGTGCCTTGGTGCTTGGTTTCTTGTCTTCTGTTTTCTTGGTTCTCTTTTGATTGCTATAGTTTATTAATAATTGCTTATCCTGTGCGATACTGCTGTCGTAATGCGAATAAAAATATATGCATGAAGTAGGCCCTATATCCTGTTTGTTGCTGCTGCTGTAGTAATGCTATAACAAAAATATATGCATGTCGTATTATCGTATAAAGTAGATGCTGTATGCACAATATACAAATCTAAATGTTAACTGATATGTGCGATTTGTACAGCGCTCTATAAACGGTGGACGTGTGAATTCTTGCGAAAACGGTCTCACCCGTTCCTAGGATCGAACCCAGATTGACGGTGAATCGGTGATGCTCTTTTAAGGACAGACTGACGCCGCCCTACCTAATAGACCATCTTTGCGTTGACGTATTAAGGTGTAGGCATAGATCTTGTCTGGTCAAAATATCGATGGGTCGGATCATCGGAACGGATCTTCAAATCCGAACCCTATGGACACCGCTGGATTTACCTTCCTATGATGTACAATTGTACATGTGTATATCGGCTGCCATGCAATACCGCCCATGTATCATTTGCGTCCCTTCATTTCCTCCGCCCCACCAATGCCGCCCCAATCAATTGCGCCCCTTTATTTGCGCCCCCAAATTAATTGCGCCCTTATTTACCGCCCATGCAGGTTTTCGTTATAAAAAAACTGGTGATGCCTCCATTTAATCCCTAAAGACAAACAAATGCGCTTTCTTGCGTAGTGTTACCTTTAATACAGATCTTCAAACTGTTGATTGCTATTACCCGGTATTAGTATGAGCCATTACGTTTAGTTTAAAGTTATAGTGCACCCATGCGTCCAGCATAAGTCTTTATGTTGAAGCCAGCTGTGGACGCCATATTTGTAAACGCACATGAATATTCATGAGACTTTTTTCATTGGTCGTCGCTATTTTTGGAATATGAAATTCGACCGTTTTCAAATCCGGGCTTTTCTGCGCTTTTTTAAAAACGCAATCTCGGCTTTTTCCTATGTTTTGCGTAAAAACATATGGCGGATAGGCTCCGCCCACATGCCCATAGTTGGCTTCAGCCGTTAAGCAGGCCTGTATAGGCTTATATTCTCTCCTGTGTATTATTGCTCCAAGAGTGCACCATTATTTTAAGTGTATATCTGCAATTTATTTGTCACTTGCCATTATGTTACTGTTAGGCCTACGTTAAGTTTAAAGTTATAGGGGGCCAATATGTTAAGTTTAAACTATTGATCCAGCGACTCCGTCAGGCTGGTGGGTCCCTCCACCATCCATCCAAGACTGCGAAATTCGGGGAAAGATCCGGCATCCATGGTAATCCCATGCTCTGGAACTCTCTGCCGGAAACTGTGACTAATGAGACTAACAGCGATTTATTCGCTAAAAAACTCAAGACGCACCTGTTCGACATCGCATACAAGGGCAATGTGTAAAGCGCCTTTGCCTTAAGCCTCTGACTTTGTTACTGCGCTATATAAATTGCCGTTTAAACTAAACTAAACTAAGCTAGCATTTTAGTTGTATAAAGTTTAAAATATATCGCTGAAAACAAATCTGCTTTCTTGCGTTGCGATGATCAAAACCACAGTAAGATGGGCAGTAATAATGGGCAGGAATTGATAGTGGGCGGAAATGCATGGGGCAGCATTGTGGCTTAGCTGTATTGGTGTGGGCGGAATTGAAGGGGCGGAAATGAGGGGGTACAATTGATACGGGCGGTATTGAAGGCCCACGATGTATCACACACAAACACACACACACACACACACATATATATATATATAAACACATGTGATATATATATGTGTGTGTGCGTGGTGCGTGTGCGTGTGTTTGTTTTGTTTAGCGCCCGTTCGGATGCAACTATGCACTTCTATCGCACTCTCTCTTACGATGCGGCTCCATACGGGGATTAATGTTTACAAACGAGAAATACTGTAGGCGTTTCTAAATCGAGGATCACATTAGGCTTTTAGCATTGCACAAAGAATTATCTACCTATCACTTCTTGAGCCACAAATCTACTGCAATATATATGCTGTGTCTACAATAAAACTTGTAGTAGTAGTAGTAGGCATCCTAGTAGTGGCAGTAGTAGTAGTAGCAGTAGTAGCAGTAGTAGTAGTAGCAGTGGTGGTAGTAGCAGTAGTAGTAGTGGTGGTGGTAGTAGTAGTAGTGGTAGTAGTAGCAGTAGCAGTAGCAGTAGCAGCAGCAGTAGCAGTGGTGGTGGCAGCAGCAGCAGTAGCAGCAGCAGTAGCAGCAGCAGCAGCAGTGGTGGCAGCAGTGGTCCCAGTAGCAGTGGTAGTAGTAGCAGTAGCAGCAGTAGTAGTAGTAGTAGTAGTAGTAGTAGTAGTAGTAGTAGTAGTAGTAGTAGTAGTAGTAGTAGTAGTAGTAGTAGTAGTAGTACAAGGGTCTCTTGCGATCTAGCCAATAGTATATGTAGCATTGCATGACGTTATATTATAACTATACAAGAAAATCCAGCCAAAAGAAACCTTGATGCAAAAAGTTATACAGAGGAAATTGCGTCTCTTTGGACACATATATTTGTCGTATGAAAGATGATAGAAAGATTAAGACTATAATGCATGGAATAATGGATGGTTCCAACAAGAAAGGAAGGCCACACAGGGAATGGTGTGATGACATTTGTGATCGGTGCGGAAAATGTCTGCAAGAACTATTTCATGTTGCTGCCAACAGAAAAGATTGGGACAAAACTGTAATGATTGCATCAGACACCAACGGGCGCTGAGACCACGGTTATTGATGATGATGATGATGATGATGATGATGATTATGATGATGATGATGATGATGATGATAACGTTATAACAGTAGGCCTATGTCAGGCTACGGCCAACCTAATGTTTGCGCGGTTATTTGCTATGATCGATTGACCTATCTTCGGCATAGATCTAAAATAGCTAATCAATATTTTGGCTGTCCAGTATAATTCTTACAGTTTTGATTGAAACCTGTTCTTGTTGGAAGCCGCGGCCAAATTAGAACGATCGGAGTAAGTTTGGAAAGTATAGAACGCTGCTGCGAGAAATATTTCCATTGATCTTATACGTTTGAGGCACGTTCTCCAAATTCATTGTTGCTTCCTTGTAAACGGATTCTTCCGGACATCTTCTTCTTCTTCTTTAGGTGCCCTGTAGGTCTATTACTATGTTGGCGACCATGGACTTCCAGTCTTCCACTCCTCCCTGTCATATGTCGCTTGTAAGTTGTAACAGTTTCACTTCTGATATATTGTCTTTTGTGTCGCTTAGCAGGTTTTCGAAGAACGCCAGTCTTTGTTTCCCTCTTGCTCTTTTCCCCTTCACTTTACCGGTTGTGACTAGGTTTTCCAGGCCTTTTTTTCTCATTATATGTCCGAAGAATTCTAATTGCCTTTTCTTTATAGTTTTTAACAGTTTTCTTCGCGAAAATGCTTTATCCAAAATTTCTTGGTTTGAGTTTTTTTCTCTGTCCATGAGACCTCCATCCTCCTCCTTAAAAACCACATTTTCACTGTCTATAAATTTCTTCTTCATCTGTTTGGAAATTTTCCACGTTTCTGGACATCGAGGCTCGTTAATATGCTATGCTATGCTCCCGTTTGCGGCTATGCATTAGGACGGTGTTTGACGAGTGTCTAGTTCGGATTTGTATAGCGCTTTTTCAGCTTGTTCAATTACAAAATTCGATAAAGCTTTGCGAAAGAAGATCAATGCTCTTGTGTGTCTTTCTTCCGTTTGCTTTAAACCGAGGTCTTCCTTGATCGATTCGAAATTGACGCAGAGGTATCAGTTATTTAACATACAGTATCCAGACTCACACACCAAAAAAAAGACAGATCACATTCTCACATGCGTTTATCGGAATGTCATGCACTCTCTGACCAGTAGTAGTAGTAGTAGTAGTAGTAGTAGTAGTAGTAGTAGTAGTAGTAGTAGTAGTAGTAGTAGTAGTAGTAGTAGTAGTAGTAGTAGTAGTAGTAGTAGTAGCAGTAGTAGTAGCAGTAGTAGCAGTAGTAGTAGCAGTAGTAGTAGTAGTAGTAGCAGTAGCAGTAGTAGTAGCAGGCCTAGTGGTAGCAGGCCAGTGGCAGCAGCAGCAGCAGCAGCAGCAGCAGCAGCAGCAGCAGCAGTAGTAGTAGTGAAATCAAAAAAGAAGTCAATCCATCCGTCCTAACGACGTTCAGCGTTTGTGTGAAGATAGCGATCTTCAGAGTCAGTATAACGTTGATGTAGCGAACGGATTCCACGCCCTATAGGAGAGTTGCCCGGAGACGTTGAATCGCACCGGTCAACATTTCGTTCAGTCATCCAATGCTAATGAGGTGGTTGGGTCCTTCGCTCCCATCTTGACTGGTCATCTGGTCATCGTCCCCATCCTTCCTGGAGACGCTCTCGTGGCCGACCAAGGATCCGATGGATCGATGAACTCCATCGGGAGAACATCACTCCTCCCACCACACTGTGGCGTCATGCCATTCTTCGTGGCCACGGGTCTAGGTAAGGCAACGCAACTTCCCTCCGCTGGCTACGCGAGAAGTTGTTGTTGTTGGTGGTGGTGGTGATGATGATGATGATGATGATGATGATGATGATGATGATGATGATGATGATACTCACAATTTACATTTCGACCTAAAAGTCGGCACCATAAATTACCAGACTATACAAACTTCGATAAAACTAGGCAAAAGTAACCTAGCTTCGGCATTGACTCGTCCTTGGCATTCATCTATCCTTGCCTAAACCGACCACTGTACTTCGGATATTGCCATAATAATCTCAGCAAAGACATCTGCGAAAACCGTTTATCTCATTAGTAAAACCATTCTTACTGTTTTAGTGCACAACGCTATCTTTTGGCCAATTGTCAATTACAGCTTCACGCGTCTTCATATATTTCATATATAGATGCTTAGTTTTATAATTCTATCCAGTGACGGATTTACCACGTTACCGGGTCCACCAGCCAGCAAAATAATAGTTAATCTACGGGTCCACCCTTTCTATAAACAATATTTCATAATGATTTTTATTATTTCTTTGTTTAATTAAGCAACTTTATTTCCCGAAATGCAACTATTTGTCACGCAAAGTGTCCTGAAAAAGAAAGCAAGAAAGGTTATCGCCACCATTACTCATATAGTCCTACACCTGATCGTCGCTTTCCACACTTGGTCTGTAACTTTTTAGAAGAACGTGTTCCGGGGCCTAAAAGTG
Source organism: Metaphire vulgaris (assembly GCA_018105865.1). Classification (NCBI taxonomy): domain Eukaryota; kingdom Metazoa; phylum Annelida; class Clitellata; order Crassiclitellata; family Megascolecidae; genus Metaphire; species Metaphire vulgaris. Next base: position 7,857,381 of record CM030845.1, on the reverse strand, counting down.
TAAATCCGCCTCTGATTCTATCGACAGTTTCTCGCAAGAACCTTCGTGATTCGAGGCGAATTGCGTCGTAAACAACGCGCAGTTAGGCCTAATGCAGAGTTTAGTACAAGTATATCGTAGACCATAAACGTGTGCTTATTAAGGCTTTTACGATTTATCCAATGACACAGTTACGTCGTTAAATCACGCAGCGTTGACTATCTTATAGTGTGCTTATTGTCGTGCAACGTTCTATTTCTCAGGAGCAGGGAAATAAACGAAACTGAAACTGGTTTTTTATCTTAGCGGAAAGTGCGAATTGCTACTTTTAAGTTGAACATAAATATTCCGATAGAAACTTTCACCGCCGTCGTCCATTGTGGGACATTTATTTCCTTGACGATCTCAGTTATGCTAAACAGGTGTTGTCCATTGCCCGTTCTGTCCTGTTCTATATTGTTCTGCCATGAATTCAGTCAAGAATGTTAACAAGGGCTCAACCCTCAAGGCCAGGAACAGGACCAAGGATTCAACCCCCAAGGCCAGGACCAGGACCAGGACCAGTACCATGGATTTGAAACTTGTCCCTAATGAGTCTTTAAGACCAGGACCAAGACCATAGAGAAGCATCCCTGAATTCAGTCTAAATTTTTTTTCTTGCGGCTAGAAACATTAACGCAGAAGCCTATCGTCAAGTTACCCAGGTTCGACTTTAATGCTGCATTCATGACGATTTAAATAAATAAATGTGCGTTGAATTTTTTCGGTCAATATTTCAAATGCAATCATAAGTTCAGAACTTTCTCGCGATATCTATCATCATTGGTGAAACCACGAGAGACCACATGGGTTGGATCCCCTATTCGGATCCAGCCTTCTCGTGACAGTGGTGCGCGGTGGAGCAGCGGTTAGAGCACTGGTCTGCCAATCTTTAGGTCTGTGGTTCGAGTCCAGGGCGTGGCGAGGGAAAGATTGGCAAACCGCCCTCGTTCAGCCGTTGCCATGTAAACCTGAAGGCGCTATATAACCCTTCGGTTCTCCGACGGGCCCACGCTTGTCTATGGAGTATTTATTTTTACCTTTAACTTCTTGTGACATTCGTGCAAATCGACGAGAAAATTATTTTATCAGTTGATGGTTTATGAGATTGACGATAAATTGTCAAATAGACAACGAAATTGGTGCTAAACTCTAATTTTCAATCTAGTATCCCCGCAAAATTGCCTGCGGCTGGGACTTCGTCCCCTACCCCAGAATATACTGTAAGCTTACGATACTTCCTTAAACTCCATAGTCAGATGATACCAAATGTATATGTATGAGTGATGGTAACCCCATTACGGAACCCTAGTTACGCAACTGTCTATCACAACGAGCAATGCACAGATATTTTCGACCCACTTTTCGAAACAAGCTTTAACTGTGAATTCGTTTTATCAGTTACATGTGCTGATCCACATATAAAGCGAATCCAGGCAAACCGCGCATTTCAAATGAGTTGGTAAGTATCGCGTTGCTTGGGCGCCTACAGAACTGTTTCCAGGAGGGGCAAAACACAGTGGTCACGGTTACGCCACATAAATTTTTCCAGGAGGGGCAAAACACGTTTTAACACAATGGTCACTGTTGATATTCTAGCAAGGTTTTCAAATTTCAATGAGAAATATTGGCATTTATATTATCCAGGAGGGAAACAAGTGCCCCCTCTTGCCGTAATGTGCGGGCGTCCATGTTGCGTTGTGCGAAGGAATTGGTCGGCTGCATGCTTGCTTCTTCTATCCGCCGCTTAAGAGCTTTTTCCTTTGCGGAGAGCGAGAGGCCACGGTCTGGTGGCGTGAGAGATCGCTGCTGACTCCCGTAGACAAACAACCGTTTGTTTCCGGTGAGAGTGAGCGACGGGCAATCTTGCGCTCCGTGACGGCAGACGTCCTCTACTCTGTTTTGCCGTCTGCTCGGCGAGTGACGTCAGCATGCCTCTCGTTAGCGGCGGGCGACCGAAGAAGGAAAGCTGGTTAAGACGGCACCATCCGTTTCGATTAGAGACGAATTTGTAGACATAGGCTATAGCAGCGCCGTCTTCTCGACTGGGCAAAAATCTCAGTAGACGCTTTTGTCGACGTCAGCTTGAGTCTAGCCATACCATCGATAGTTTTCTTTTCGTAAAAATTTCATTATGCCTGCAGGCAATCGACGGGGGGGCTTAGCGTTGGAAGCGAAAAGTTATTTCACTAGATTTGTTTCCGTTTAGGTGCGTTGCGCTGATACTGAGGCCTTGTGGGGGGGAGGAGGTTTTAAACTCTCCAATTTCTAGCGCTTTCTAAATAGCAGAACACCATCACGACAATCCGAGATAAATTCAAACCCAAACCTCGTGTTTAGCGCGATGTTGTATCATTTAACCAGGGCTTGTCGAATTTCTCGTATTCGAAGTTTGAACTTGTCTGGCAATGTGCGTGTACATAGTAAAGTACAGTATACATGTAAGAACGCACTTTGTGTGTGCGTGTTGCATTATGTCACGATTTCGTTAATTATGAGTGATTTTAAATGGCCTGCTGCATTATTAACGTCAAAGATCCGTCTTTTAGGCCTATAATTATGTCGACAATTTTCCTCTAAGACCAGCGATTGGTTCTAGTCTTTTTTCTGTAATATCAGACCAATTTGGTTCGAACAATATATGGCGGTATTCCCCCAATACGTCTGCACAGTAGTTATGGCATTTTTGCAATTTTCAACATAACAGCAGTAAGACATGCACCAACAGATACAATTAACCTCCACCAAGTTCTCCATAGAGCGACTAATGCTAGACTAGATACCTAAGGTGTTTCGGTCACGTGATGTAAACGTCGCTTGACCTTGATTGGTTTCAGTGATGCGCTGTAATTTGCTGAAGGTCATTCATTGGCAGTGGCTGTGTCTCTTATGTTCAGCGACTGAATCAAGTAAAACCAATGCAATGACTCGTAAATTGATTGAGTAGTTGCGACCGTGATTTCAGTTACATGACCTCTCCAATCTACACAGACTATAGACAACAGATCCAAAATAACTGTTGCGCATTGCTGAGAAATTTTGCGCAGTTTTCATATCGCAGTAACAATGTGTCAACTTATTGGCAGCATTCTATGGCAAATCGAATTCATTCGCAAAAGAGTAAATGCCGAAAAAGGACTACGAAAGAGAATCCACCAGAACCAGATGCGTTTAGTGTAGATTTAAACGTGCCGAGTGGATTGGTCGGTTTTACGTACGTCACGTTATTTTTCGGTCAGTTATTAAACCCAGCGAAAGACTCTTAACGAGTCCCACTGTTAATTACACTAGAACTTCGTTATAACGTACTTAGCGGGTCTGTGAAATTTAGTACGTTGTATCCGAAGTACGTTATATCCAATACCATCAAATACGGTAGCGCATCACACGAGACCGCACATTGCGTATATACTGTATATATATACGCTGTAACCGAGTATACGTTATAACCGAGTAGGCCTAGACGTTATAACCTAGTCCATTACATCGAGGTTCTACTGTATTCCTAACCAGCGGCGTAGTAGCCAGGATTTCCCGAAGGAGGATAAATTCCCAACTTTCCCATTCCCAACCATTCCCGCCGACTTCGAAAAATCCGGACAAGCAAAAAAGGTCGTTACCTATTATTTTGCTTAATAAACTTAAGTTATATAGCGCGTACAACTATATTGATATTTTTCTTTGCTTCTTTCTTTTTTGCTACCCTAAACCCGATTTTGACACCCCGTCCACTCATAGAATAATAATACGCAATAAAAAATGTTTGGTCGGACAATCAAGAGAGGGGGTTTTAACTACGCCACTGTTCCTAACTGCAGGTTAGAATAGAATTAGAATTAGGTTAGAATCTCAATAGAATGGAACTAAAATAGAATTAGAGTTAGGCTAGAATTTGTTTATATTGTCGCAGAGAATTCTCTACCTAAAAACATCGATGGCTTCAAGTTGCTTTTGAATCTGGTAGAAATCTAGGCTGACTCGTGAGAAGACGACAGCTTAAATACAGTAGAAGCCCCATTCCAGTTTGGTACGCAATTTACACGCGGCTCATAGTAAGGCTGGACTTGAAAGAATAAATTTTATATCGAACGGAAACTTATGAGAAGTTTTGAGTGGATGAATGCTATATCATGCGTAGCAGTTCTTTTGCGCTTTTTCATTTTTTATTTCTTCCTCCACTTGTAGACCTGTCCAGTCGATAATGAAACCTAATTTCTTCTGGTATCGCCTCATACTTAATGCTTCTCGTTCTGCAGTAAAATTTGAAGAGGCCTCGCACCATCTGCATGGATTTCTTTCATGGAAAAGCGGGGTGGGGTGGGGTGGGTTACCTCGCCGCTTTGATGCATGCATCCTTAGGGGTCTCTGAAGCATCATCGTTGTCCATAAACGCGCGTTTTTTGAAGATCAAAACCGAAGCGAAGATTTTAGAAATTCCAATTTAGCTCAATATTAACGGCAGGTTTCTCTCTGTTTTGTTGAAGATCTGTTCTTATGCACGGCTTCGAAAAAATTTTGTCTAGATTTGTAAATTATCGACGATATCTCTTCATGTAGAAGCTCTTCGACCGGATTACTTATGGTGCGCATTTTAAGATTTTTTGATTCTGCTCAATAAACAGCGCGAAAGTAGCGACAATCAGGGATATTTTCACACCCACCTAACACCCCCAACACTCCCCCAATTTGAGGTCGATACCCTCCAAAATTTGGTTACGTGACAATGGTATGCACACAAAATGCATACTAATTAGCTCCGGACACCCCCAATTTGAGGTCGACACCCCCCAAATTCACAATCCTAGAAATATTCCTGGCGCCAATACACCTTTCGGTTCAGACTGCAGCGCCTCGAAGCTATGGTTTCCTTCTTCTGATTGGTGAAAACAATGGTGACGTGGAGTCTACATTGAGTGCTACATTATTAAGAGTGGCGTTAGAGTAAGAATCATTTACTGACACGGCGATTCAATATTGACAGACTTATTAGAACCAATAATTATCACAGCCTAGAGCGTCCGCAAAATACAGGAATCAGACATCTGCTACTAAAACAACAGAACTAGACAACAGGGCGTAGCCAGGAATTTAAATATGCGGGGGAGGGTATAAATTTGTGACGGATGTATATTTTTGCTATACAGTATATATATATATATATATATATATATATATATATTCTAGAAATAATATATATTATGTATATTACTGTATATATTACATATATTATATGCTATATATTATATATGTTATATATTGTATTACATTTACTGATTTTGGGGGAATATATACCGATATACTCCCCCAGGGATATTTTTACACCCCTAACACTCCCAACACCCCTCCCCCAATTTGAGGTCGACACCCCCACATTTGGCAATGTGACAATGGTATGCATACAAAATGCATACTAATTAGCTCCGGATCCCCTCCCCCAGTTTGAGGTCGACACCCCTCAAATTCACATTCTAAAAATATCCCTGACTCCCCCGTCGCTACACCCCTGCTATAGACAGGTCTGCTTTCACCATGTAGCCGATTCACGTTGCACGAATGCATAGTATTATATTCTTAGCTGTCATGTTCGAATTTCTAATCTTCAGATTGTATGCCGAAGCTAGTTTACAGTATATACCGTCTTTTATCGACACAGCAAACACGTGTAATGGTTTCAGAGCCTCGGGGGTTGGCTCGGGCAGAAAGAATCGCGTTTTCACAGCCGCGCGTGTCTCTAATGCAGTTCTGTCTCAGACGAACGAAGACATGACACGATGTCCAGCCACACCTGGCTGTTTCTTTCAAATTGTGTCATAATAATTAATCAGGTTAATGTTGTCGCGTGCGTAAATTTTCCTACGGATGCAGCCTACGTCTATATACTGAAATTGAGAAATTTGCAACGCTCAGACTTAGAGTTTTTTTGGTGTACGCGACTCTCTAGTGTGATACTTAGCAAAGATATTGAACCATCGTTGCAAAGCCAATCGTATGTCGATGCTAGACATAGGCGGATTTAGAGTTTAATATTTGGGTAGTCTAGCATGGGGGTCTGGGGATGCCATCCAGCACGCGTGCCATCCAGCACGCGACAGACCTGGTGTTGAATGAAAAAACATTTTTTGTTTTGGTTGGATTAGTTGGGTAGGCTTAAGCCTACCCTAGCCTTAAAATCCGCCTATGATGCTAGAGTGTCCACGAGTAAAAGATTCATGCAGGTGAGTATCGATTGATTATCTGAAACGGTCGAAGTTTAGCCTCTCTTTTGCATGAAATCACATTGAGGCAAGGTTCTACTGTAGCAACAATAGTTCGTTGTTTCGGTTGACGGAAGTCTTGGTTCGTGAAGAACAGGCAATCAACAACAATTGAATATTTGAGATTCGAATTCATCGATTATAATAGTTTGGTCCCAAAAAAACTTGATTTAAACAAAAAATCGATTACTGCAGTTTCTTTTGCACTTGGCCTAATTAACGATTCGCTGATTGGTCTAATAAGATATTAGCAGTTTTGACAGAAACTGCAAACAAAGTTGGTAGATACTGGTCAAATCATACGCTAGGAAATTTTTCAAAATTTTTTAAAGATCTCTTAAAAGTCAACGCATAACGCTGTAGCTTAGCGCCAGAGAAATAAAGATAATTGCCTTTTTTCTGGGGGCGGGGAGCGTTGAACTGATGAGCTTATAAACCCCATCTAAACGCAGATGGGGAAACGGAGGAGCGAAACAGGAAGCACATAAATACTGACCGGAAATTGCTCCTAAGAAAAATCGCCTCTCTGTGACTTTAAAGAGTTCCTTGCCATTTCAACACCGATAGAAAAATCCATTTCGTATGAAAAATGCGCGCTTAAAGCCCGTCAGACAATTGTCCGAAGGCCATGGTACCTTCAGGATAAACCTCTGGGTTAGTTATCTCAAAGAGGCTGGTCTATCGACGTTGGCTAATCTTCCTCAGATTCTATTCTATCTGTGGAAAAGTCCGGAGGGTTTGTGGACAAGTAAGATATTTCTTTCCTGTAATAACTTCTAGTTTAAAATATACAGCTGTATAGTGGGCGCCAGACATTTTACCCATTCAGAATTTTCTTTCGTTTCGTTGATCCACAGTTTTCCAATTTCCATTTTTCGAATACGGACTGTTGCATAGCAACGGTGCGCCAAAGCATGTCACCAATGACAACTAATTAATTAATTAATTCATTAATTCATTAATCGACCTTCTTCTTCAGGTGCTCTGTCCAAAGACAGGTTCCATACTCCCGCGTCGCCACTCCTCTCTATCTTGAGCTTTTATCTTCAGGGCTGAATACTTGTTTTTTCCGTAGTGTCGAACATCCACTCCAACATCGATGTCCTTGGTCGCCCTTTCTGTGCTTTCCCATTCATCTTTCCTTCTAGCCCTTCTCTTGGTAGGTTTGATTCTTCTCTCAGAACATGGCCTATATCCACTTCTTTTGTCTTGTACGAATAGTGTTAATTAGACTTTTCTTCTCTTCTATCCTCTTCCATACTTCTTCATTTGTTTTTTTTCGTCCAGCTGATTTTTTACATTCTTCGCCATATCCACATTTCGAATGCCCCTAGTCTCTTTATGTCTTCTTTCCTGAGCGTCCAAGTTTCTGATCCATAGAGTGTCACTGGCCAGATCAGTGTTTTGACAAATACTGGTGGTGACACTTGAGGCACCACCAGTAATTAATTATAATTAATTAATTAAAGTTAGTCGACCACCGAACTGAATATTGTGTATTGTTTGAATTAGAATTCTTTAAAGCGAAGACAATTTTTTCCGTTCGTGCAGTGGAAGTCGACTAATTTATTACGCACCTCTGTCGTCACAGTGAAACCCCTATGGTCGTCGCTGCTCGGTCGGTGTGAATGCTCATATGTAGGTAACTGTCTGCGATGGCGAGGATAATGTCAACGAAACGCAGACGGACGACAAGTTTACGACGAAGGATGTCTCTATTGCTGATAGCAATTTACATTAGTGGACCCTAAGTCTATTTCTGGATTAGGACGCGATGAAGAAAATGCCAATTGGGAAGATCAGTGCAAACACATAAGCACTCTTTTCAACCGCAGTCGTCCGATTTCACGGGCGCAGCGAGGAGCTATTATTGGTCCACTTCAAAACGCGGCACAGGCGGATAGCTGGGCCTTCAGAGTGTAATAGTGTATCCCTTTGAGGGCCCCGAGAATTCAAGGGACCCCGTGTAAATCAAAGCGCGATGGCGACCCTACAGCTCGTAGCGAGTCGCTAATAGCATTCTGATTTCGGGCTCTCGATATTTCAATATATTTGGACATATTTTCAGAATGAAAGAGGACAGACTAATAAAGACAGTGATGATGGGAAAATCGGATTGTGTGTGTGTGTCAAAAAGAGGAAGACAAAAGAGAAGATGGACTGACAATCCACGATACACGTAGTCAAAGAAAGGAAAGGGCCAGGAAAGAAGCATTTCGTCACCGTTGGCTTCGACGGTCCTTATAGACTATGGACTATGGACTATGGACTATGGAGTATGATGATGATGATGATGATGATGATGATGATGATGATGATGATGATGATGATGATGATGATGATGATGATGATGATGATGATGATGATGATGATGATGATGATGATGATGATGATGATGATGATGATGATGATGATGATGATGATGATGATGATGATGATGATGATGATGATGATGATGATGATGATGATGATGATGATGATGATGATGATGATGATGATGATGATTACTGGGTCTGCCAGCTTATTGACTTTCGAAAATGTTTTATTTACAAACGACATCGCTGCAGTTCGTTGGTCCACAATATTACACGGATGATTGTTTCTCGTCGTGTTCGTTTCGATGCTTCATTTAAGAGAGTCGAGATGTGCTCGTCGATGGAAGATGCACCACAAGTGCCAAGCGCGCTGGATTACTTCCGTTCGTTGTTTCGTCACTCCCAGTTATTATTAGAGCGCTTAGCGCTGAAAATGGCAACTCGAGATTGATTTTTGTGAGACGCGCCATTCCAAATCTCGGTTTATTACCTTCGGCGACCGGCTTTCATTTGGTCAGACCAAAGTGATCCGTACAATTTATATAGCGCACTGTTATTTCCATCGATCAAGGGGTCTATGAAGACACCCGCCGATTACAATAAAATTTAAATTAATCAATCGATTAATCGTTGTCATATAACAATCGCTCATCTTCGTCATCTGTCGGCTTTGCTCTAACTATCACTGCATAGCTTTTTCGAATGTCAGCGTCACTTTTGCCATCTTGTCTCGCTGCCCGTTCTTCAAAGCTCTTTTCAAATCAGAATACGAGGAATAATTCCTTTTGTTCCTCAGTACTTCTTCATTTTCTCTGTAAATTCGGCTGCAGCATTTTACATTACCTTAATCGTTGCCGTAGCCTCGGGGACTCGGGGGTCCGCCTATTTTGGCCGGGACTAGTCGTGGGACATACGAAAACCATTAAGAAATTTTTAGGGGAAGGAGGTAGGTAGAGTGAGCGAAAAGAATACCACGTGAATGTGAAATGACGAGCCTTTTTCCATGGCTGTCGGAGATTTTTTCCTACCCGATAATGTCGATATGCCCTTTTATATTCCGGATCCCTGGCTAAGCCACTGGCATTCGTGGTATAGGCGATAGTTTTAAAACTATCAATTTCTCATTTTTAAGAAATATAACGAATGCCGTTCTTGGACCTGCAAAATCTATTAATGCATTGCGTGGTTAGTAGGCCTAATAGTTCTACAAACATCGTTCTAACATCTTCAGCTATTAATTTAATTATTATTTATCGGTTGTTTGAGTTCATTTGAGCGATGGCTCCTTAGTGCTTCAATTTATTTGCTATTTCACTGCATTTTCAGTCTTTCCGTTTAGTCTGGACCAGACGTCGACTATCATTTCCCTTCTCATGGTATCCTGAGTCGCTTGGTCTTCCCGCAAGCGCATGCCTCATTGTAGGCAAATGATGGCTGACGTCAGACATCGGATAGCATCGCCCACTGACATTATCCGACCCGCTGCCCTTTATATACTTTGCCATTCGTTGCGCAATTTTTGATGTAATTCGATTTACCGAAAGTTCCGGCGACTACGTCATCAACCGGTCGTTACGTCATCATTGTTTAGATTAGAATACACAAGCTATGTGGTCAGCTATGAAGGAATTATATTGATGCAGTGTACAGTGGCTTAATTCGCGCCGATTGTCGTTTTCTATATCTTGTCCAGGTTACGGACTTTTAATAACGGAATGCTATTGCGACACTAACTCTTCGGGCGTTATATAAATGAATAATATTTTACTGACTTGGTTCCTTACTAACTTTCTTAGATTTAATAAGATTGGTAGGGTGAATGGAGAGAATTTAAGATATCTTAAGGAAATAATAGTAATAATTAATAAAAGGGAAGACTAGATAGGAGGATAGAGAATAGAACAGAAGGAAGAAGAAAAAGAAGGCTAAAACGACAACTTCGTTGAAGAAATCGAATGCCTTCAGTTCATGGCTTTCATCGTTTATCCGCCTCAGTAAGACTTCGTATATATAGAGGATGGAAGTGCAAGCACAGCTCATGAAACGCTATTCGACAATGCAGCTCTCTTCTCCGTCTGGTTGATAAGCGGAAGTCGGAATATTCTCGAGTGATTGATTATATATCGAAGAGAAAATAAAAACGAAACTCTCTAAACTCAAAAGCTCTCCCGGCCGGCGAAGAGAATTAAAGAAACCAAGACTATCGCACCATGAAAATGAGCCTTCCGGCCAAACACGATGTCTGTTTTAGAATCAAATCGCCAACGCAGGGCAATTCCTTCTCGTACAGCAGTCGAAAGAGAACTCCAGAAATTATCACTTAGCCTATATTCCGTGGCTTTTATCAATCGATTTCGTACTTTAAAAGTGAAACAAAATTGTCTAGAAATTCGTAAAATTCGGGCTACAATCGCTTGTTGATCGCCATTGCGTTTGCCACTTAAACCGCCCATTAATCGAAGGCCGTGAGTGTTGCCTCGAGAAAATATAGCTCGGATATAAGCGCAAATAAACATATATATATATATATATATATATATATATATATATATATATATATATATATATATATATATATGTATATATATAAAATATTTATATAAGCTTAGTCATGTAATCAATACGGATTATCTGAACTACTGTGAAAAGAACAAGGCTGAGTCCCACTCGCAAAGTACAAGAGTTCTCTCAGGCTCAAAGTACCGAATACATCGACTTGTATATCGCTTGCAGCTACAATCGAATTAAAATGGAAACAATTCGCTTTTATCAGCAAAAGTCATTCCTGTGCTGCAATTCGCCGTGTTGTTCAGATAAGGGCACGTTCAAAGAGTTCAAAGATACTTCAGAGATTCATGCAATTTCTAAAAGTACATTAATAATTAATTATCCATTTCTAACTTCTATGTACCGAATCATCTATCGCAAACGTACGCTTAAGCCATTGTGTCGCGTCAGAGCTAAGACGCATTTGGTGACTAATAGAGCCTACTCTCTCTGGGCCTAATAATATCGTTGTAACGCCGTGGCGTGTAGCGCTAAAACGTGAAATAGAAATAAATAGAGAAATTTGATTGGAACAGAGCCGCCAAAGAGCGAAAGTCAGTGTCTGATTGGTGTTTCTGCTTCCAATGAAGCCCATCTCTGGGGCAATTTGCTATAAGAAATTGTCACCTTGAGCAATCTCGCATGACTATAATATTCAGAATAATTGCCCAATTCATGTTGGTCTAATTTATAGATTCATTTTGTTAATATTTAAAATTGCCAACGAGATTAATTTTTCTCGTTAATAGGAGTAATTGCTCCAAAATAGACAGGCAGAGAGACAAACAGACAGACAAAAGATTGCATACTGAAAAACTTCGCAAAGATGAGAATCTTACTATTTTAAAATGCTTTTATTACAGTATGTCTTGAAAATCATTTGCTCGTTCCGTCCGTTAACAGCCTAGATACGTCTAAAAACTGATTGGATTCCGTTTTATGATTGCAGTTCTGCGAGATCATTATTATCATCAGCCTAATTTTTGCAATGGAATCACTGGTGCAGACAGCAGTGCTCCAGCCGATTGATTCTGACCCAAGGCATCGCATAATTGAGTTATTAACATCGAACGACGACAATTCTCACTACTACTACTACTACTACTACTACTACTACTACTACTACTACTACTACTACTAATAATAATAATAATAATAATAATAATAATAATAATAATAATAATACGACTGTTGCTTCTACTACCACCACTACTACAACTATTACTACTACTACCACTACTACTACTACTACTACTACTACTAATAATAATAATAATAATAACATTATAATAATACGACTGCTACTACTACTATTACTACTACTGCTGCTACTAGGCTACTACTACTACTACTACTACTACTACTACTACTACTACTACTACTACTACTACTACTACTACTACTACTACTATTACTACTATTACAGCTACTACTGCTCATTACTCACTCTCTTTATCTGTATATCTATCTATCTTACTTACTTCTGCTTTCATCGGAGTGTTGAACTGCAAACAAACTGAATTCAGTCGAATCGTTTATCAAAAAACGCCGATCAGCAAACGTCATGTGTGTGTTTGTTTAGTCGCGTCTTTTGGCACAGCGAGTAGAAGACGCCTGTTTACACCGACTCCAGGGAGTTCCTCCTATTTCGGATCTTCAGCGGCGGCGGCGGCAGCGGGGACGGAGGGCGAATAGAGGGAATAGGCCACCGTGCCCGCGGCGAGGGCACCACCGAGGGAGGGAGCGGCTCAGATTGTCTCAATTCCGAGCACCTGAAACTATGGGCTGACGAATTTTCGCTTCTGTGATTCGATCTCAGTGGGTGATGTGTGCTTTTGGCTTTAAAGTGGACGTGATGATAGGTTTAGAGGTTTGCGTGGTAAGTGGCGATTCACGTCTCTCTCGACTGTCCCCTCGCTCGCTACCCCAACCCCCGTCGTTTTTGCTTTTCCTCTTGTGGAGACTTGTTTACGCCGAAGAAGAACCAGTAGTTAATCTAGGAGTTATGGCAGTTCCCTCACAGCCACGTTTTTCTTCAATTATTCTATGCGCTTCGATTGCATTTGAAGCTTACACTGAAATAAGCAAAACTGTGACACCGTACCTCGAGTAAGATGAACCTCTAGTTTAAGTTGAACAAATTTCAGAAACTGAATTCAACACATGCTGCTCTCTCCCGCGCAAACACAGCTATTGTTTAATCATATCGAACCATCTGATCTGTTCAACGTAACTGCAGACGTTGCAGACACGGATAGCCTATCAAAGATATCTTCTTTTCCCTTAGCCTATATATATCTATATTCAACGTTTGAAGTTGAAACGTTGAGTCAACTACCGGAGATTTCGCACTGTTTAAGGCTAGTGTCTGGTAACGACCACAGACGCGATAAGCACTTCTACTTAATTCCAGATCAGTTCCTGAAATTCCCTCCAGACAACCATCGAGACACTCTACAGAGAGCATTTCCGAAGGATGTCCCTCGGCGGATTTTTATTGCGATGTTATTTTTTTGTAAAAGAGACATTTTATCACTTTTTCAGGCAGCTCTTGCCGACAACAAATGACTCCGTGACTTACCAACAGACGTAAAAATCAGTGTTTTACCGCTGGTGTGTTTATAATTCCGCATCCATATAACCTACAAAATAGTGTAGCGCTTCTATTACACGGCATTTCTATATACAAGTGTATATCTACAATGTTTAAAACAGTGACCGTTCGTCGTTTGAGCCACACAGACACAGTTTGTTTGCGCAGTGTGTGTGTGTGTGTGTGTGTGTGTGTGTGTGTGTGTGTGTGTGTGAGTGTGTGTGTGTGTGAACTTTAAGATCTAGCATACTCGGAGGTGGTAGGTGGTAGGTGGTAGCCTCGAGCGAAAAGTGGAACAACCACTCGGAAAGTTCAAACGAAAACGGAAATGTCTTCTATTCCTGGGGCTGCTGTTTCTTCCAGGAACTCCGACGAAAACCTGCTGGTCTAATCTGAGAGTCGTCGGTGTCACGTGACATCGTCGACCTTTGATGTGACCGCCGTTTCAAAGAGCAATCGCTTTCAGACGTCGATTTCAAGGTCTTTGGGTGGGAGGGGGAAGGGAGGATTATATTCAGGCGTTACGGGCAAGTACCGCCTTATTGTGAACCAACTACTGCGCCAAACAAAGTTCTTTAAAAAGATCTCCACTTAGCGTTCATCGGCAAAATAAAGATACCACAACCTCCTGACGCAGCCTAGTTCAAAATAGCACTCTACTTAGTCCCAATCACTATAATGAACATTTGGCAAATTTGAACGATATTGTATATGCAAAAAAACTTGCATAGCTAGGTTGCATAGGCAATCGTATATTATTATTTAACGAATTGCGCATATTGATTCTCCTCATTATAACTAATATGTAACTAATCCATATATATATATATATATATATATATATATATATATATATATATGGATGCTAATGCCAAGATATCTAACATTATACAGTTAACATTTGTATAATTAACATTATACAAGATATCTAACATTAACATTATTCGGTTTAATAATAATAATAATAATAATAATAATAATAATAATAATAATAATAATAATAATAATAATAATAATAATAATATACATGTAGACGCAAATAGTTTAGACGTTCCGTTCATGCGGTGTATCAGTTTTTAATAAACCTTTACACGATTAAGCAACGTTATAGAGTCGCATGCCATTAATGTGGGCATATAGATGTACATGTATATATCTGTATGGTATAGCTTACATGACATATGAATTGCGTTGTAGGCCTATATGGTTGAGAAACATCGGCAAGTAGCATGAACATTGTTGGTTATTTTAGTCGCTACTTAGTACTTACTTACTATTTTGTGGCTCAAACTGTTTCTGGGAATATTTACTTGATAGCAATGCATATGTGAGCATCACAGAATTAGCCTGCTACTATGCCCAGCCCAAAAGCGGGGGCGGGGTACTGTTCATAAATTGAGTTTTCTTGACTGGGGTTGGTATTTGGACAGTATCGAGTTTTTCCAAAACGTAGGCGGTTGCACTACTCCCTCGCCAGTAATTTAAATCACCCCCGTTTTTTGAATTTAGAAAATGAGCCATCAAATTATTATCGGCGATGAAGACTATAAAATAGCAGTCATTAAAAGGTCGATCCAATAGCGTAGTTTACAAATTACGTCATCGGTATGTCATGATAGCTATTTATAGATTTGATCAAGGTCATGGTGACAAACATTGTAAATCAACATGACGGACTAGCGTTTTATTAATGTTAAATTAACCGAAGACCAGTGGTTATATGAATTGCGTTCCCGGCCCAGGGTTTTAGGGCCCCGGCACCGCCAACAGGTTTAACCACTGCCGAAGACGTTCCTGGAGCAAAACTTGTTTATGCGGAATGTGGGTAAATCCACAGTTTCTTCAGCTTGCCTGTTCTTGGATGGTCTTGTTGGCGTAGCTAGGAATTTGTTTGGGGGAGGTGCGATTCTTATATTTTATAAAATAAAATATGTTTTACTATACCCCAAATCGAGTGTAGGCCTACTGCAGTCTAGGCTTTAACGGTAGTATTAATCTGTTTCTGGAGAAGTCATTTACTTTTCTTGATAATTCTTTTGCAAATGCAAATTTTATATATTTTTTAAACTTTTGACAAGTGCAATTTCACATTTATTTATTTATTTTAGCATGGCCGCGGATTATTAATGGTTATTGGTTAACTTAGTGAGTGTTCTGTAGTAAAAGAACTTAGCGTTCTGATGCTAAATCAGTATGCCACTGGCCTTACAAGTGGCTTTATAGGACAAAGCTAGGAGGCATTACTGCCTGTGTGAAAGCCACTAGGGCGCTGTTACTGTAGCGCATTCTGAGTCTCTGACAGGACAGCTTTGCATCTGCAGCATCACTGACCTCAATGCAAAAGAAATCAACAAACTGATATTTTATTCGTTAATTTTATTTGACTGTGAAGAAAAGGATACGGTCAACAAATACCGGAAACAAAATAATGATAACAGAAAGTAAATAAGTAATGATTTTTACATTGCACTGCTAGTGCTCAAATAATGGCATTAAAATGTTTTGCACTAACTTGGGGGTGCAATTGCACCCCCTTGCACCCCTGGCTCGCCAGTAGTTATCATTGCAGCGTAAATATATTTCTAGTTAGCAAAGTTTAGTACTATATACAATACACAATTATTTTCAATACAGTTAGTGTCATGTCAGTATTCTTATTCGTATCATTTTTTAAAGGTAGTGCCGACAACAAGTTTTTAGCTAACAGTAAGATTGCAATGAAATAGTGATTTATATCATTGGACAAGTTCTCTTTGTTCACTTTTTTGGATTAGAATGAATTCTCTTCGCTCAAGACTAATGAATGCTTAATGTGAGAAATTGATGTATTTATACAGTGACAGATGATATGCTATTCTGTTGAAATAATTTAATTTAATTTTAAAAATATATAATACAAAATACCCAGACATATTACAATAGGCCTATTACAATTTAAAACAAAACTGTTACCTTCTCAACAGAATAGGTAGCCGGAATAGGATAGGATTACACCAGTTTAACTTTAACCAACAAAATGAACACTGCAAATGTATGTATCTTTTGTAATGTTTTTGTATGTGAATCCTTCTCGACCACAATTATTCGCCCACACCTTACATTTCTCAATATAGATGTTAGCAGGAATATTTTTCAATTTGAGGTCGACACCCCGTAATGTGACAATGGTATGCATACACAATGCATACTAATTAGCTCTGACAGATGTAATTTTATTGATAAATTCACAATCCTAGAAATATCCCTGGATGTTAGGGTTTGGGAATCGTATAAAAAACACATCTTTCATGTAATCCTTGTGTGTATATCGGCTGTCGTTTTTGCAAACCCCATAACAACAGTGCTTTTAGCAGGCATCGTTTAAGAAACCTTTATAAAGTTTGTTATAAGTTTATATTTATAATGTTTATATCCGTGCGCTAACTCGTACAATGTTTGTCCGCAAAGGGGCGTGGCCAACCGCGCATGCGCAGTTTGCATGAGGTCATAGGCTATTTTTAGCTCTCGCGACCACATTTGTAAACTACGCTATTGGCAAGGCCTAAATTCTTATCTAATCACCATACGATAGTGTTCTTAACTTCAACTGTAGGCCTACATTGTTTATTACTGATCATTGATCACATTCCGTAATATCTTCTCTTTTATTTATTATTATTATTTATTTTATCTTTTATTATTTATTATTATTATTTTTTATCTTTTATCATATCAAATTGATCACACTCCGTATTATCTTCTCTTTTATACTATCCCAATTTTCATTCAAACGATGCTTAATTGAACAGTTTGAACTCATGTCCATCGTGTTTTCTGTGCCTTCTTGAGAGCAGTAATTAATTAATTAATTAATTAATTAATTAATTAATTAATTAATTAATAAGCCTATTCTATCACGACCAATAAACAAGACAAAGCAACCTAGTCGGTGGTTTATAGAGTTGCATGCGATCTGACTATAGCAATATATAACACCGGGGAAATAGGCAAATTTTTGCTGTCTACTTGTCAATTTCCTACAGGCTGCTAGGCATTCGTCAACAGAGGGAGGATTAATTAGGCTGTACTATATGGGAAGCAGTGCTGTAGTGTGCTAGCCACACGCCAGCCGCTTTCCGAGTGGCGAGAGACGATTTAATACCGACATATTTCGACGCTGAGTGCCGCGCGCATACCTAAAGCAATACGCTGCAGACTCTGTTTTTGTGCTCCTTGCGTTCGACAAGGTATTCCTTATCAAGGTGGTCCTCGGTTGTTTACTCGTCGTGAGATGAGGGAGACGTTCAGAGCAGAACGTCGAACGAACGGAGAGAGAAGACAGGAAAGAAAGAACCAAACCGGCGGAAGAATGAAGATCAAAAGCGAGCGATAATTAGGGAGACGTCTGCGACGACTGGGAGTGGTAGTTGATGCGGTCTGAAGAAATGGCCGACCGTCGGCAAACTCAGACTGCTGCCATATCAAGAGCTTGGCAAACTGCCAAAGTCCAAGGACTATGACTACGCGAAGAAGAAGAAGAAGAAGAAGAAGAAGAAGAAGGCGGACAATAAAAGAATAAAAACTGATAAAGAACAGAGAGGAATAAACAGGAAGAGAGGAAATTAGGAGAAAGGAGGAAAACGAACATATGACAGAGAAGAGACGTTGGGAAATTTAGGCTAAATCAAGTAATGGCAAAAATAAAACATGTTCGATTAAGGATACAGTAAACTCAAGAGCAAAACGTTCCATAACGACAGGGTACTTTGTATCTTTGTATTGGGAAGGAATTGCAGCAATCGAAGTAAATAAAACACAATCTTCTATACATGAATGCATCACACTTTTGTATATATATATATATATATATATATATATATATATATATATATATATGTGTGTGTGTGTGTGTGTGTGTGTGTGTGTGTGTGTGTGTGTGTGTGTGTGTGTGTGTGTGTGTGTGTGTGTGTGTGTGTGTGTGTGTGTGTGTGTGTGTGTGTGTGTGTGTGTGTGTGTGTGTGTGTGTGTGTGTTAATTTCCATTGACTCCCGGCTTATATTTTATTTTTCTTTAAAATCCTGTTTTCTAATAACTAGCGCTGAAGAGTGAATTGATAAGCAACAATTTACAGTATTAGCGTCAATATTATTCAGTATGAGTAATCGGAATGAAATCTCGCGTGTACCCGCGTGTGGTTAGTGAGCAACCAGATAAGCGCATTGGTTTTTGCTTCTATTATTAAGTTCATGAAAACCAGGCATAGCCGCATAACCGTTAGACTGGATGGAGGTTATTAGTAGAGACAGATGTGTTAAAATCGAGCGAGCGTCGACTTGAAAACGCAGATGTCAAATTAAATATCAAAGAGGAATACAATGTTCTAGACATGATTCTAGAAAGCGCTGGCTGTTTTTGTTAGTCACGGTGGAATAGGAGCAGGCGTAGCAAAGGGATTTACTAAATGACGAACACAGTGGAAACTCCGTTTGTGTTGTGAAAGAGGAATGTAAAAGAGGAGAAAAGAGGAGGTGGAGGATAAAAGCAGAGAGAGAGAGAGAGAGAGAGAGAGAGAGAGAGAGAGAGAGAGAGAGAGAGAGCAATAAAGAGAATGGTAAAACTAGAGGGAACAATTAGAGCGACGTAGAGAAAAAAGGCACAGAGAGAGAAAGAGAGAGAGAGAGAGAGAGAGAGAGAGAGAGAGAGAGAGAGAGAGAGAGAGAGAGAGAGGAGAGAGAGAGGAGAAACTGCGGATAAGGAAGAGATTAAAGGCGCTGATATCACACAAAGCGAAGTCGCCATTTGAACTGATCTATAAATAGCCTACCTCTTGGGGTGCTGGCATTTGGACCACTACACAGTAGTACACACACACACACACACACGCACGCACACCGAAAAAAGGTATTGCATTTTCTTGACGAGGAGGAAGAGACTCGATAACAGTCGAATATCGCCAACAGATGAGTTGGTGAAACAGAGCGATGGCCGACCGTCAGTCCACCGATAAGAAGCGAAAACGAAGAAGAAGAAGAAGAAGAAGAAGAACAAGAGCAAGAAGAACAAGAACAAGAAGAACAAGAAGAACAAGAAGAGAGATAATACTGAGATCCGTCGCAACAAAAAATACCGCCTTATACCACCCGACAAGAGACGAGAGCTCTACGAATATAGACGGACATCCCCGACTGCTTCGAGTGACAGACCAAACGACCTAAGACGCACGTAGGCCTCGACGCAGTTCAAGAAGAAGAAGAAGAAATGCCTTGGCAGGAATTGAGGCTGAAACCTCTCGAAATTTCTCCCGCTCTCTTCTTATCTTCCGTAGTATTCACTGTTACTGCGCCGGTACTACAACACTATACGACTTCTTCGGCAGCCGCCTCCCTCGTCTCCTTCTCCTTCTCCTCCTTCGTCCTCTCCTGCACTTGAGGCTGCATTGATTTCGATGTTGTTGCAGAGACTAGTTCCTGTCGACTATAGCGTCTTTGCATCGAGGAAGCACACTGCTGTTCCTTTCTTCCGGGTTTTGGACGAATTATAATTATTTGTTTAGAAATATTGTTCCAGCGCCGAAACCCAATATATGTTTCCTAAGAAAGCTTCAGATTATCAAGTAACTATTTCTGCCGCCACTTTGCGCAAAAAAGGGAAATATCAATTCGCTAACTTTTTGACAGTATTTCTTTAAAATAGCCCGACTGATATCTCGCCAAATTTGCAATCAGTATAGGCCTAAGTAAAAAAGGCTTAGACAGGTTTATCGATGCATTTTATAGCGCCGTTAGCTGGTAAATCTGGAGCTAAGTGGGGAGATGAAATCAAGCGGAGAGGTTCATCAGTGCTCGGTAGGTGAACAGACATCGCTTGAAGGTAATTACATCCAGGGACTTGAAGCCCAGTAAAGCTTGTTTCGATGGAGTGCGCGTGACGTGGTCGTTCCAACGACAGGCAAAGATAAGGAGAGCATCGTTCGTAAAGTCCTAAGACTACTTCGTAGGCCATCGCTCGTATATAGACGGTTTCGTTTATCGGGCGTTGCAAACGAAGAGTCAGTTCCAAAAAAACGTTGGCCACCGCACGGGATTTTTTTAACCACTGAGTGGAATGTGTCGACCGTTTTAGAAACAAATACTCCAGAAAATCTTCTGGCTAAGTCGGCTGTGTGCAGCGGTTGGTGTTGCGGGATGTTCGCCGCCTTCCGATTTAAAAACATAGAAGAATTTGCTCGGATGCGAGTGCCAGCGTAGAGAAGATTATCGCGCTGTTGGCAACAGAGGAGTCGTTTTTGTCTTTAAGAAGCTTTGCGCTCACTAATAATTCAAGAACGATTTATGATTCTTTGTTTGTGCAACCGATGACTTCGTCACTTTGACTGGATTAATGAGATTGTCAAAATTTGGTCTCTTTTTACAAAAAAGGAGAAAACTTGTTGTAAAATCAAGTCTTTCTTAGATTACAATTGTGCTTTAATTCAGGCAATTTGTCTCTGCGAAACGGTTACACAGGTTGAAAGCGCCATTTTATCGTATAATGTTCTTTAGTGAATGGCCATGGATGAAATGTGACCTTATCAGTAAAAACTACTTTGGAGAAAGTCAAGGTCAGTGACCCATTCGACCCAAGAAGGGTCGAATGGGTCAAGGATATGGAGTCATGTCTTCAGAGGCATCTTCTGCCAATTATATGCATCCTTCTGCTCACCAGGAGCCTTCCGTCAGTCGAAAGTCTCCCTCAGATGATGATCGACGTAAAGTTCGACTTTATTGTGAAAAGTTCACAGATTTTCGGAGTCGACAGCTAAAAATTTAGGGTTCTTTTTAAAGTTTCAAGGGAGAATTCACCTCAAGAAATTGAAATTAATTCCATGATAATGTATTAAGGAGTCTCGGTTCATTCCCTCCTCCAATGCATTTGATCCCATACTAATTAAGTGGTTAGCAGTGGCAGCAGCAGCAGCAGCAGTGGTGGCAGCAGCAGCAGTGCAGGTGCAGCAGCAGCAGCAGCAGTGGTGGTGGTGGCAGCAGCAGCAGCAGCAGTAGCAGTGGTGGTGGTGGTGGTGGTGGCAGGCAGCAGCAGCAGTGGCAGCAGCAGCAGCAGCAGCAGCAGCAGTGGTGGTGGTGGTGGTGGTGGTGGTGCAGCAGTGGTGGTGGTGGTGGTAGCAGCAGCAGTGGCAGCAGCAGCAGTGGCAGCAGCAGCAGCAGCAGCAGCAGTGGCAGTAGCAGCAGTAGCAGCAGCAGTGGCAGCAGCAGCAGCAGCAGCAGCAGCAGCAGTAGTAGTGGTAGCAGTAGTGGTGGTGGCAGCAGCAGTAGTAGCAGCAGTAGCAGCAGCAGCAGTAGTAGTAGTAGCAGCAGTGGGCAGCAGCAGCAGTAGTAGCAGCAGCAGCAGCAGTATAGTGCATTTAAACTTTTTGTCAAAACACAAAACGCATTTAAAACTTTTGTTGTTAATTTAATTTTCAAAAATAAAATTTAAATTTTAACCCTGGATTTTAGCGTGGAAATTTTCTACTGTAGAACCTATCTTAAGAGCAGATGCGTCTATGATCCGAGTTTTATATAGCGCAACGGTCTGTGACCACAGCACATTAATATTATTAAGCATGTTTGTTCTCTGGCACAGTCAAGAGGCGTGACAGCAGACTAATGCCACGATCAAAGATTACAAAGCGATAACACCCGATATCAATTCCCATCGAGTCATGCACACCACTTCAAATACATGCACTTCAGCTTGTGTACAGCAGGGTTTAATCTAGGCCGTTTCCGGAGGGGGAATTGCCCTTCCCCTCCCGGAAAATTTCAAATTCCCCCCGGAAATTTTGGCATACTAAATTAACTAACAGCAGCTCCTAGCAGAATTTCTCCCCGGCTTTGTCAGTTCTCCCCGGCTTTGTCAGCTTCCCCCCTCCGGAGTCCATGAGTCTAGATTAAACACTGGTGTACAGTTAGAGGACTTTAGTGGAAATGTGCGAACATCTTGTGGCATTTGCAATCTGCTAAAGGGAATTGCACTTTTAGAAATATCTTCGAAGTAAGTCGATAACGAGCGAGAAATATTGAGTCTGCATCCAATTGCACACAAAATTTTCTGAGGTTAGGGCTACATAATGCTTTCGCGATGATGGCTGATACTTACTTACTTACTTAGTCTGCCGTCTGCCTGTGCTAGTAGGCACATAATGTCGTGTAGGCCCAATGAATTTTTGTTTGGTGACAGCCCTATCCGTTCATTGCGCGTACATTAATTACGCCTGGGTTTAACATTTAACCGGTCTGTCACCGTCGCCAACATTTGAAGCCCAAATGTCGGACTTCCAATTAAGAGAGTGTTTTCACGCAACTCTGAACATAAAGACAGTCTGTCAATCGGGCATTTGCGGAATGGGGAAATTGAAATAGTTCATTTGAAAATCTGCGCCAAAGTTGAAATTAAGACAAATCAGGAATTTAACGAGACCAAGAAATCCTGATCACCGGTGACATGACGCTGACTGATGAACTCGTTAAATTGATTTTGCTTTATTTATTATAATTTTTTATTACTATTATAGAAGAATAAACTTCAAGAGCAACGAGTGCTTTGGATTCTGCAAATATCTTGTTATTTTTGATAATTTTGTGTAAGGGGCCATCCACAAATGACGTAACGCACTTAGGGGGGATTCAAACATCTGTAACGATGTGTGACGACGGGATGTCCAGAAATGTGACGTCACATAATACTAAAAATTTCGTTACAAAGGGAAGGGTTAGAAAACTGCCAAAATCGCGTTAAGTCATTTATGGATGGCCCCTAAAATCACTCAAACGCTGAATACTATATCGCATGCATGGTGTCAATACGAGAGACAATTTATCAGTCATCTGTTTACATCTGATTACAGTTCAATTGCTGTAAGCACGCCAACCTTTTCTAATTGCAACTGTACTTGTTCAATTTATGCACTGCAACTCTTTTATAATGATGATGATGATGCGCCAGTGTATATTGCTCTAAACCGCATCACGAACAATATCGACGATTGTTAATTCAAGCCTTGGCACTTATTCGAATCGATTTTATGCGAACAATAATAGAGGTTGAACGTCTTGCATATTAGCTCGCAAAGTCTGTGCTGGTCGTTCGCAGTATAATTTTAAAATACGTTAATTAAGACTATTTCGCTCTAGAACTATGAATTTCAATATTGTTAAAAAGACTCGAATGCTGCTGTCCTGCTGAACAGAAAAAAGAACATTTACTTTTGAGGAAAGCATGCGGATCAACGCGTGAAAACACCGCGTGCACACACACGGTGCACGACACCCCATACACTTCGCAGTTATAGGCCCAAGCGAACGACGAGACAACACTTGGCAAACTTTGCTAATGTCCTGGACCGGAGATAAGCCTAATGGTAGGAAAATGTTCAGTCGTGACGAACAATATCTTAGCAGGTTTCCTCCTAATCTTCAAACGTCCGCCAGACTATAGCAAACTACATAAAAACCCAACAGAGACGAGGTCAATCGTTTGTAGCGATATATATATATATATATATATATATATATATATATATATATATATATATATATATATATATATAACGGCTGTAAAACGGCTATATAACAGAATATATCTCTATATTTTGCCTCGGTACTTAGTTCCCGAAGGACTTATGAAAAGTGTATATATAATTATATATATGTGCTATATATATATATATATATATATATATATATATATATATATATAATGAAGGCGTCACAAAAGTGACACTTTTTGTACGTATATAATTATACTAAAGTGTATATAAAGTGTATATAATTATAGAATAGAAAATTTAAACGTCTGTCAGGCGTCGTTGATAGATTTCCCTTCATTCCTTCTTTTCCCGTTCTTTCCGTCTTTCGCTCCTTCTACTCTGCCACCTGTTGCTCTCTCTCTCTCTCTCTCTCTCTCTCTCTTTCTCTCGACTGCGTCGCAGAACGTTAATTCGTCGAGTGGCGCGATTTGCGGCGACATATGAGGGCGGAAATGACATCGATCGAGACTGCCATCGTGAACTAAAAAAAGAAGCTAATTCGAGCGGTCGAATGAACCTCACACGGCCAGAGTACGAGTGCACGATGCGAAAGAAAGTTGCTTCGATTATACAGGTGATTTATTCTGAGCGGCGAGTCGTAGAATCGCCGTGATTGACAGGCGCATTTGACGGGCAAGATATTACGCTTACGAACACAGCTGCTACTTTAAGTAATTCTCACGATTTAGGAGGCGTCGTCTACTCTCTCGTTTCTCCAAGTGTTACAGAACGGTTCTGTGACAGATGAAGTGCACCGATTCTCTCGCGGTCACACGCGGGATGGGTTCTATACTCAAGGCTCCTGAATTTCGCCGGCGCGTAAGGATCTGTCTAATCTAATCTAAAACTTCTATAGCGCCACTTCATAAAGCACAGAAGAATCAGCCGATGGCACACCAAATCAACATAATTCAAGATCAAGGTCGAATCGTGGTATATCCAACCGGACAACCAGGTGACGGTCTACGGTGGATAAACCAGGTCAAAAAGATGGACCTTTAATCTTGTTCTAAACTTTGATAGTGAATTATAATTATCATTATAATGAATCGGTCTGAGATTGATGACACAAAGTACTGTTCTACCGTAAATACAAGTCTCAAACACAGTTTCGAAATTACAATGCCGCTGTCTTGCCCTCAATTTACTATTAGTAATTAACATAAGACACACTACAATAATCGCAATAAAGATTACTTCCAATAATAATTATTATAGGAGTATCCAGAACAATCTCTATGGTCACTGATCTATGCCCACCAGCAAGAAATCTGCTTCTGCCATTGACGTCTATTAATAGACAACAATGGTTTCTATGGTTTCTGCCCACCAGTGGGCGGAGCAACCGGACCTTGTTGGTAAACACTAGGTACCCCTATAACGTCAATGCAATAATCACAGATTCGTACGGTCAACATAGAGTCTAAAAAGATACTGTTATCAACCAACGGGAATTATGGTATAGCTGTGATACTGTCGTTAGCAATTGTGTATAGCATCGCTCTTTCTGTCGTTAGCAATTGTGTGTATGGCAGCTATCTTGCTACCGTTTAGCAACAATAATTGATAGGGAAATAAGAAGAAGAAAAATGTCCTACGCTGGCCACGTCATGAGAGGTTCGGTCGGAGATCAATCACTGATAATAATGGAAGGTTGAATAAAAGGAACAAGGGAAGGGGGCGACCGAGAAGAAGCTGGATGGACGACCTCTTTGTCTGGACAAATACAAATAACTATGGAGCCCTAAAAAGAAAAGCAGAAGTTAAAGAGAATTGGAGGAAAATGACTGTCAACCCTCTGATGGAGGACGACACGTAAAGTCGAAGAATAGCAAGGGAATGTCAATGCATAAAACTATGATGACTTAGCGAAGACGGCGTAGTACTGTGCTGAGTGAATCAGAGTGATTTTCAATGGTGCGAATCCTAGCATAGCATATGATACTTCATGACGAAGAGGATTACACACACACACACACACACACACACATACATATATATATATGCTATTCTTAACGCGTTGTATCCGTTGCCATGGTGACGTTCTTTATCTTTACAACGCGCACGCACGTTATCTTCAATCTATAAATAATCTCTCTCTCTCTCTCTCTATATCTATATATATAATTCTCGATGTCTGTCCGTCTGTCGCGTCTGTCCGTCCGCAACACGGCGGGTATTGCAAGACGCTGTTGTCATTGACAACCAAATATTGTTTAATCAAACCGGAGCGTTTAACGAAGCGTCTTAATTGCAGCTTAAACCCCCGTCCCCCTTCCCTCACCCCATTTCCTAATCGCCCAGGCCCAACCCATTCCCGCCCCGGCCCCAACCCCTTTTCCTTTCCCTATCCCCATCCCCTCTCCTCTCCTCTCCCCCCTCCCCAATCGCCCCCAAAACCCCGTTCCCCTTCCGTCTCCTCAACCTTTCCCCTCTCCCCATCCCTCTCCCAAGCCCCGGCCCCAACCCATTCCGTCCCACGCCCCAAACCCCCGTTCCACTTTCCTCTCCCCATCTCTTTTCCCTCTCCTCATCCCTCTCCCAATCGCCCAGGCCCCAACCCATGCCCCCTGAGTACCCCACAGGCCCCAAACCTGTTCCTTCCCCACTCCCAACCCCATTCCCCCTCACCATCCCTTTTCCAATCGCCCTGGTCCCAACCCATCACCGCTCCGCCCTACCCCACCGGCCCCAAACCCCGTTCCCAAACCTACACAACGCAGCTCCGAAAACCCGTACAACCCACTTTTTTTTCCTCCCAAACCTCCCCTTCCCTCTCCCAATGCCCTGCCCCCGTTATTATATATTTATTTATTCCTTCCTAGCCTCAATACCTATTTTTTAAATTTTACACCTCAATTGAGACGCGTCACCGTACTGGGGATTAGTTCTCAGAAATGATTGCTGTAACGTTTTAAATTTGCTATATCTCAGGCTATGTAGGAGCTAAAAGATGAAGTTTGCACCATTGTTTAGATCGTTTATTCCTCTTTCTAACCGTTTGTGCAAAACAAAAAAAAGTTGGGGTAGAGTCCACTTTGCGGCCTAAAATAACACCCTCTCTCCAAAAATATTTTTATAGCCCCCTTTATAAAGGGATGTCAGAGGAACAATATAAACCAAAAAGTTTGAAAATCGGTTGACATTTGGTAAAGATCTATCAATTCCAACCCGATGACCCCAATGTTTGAACATAATTATTATCGGTGAATTTCGCGAAAGTTTTGAATTCTGAGAATTCTGATCAAAATTACATGATCCAGCGAAGGCATTATGTCCATTCCCATTGATGCTATTGCTGGATCATGACTGAATTCCTAAATCGATTTCTGTTCCATTAAATATTTTAATTTTAGTTTCCTACTTTTTTGAATTTGCTATATCTCAGGCTATATAAGAGCTAAGAAGATGAGGTTTGCACCATTGTTTAGCCTTTTTATTCCTCTTTCTAACCGTCCGTGCAAAACAAAAAAAGTCCAGCGTTCACGAGCTTTCCGACAATCAAGTGAGAATGAGGAGCAGGCTGTTGCTCGGCGTGAAAAATCAGCACAGCAAACAAGAGAATCAAGCACTGCATGTCGTTCGACACTGCCAAATCATTACACTAACGTTGACTATCAAATTTCAGAAAATTCACGCGAATGGGCGTTAACTCGGTTGCAGGAAAAGGCGGCGAGTTAGGGAAATTAATTGCTCAAAATCCTCTTGCATTTGCACAAAATCGGGTGGTAAAACAGCCAATCTCTCCCGTCATTTTTGACGGGTAAACATATATATATATATATATATATATATATATATATATATGCGTGTATTGACTTAGACCTATTGTATGCACGTCTTATGTCACTGAGCTTAAGATTAGAGATTCTGAGTGGCAATGTGACGAGGCAAACTCTGAATGATGGATTGTCGTAATCCTTCCTAAGCGACCGATACGGGGCCATCCGATTGTCTGCCATCGATTGGGCGACCTCTGACAACGCCTGCCATCCTGTAGCGACGGGTTGACATCGTCGGCCACCGGGAATCCAGAGCACGGAAAGGTGATTACATGCATTAACGTGGCAACGAGGCACGCCGGCCGGCCCCTATTTATTTAATCGGCGGCGGAGTAGGTGAGGTAGGGGGCGGGGTGACTGCCGATGTCAGCAGTCTCATCACGGACGGATTAAGGTTGCTCGTGGCCCTAAGCTGAACTGCTATTGAGGTCCTTTTTTGCTATCCGAAGCAATTTTCCAGACTTCGCCTTCTCATTTGAGATGGCTGGCGGGTTTTGTAACCGGATTTTCTGCTCCATTCCTTTGCAGCGACCAGACATGTTCGCTGCATTGTCATAGGATCGAACCCGCGGCATTTGTTCACATAAATGCAATAAACGTTTCTTACGTTTTTTTAATTTTCACATCACGTTTTTAACGTTTTTTTACATCTACAGTATGTTTGTTAATATTAATCTGGCACTCGTTTTTCAAGCAATCTTAGACTAAATTTACCATTTCCCTCTCCTGTGTGATCCCTAAGTGGCTGAAGGTAAGAAATCGTTCTGTAGGCAGACCTGTTTGTGGCTGAATGTTTCGAATCGTTATGGTTAACTGATCCACGTGCGTTTTGTCTGGAGTCGAGTCAACGGAGACAGAGAGAGAGAGAGAGAGAGAGAGAGAGAGAGAGAGAGAGAGAGAGAGAGAGAGAAAAAGCACCCCGCCTGCCTCACCTCTTCCTATAGATGGAATCTCGCGTACTTTCGCGCCATGACGTCGATTGGCTTCTCAGAGGTAGTCTTCGACAGACATGAGACTGGTACCAGCGTATATCCGTGTCCAAACTGCGACGTGTGAGCTTCCGAGAAAGGATATCAGCATTTCTTCGTTCTGGGAGCCGCGTTCAACATTTACTCTTTAATCACGCACTAACGCACAGATTTGATTATCAAAAGGTGTCGAATTTTGGTCAGAATGCAACGCTTTAGGTTAATTTATTTATTGTTTGAACTTCGTTCCGAACTTCCGGTTCATTCCGCGTGGTGGATCTGTGGTTGATCGGCCTACGGCTTTTTCTGTCGCCAGGGTCATGCCATCGGCTCTCTCCGGATCCGACAGGTGGTCATGTTCCCCATGGGTATCGTCTGTTACACGTTACAACAGATCGCAAATCTGATAATATGTCTAGTACGCGTGGAGGCAAAATTTTGTCTTCAAAATATTGCGCTGAATATGATACTTAATATGTCTATCACTGACAAACGCTACGTGCAAAAAGGGGCTGTCCATAAAGTACATCACGCTATTTCTGACATAGCTTTTGACCCATTTCCTCCCCCATCACAACCTGTCACATATCTCGGACTCCTCCTTAAAGTACGTCACAAATCTCGGATCCCCTCCCTTTTAAAGTACTTTCAGATCTCGGACCCACCCCTTAAATTAGCGTCGTCCATAAATTACGTCTGATTCATGACGTCACCTTATCTTCAACTACTGAAGGAAAGAGGAAATGATGATGATAAATTACGCCACGCAGACGATCCATTTAACGTAATGCGTCGTTACTCGTCTGACCAAAGCACTAAAAGTGTTGGGGGGTTAAGGGTATAGTTGGAGTTAGGATTGAGGTTAGACTAGACTTTGGTCAAGTAGAATCGGGAGCCGTGAAGACATTTTGATGAAAGTCGTTCTATATTATAGTACTCATGTGTCAAAATCAGCGCTCACGGAGCGGTCTCTCTTGAAACCAGTCTATGATCCGCAGTAAATGAATTCTTTGCTCTAAGTAAGCGCTGCTATTTGGAAAGCATCCATCATGCGAGAGAAACATTTCACTCTCAGGATCCGTTGGATTTTATTGTTTTTCGCGAACGACTGACTAAACACTCGAACGAGAGAGAGAGAGAGAGAGAGAGAGAGAGAGAGAGAGAGAGAGAGATCTGCGCTGTTTCCTTGTTTCCTTGTGGCCGACCTGATAACGAAAATAATTATATCGTTTCTCGACCCCTCGAAATCGCATCAAAACAAACCAGTGGCGGCTCCACCGGGAGCCAGAGGGTCCGTGCCTCCTATAGAGTGCCTCTCCCCCCCCAGTGGCCCCCTGTTGGGACCCTATACTTAATGATACATACATTAAACAACAAATGGTTGGCCCCACCATGATTAGAAGTTGCCACCCCAACCCCCTCCCCGCACTTGCCAAATCCTAGAACCGCCACTGAAACACACTCATTCTTCTCTCTGTCTTCGTTGTTTTCAGCTCTTCGCTTGAAAGTCCGCGTCGGACGCAGATGTCGAAGTTCAAAGGTCATCAAAGGTCGGCATTCGGAGAGTTGTTTCTGTTTCGAAGACAAGGAGGGATCCGTCGTCTTAAATGAAAATCGCTGCCGCCGCTGCTTCTACATTAACTCTCGAATGAGGCTTGGTTCTACCCAAGACGATGCTTCAACACTGCGACATTTGAGTCTTATGATAATTGTAATACACACTCATTGCTCAGTGAGTCTATATTATATTGGAGCAAACTGAGGAATTATTTCTGGAAAAATAGACATTGACGTGTGAATACGCCATTGCGATAAAATTATGACCGTTAAATAGATCCTTCAGAGAAGAAAAGTACCAGCGTCGGTGCAGTTTTTGCGAGCATTTGAATTTGAGACAGAGTTCTGATCAGACATAGGCTAATATCTGTGACGCTATGTACAAAAATCACGAACCTCTGTCACTCGATTAGTTAAAAAGCGCAATGTTCACATTCTAAGTCAATTCGTCAATTCTGTCGTCGAATTAGTCGGTTGAATTTCCATAAGGAAAACGTCACGTGACATTTGCGTCAATCCGTCTCCTCCGACAGCGACTTGACCCCTTCCGGTTGACCATTTGACCAAAGTCTATCGGTGGTCATGCATCTCGAAACGACCCCCTCTCCACATTCCGGCCCCCTAGCGAACGTCACCGACGACCCGTCGTCGCCAGATTCGATCTCGGCAGGCCCTCTGTCGAACGAACCGATACGCAGCGACTCCGCCTGCGCGTTGTTCGGCCTCGTCCTGTACGCCGTCGTGTTCGGCCTGATCTGCGTGTTCGGCATCATCGGGAACGTCCTGTCGTTCGTCGTGCTCCGGTGGGAGAAGCAGATCCACGTGGCCACGTTCCTGCTGCAGGTGATGGCCTGCTCCGACAACCTGTTCCTCGCCACCGTCGGATTCACGAACATCTCGACGGCCCTGACCGTCTATCAATCGGTCGACGGCAGCGGCGACCACCCGATCATGACCTACGTCACGGTGCTCGTCTGGCCGCTGGTTCACATCACCCAGATGTGGACGATCTGGATCACCGTCATCATCGCGTTCAACCGCTACGTCGCCATCTGTCTGCCGTTCCAGGCGCCGATGCTCTGCACCATGCGACAGGCGCGCGTCCAGGTAACGGTCGTCGCCCTGGTCATCGTACTCTACAACGTACCGCGCTTTCTCGAACACCGTATCGTGTACGTCGTCGACGAGGCGCGCAACGTCACCGTACCGTCCTGGAACACCACGGAACTGAAGAACAACGCGCACTACAACTACATCTACGAGAACGCGCTGTACTGCCTGTTCGTCTACTTCGGTCCGCTGTTCATACTGGTCGTCATGAACTCCGGTCTCATACGCGAACTGCTGCTGGCCCGCCGGCGTCTGCTCACCCGCCAGCTGCCGGCGGCGCTGGCCGTCAAGGATCACGAACAGAACCTGACGCTCGTCATGGTCGTCATCGTCATCGTCTTCCTCGTCTGCCAGACGCCGGCGTTCATCAACCAGCTGCTCTACTTCGCCATCGGACACAAGGAGTACGTGTGCGGAATGGCGTACTACTACTACTACCACATCAGCAACGTGGCGGCCACCGCCAACTCAGCCGTCAACTTCATCGTCTACTGCGTCTTCCGGCGACAGTTCCGCGAGCGGCTGCAGGCGTTCTGTCGGCGAAATCACGGCTCGTCCTCCGCCTCCTCCTACAGTCGCCAGTCGGACGGATTTCCGTTGAAATACGCCACCGGAAATTCGTCGAATCCTTCGGTACATTCGCGATCTACCAGCATCCAGATCGGAGGTATAGGAAATCAGATCACTGCTTTAATTAGAACCACGCAGACTTTGTTTGTATCTAATCTAATCTAATCTTAAACTTCTATGGCGCCACTTCACGATGCACAGAAGCATCAGCCGATGACACACCAAATCCAAATAATTAAGTATCCAGAAAAAGGGTATTTTCATTACGGACGGGTACAAATTATGGTGATTTAATCAAGCCAATTAAGTCTATGCTGAGTCGAAAACAATAAGTGGCCAAAATCTTTCAAAATAGGGGTGGGGCGCATCGACATTTTCGGAAGTCTTGACGAGCGAAAAAAGGTCGTCGTCCCTTCTATGACCTCAAAATCTAGTGCGTTCTCCTCTACCTGATACTACTCCTACCCCCACATCTCTCAACTACTCATCGGTTTTTCGAAACTCTCAACCGGTCCCGGTTTGAATAGGTTCCGCTGTCTTGCTGCAACATCCAGCAGAAAACGACAGTATATGCTGTATAGGCTGCAGAGATGGCAATGGGCCATTCAGAAATATCCATGACCCCTGTAACCCATCGAACACCTAACCCATGACCTCTGCGACCCATGATCCAAGAGTCATTGGCAATTAAATCGCTATAATATCATTTCAAAACTGTTAATTAAGCGATGTCAAACTAATGTTGAGTATAAATCAAACATGAAATCACAAAGCCACCCTATACGACAAAATGCCAACGAAAAAAAACCAGATGTTTATTTGTCGATCGACAATGGGTCAAAATTCCATTGACCCAAGTGTGACCCATCTACCCACAAGACCCGCCGTTGCCATCTTTGACATGCTGTATCAGTGGTTTCAAACTTCGCTTGATATGTTTGTAGCATGCATTCGGCCGAATCTCTGGATCTTAGTTTCTTATCTAAAATTATTAGATACTAGGTGTTTACCCGTCAAAAATGACGGGGGACATTGGCTGTTCTACCACCCGATTTTGCGCAAATGCAACAGCATTTTATGACGGTGGAGATTGTCTGTTTTACCACCCGATTTTGCGCTAATGCAATAGCATTTTGCGCAATTAGTTCTCCTTCACTCGCCGCCTTTTCCTTCAACCGAGTTAACGCCCATTCGCAGGAATTTTCTGAACCTTGATAGTCAAGGAAGGTGTACTGATTTGGCAGTGTCGAACGACATGCAGTGCTTGATTCTCTTGTTTGCTGTGCTGCTTTTCACGCCGAGCAACAGCCTGCTCCTCATTCTCACTTGATTGTCGGAGCTCGTGAACGCTGAACTGTTTGTTTTGCACGGACGGTTAGAAGAGGAATAAAAAAGCTAAACAATGGTGCAAACCTCATCTTTTAACTCTTATATAGCCTGAGATATACAAATGTAAAAAAAAATGGAAACTTTCGCAGACTTCAAAACTTTCGCGAAATTCACCGATAATACTTATGTTCAAACATTGGGGTCATCGGGTTAGAACTGATAGATCTTTGCCAAATGTCGACCATTTTCAAACTTTTGGTTGATTTTGTTCCTCTGACATCCCTTTACAACTTTGCCGCTGACCAAAGGGGTTACTGAAAATATTTTTGTTAAACATTTTTCGGGGGAGAGGGTGATATTTTAGGACGTAAAGTGGACTCTACCCCAATTTTTTTGTTTTTACGGTGAAAAGAATCTGTGACAAGACTCATTTTTTGCTCCTATATAGCCTGAGATGAAATTTAAATCAGTATCAATCATTTCTGAATTCCATTGTCCAAAAATTAAAAAGCCTCAGCTCTGACGGCGTCTGAAAATTAGTTGAATTAAGATAAAATTTAAAAAGGTCCCTGAGATCTGAAGGAATTGATTAATGAGATATATATATATATACCAGCAGAATATTCAGGTCTTGTTGAGGGAGGAGGTTGCACCTCTTTCACTGTTTTCAGACTGAGAGGCATGGGTAACTCATGGAAATTCTGTGGGGTTTGGGGGTCGGGCATGGTTAGGTCATCCCCATGAGATTGGAACTGGTCTGATGGCAGGGATGGAAGGAAGGGTACTATATTGCACTTCTGTTTTGATTGAAAATCTAATAACGTTAGTTACGGAAAAAGTAACAGCCAGGGATTATGATCCTTGGGCTCTGGGGAAACCATGGATATAGTAACAGGGGGACATTGGGAGAGGGATGGGGAGAGGGGAAAAGGTTGGGAGTTGAAGGAACGGGGTTTGGGGAGATTGGGAGAGGGAAATAACAGGGTTGGAGACGGAAAGAAAGGGGGTCTTGATCGCCTAGGTTGGGGCCTTCATTAGGAGAGTAGGGGGTGGTAGGGGGACGGGGTTTAGTGATGATATGGTCGTTTACCGGTTTGATTAAACAATATTTGGTTGTCATGATGTACGATCCACACACATAGCAAAAACAATTCACTCTTGTCAGACGCGATGACGGACATGATGCCATTATCAATTATAATATCGGAGACTTCAAATTATTTTATCAAATTCCTCTTGGGGTAAATAAACCATGACATGGACAACTGGCAACTAAACTAACTAGGGAAGATTCAGTGGTGGACCAGCGTAAACTGTCATGCATTATTTTATACGAACATGAAATATTATAAATATAACAGAAAATATTTAGATAGGGGCTTTCAAAATTTTCGGGGAGAGGTAAAAAACAGGTTAAACTATACAGTATATTTTGTTTTGACATGACGGTTCTTGAGAGGAATAAACATGCAAAACAATTAGATGCAAACCTCATCTTTTAGCTCCTATAAGCCTGAGATATAGCAAGCAAAAACGTTACAGCAATCATTTGGAATCAGCGTGTCAAAAATTAAATCCCCAGTACGGTGAATCTGAAAATTTAATCCACACTTCTAAAAGTTAAGAAAATCATGTTTTTAGGAATGAATAAAAGATCCAGATCAATGGGGGCAGGGCATTCCGTCAAGACGGAGGGGTGGAGGAGGATGGTGGGTTGTCGGGTTTTTAAGTCGTTACGAGGTTTGGTCGAAAACAACGACCAGTGGCGTAGGGCAGGTTTTGATGGGTTGGGGGTGGGGCGCATCGACAGAGGGATGGGAAGTCTTGAGGGGATAAAAAGGTCGTCGGGGTTTATGACCTTAAAATCCGGGAGTGGGTTGGGGCTGGAATGATACTGGGCCTGAGGCGATTGGGATCTCTCAACTACTCATCGGTTTTTCAGAAAACTCATGACGGGGTTTGGTCCGAATAGGAATGTGTTGGGGCCGGGGTGATTGGGAGAGGGATGAGGAGAGGGAAAAGAGATGGGAAGACGACAGTATATGGGTTTGATAGGCTGCAGAGATGGCAATGGGCCATTCAGAAATATCCATTGGGTAAGGGATGGGGAACACCTAAATGGGTTCTGAGACCCAGGGATCCAAGAGTTTGGCAATTGGGAATCGGGATAATATCATTTCAAAAGGGTTAATTAAGACGATGTCAAACGGGGTTTGAGTATAGATTGGGATGGGATGGGGAGAGGAAAGGAGATACGACAAAATGCCAAGGAAAAAAAACCAGATGTTTATTTGTCGATCGACAATGGTCAAAATTAGGAGAGGGATTGGGTGAAGGAAGGGGACCCATCAATTAACAAGACCCGCCGTTGCCGGTTTGATTAAACTGTATTCAGTGGTTTCAAACAGCGTCTTTGATATGTTTGTTGTATGGATTCGGACAGAATCTATAGAGATCGACAGTTTCTTATCGAGAAAATTATTAGAGATATCGGAGACTTCGGGAAATGTTGAATGCTTTGTCTGCAATCTGACTCATTCCAGTTCATTGGGGGTAGATATAAACCATGTCACATGGACAACTGGCAACTAAACTAACTAGGGAAGATGGAGTGGTGGACCAGCGTAACGCACTGTCATGCAGGAATTCTTATCTCGAACATGTTGTTACTGTTACATTGTTAACCTCTTTGATCTCTTTGTAATGCAGTTTTAAAACGATCAATCGACCAAACGATCGAAGTTTTTTTAAACGGATGCTATTGATTTTGATCTAATTCCTATAAGCTTTATGCCCTACTAAACATCGTTGAACAATTTCCAAATTTCGCAAATTCAAGAGTTGGAGAAAATTTTGAAATTCTTACATCTTCTTCATTCGCAACCCCGCGGAAATTTCGACGACTTTACATTTACAATATGTTTCATAAATTCAATGATTTACTTCTAGTTCTTAACGATGCTAGAAAAGCGAAGCATTTTTGTTAGATGCTAAATACTGTAAATTTTTTTGTGAAATTCTTCTATTTAGGAGACAATTGCTTCTCAAACTCGGCTACGAAAATATATATAATAATTATCAACGACCATTTGCTGCACAAATATATACAGCATATATATATATATATATGCTGTATATATATGAATATATACAGCATATATATATATGCTGCATATATATATACATACATATGGCATGCTCAAGTGCAGGGGAATAAAAATTGTATATATTTTGTTGAACGATATCTCTGATAGCTGTAAGAGAATTCATTGATCTCTCGGGCATTTATGGTCAAAGCCAATAGTTGAATAGACTCTGCTGCACTGAAAAGTCTAAAATCCAAGATGCTTTGAACTTAATAAAGGAGTAATTATGTTTTACATGACTGGCATTTTAAAAACACACTTGGTCTGTTACTATAGAACTCACGCGTTAAATCTAATATGGATATAAACTTATAAAAGCATAGTTTTATGTATATAAAAGGACATATATTTAGGACATATATTTAGGACATATATTTAGGACATATATTTAGGACATATATTTAGGACATATATATATATTGTTTGATTTAATTAATCTGCTGTGTCAAAATGTTGAATCAGGAAACGGCTGCAGAACGAACGTGAGTCTGTTGCTTGGCAACCGAGGAAGCAGCTTTTGAATGTCGGAGAGGCAACACAAGAGCGCCCCTTCATTCTGTCCATTTTAAGTTCTCCCCCGAGGAAGCATTTCGTGTCGTAAGTCGAAGAAGAAGAAGAAGAAGAAGAAGCAGAAGCTGACGAACGTCCTACTGAGACATCGGATCTAGATCTCCTTCTCAGCGGACAGAGCAAATAGGCCTACTGATTGCAAAATCGAGGCAACAAAGAAAACGAAAGGAAAGACTGCTTGCAAAAACAGACCTTTCGTAACTCTTGAATCATCGTCATCGGTAACATTGGAAAACACGTAAATCTGTTTCACTCTAGTCACTGTACGATACACACACTGTAACCGTGTTGCGCAATCGCAGGTTCAAACCGGCATCATTTGAACGGTCACGTGACCCGGTTGCGTCATCACGAATGTGGCAGACGTCGAGCTAATTATAGATCGTGACGCATGACGTCGCTTTATCGAGTTCATCTTGGAATAATGTTCGTGATACGACTCTGAGATGGTTTTACATAATATTTTATATTTATTTCGTGTCTTTGATCTGATTATACGCACTTGACTATAATGTAAAGTTAGGCTACTAGCATTCTCTTCATGACGAGTTGATATTGTTGTACATCAAATAGACTTTCTGGATGTTGTATCTGGTAATAATAAAGCGTTGAACTCAGTGTGGATTTTGCCAAATTCAACTTCGCGACGTCATTGAAATAACGAAGTGTCTTTTTAGTAAGTAAGTAAGCAAGTAAGTAAAATTCTCGTGGATTTATATAGCGCTTTTGTAGTAGTACAACACTGGCTGCTTATTCTTAGTAGGTTAGCCTTTCTTAAAATAGCTATGGGAAAGGTGAATGATCATTCAGGCAGTGGTTACTATATCCGAAAACAGTTAGGCTATCTTTAAGACAATAATAATAATAATAATAATAATAATAATAATAATAATAATAATAATAATAATAATAATAATAATAATAATAATAATAATAATAATAATAATAATAATAATAATATAAGACAATAAGGCTTAACTAATTATTTTCAAAAGGTTAATATGCATTAGCAACCCCATTAAGATATATTTGGCATCGATCTGGATTTTCATTAGATAGTATAACTAAGAGAGAGTTATGTTAACTAAAAAGAACTATTGCTGGATTGACCTAATGACAAATACAAGGGGGACCATTTGAATGTTATTATTAGGCATTGGAGGGAAAGAACATTTCGAGAACCTACGTAAAACGTTTTTATGGCTTAAACTTTAAAATATCTTAATTTAAAGAAATGAAAAGGGTCATCTTTAAATATGATATTTAAAATGAGTGTGGTGCCGATATATTATTTCAATGAAATTTATAGGCCACTGAATCAACGCTAACAATATTTTACCGCATGGAACACGTTCATATGATATGTTTAGTCTTTGTTTCAAATTCAAAAAAAAACTAAATTTTATTTTAAAATTGTCAAACAGAAGATAAGTGTTTAATTTTATAAATAAAATTAAAGTAGGTTCTATTGCAACATGGATATTTTCTATGATTCTTCTCTCTTATGATTGGCTCTCTCTCTCTCTCTCTTGGAGAAGATTTCATATTCCAGCAAGACGGAACACCTGCCCACTCGCTGTCTACAGGACAGCATTCTCTATAGCTATTGTATCAGATTTCATCTGTTTATCTGCATACCCAATCCCATATATCAATGTTTATTTGTCTGTTTGTTTGTCTGTCTGTCCCTGTCTCTGTCTTTCTCTCCCTCCCCATTACCACGTTGGTATTTATATGCTGAAGGCCAGGGAGAGCACAACCTTTTAGAGATCAAGGGCCACATTTTTTCGGTTCCGAGACTCCGCTTGGGGCAAGCGCTTTTTCTAATGCAGAAGTGGCGTTGACAGTAAGGGGCATTTATGGTTATGGATAAAATTTAATTCGACAGGACTAATGGAATTAAAGCATTTCTGATGAATACAATCAATCCAGTAGGAAAAAAAAAAATTGAAATGATTTATTATGAATTTAAATGTAGAATTAAAGGTTAAGGCCTTGTTAATAAAAAATACTTGACCATGTTCAATTATTAATTCATAAAATTAAAAACCAAAGGTCAATCGCCTTTTTATACCCAATGGAGTTGTTAAGACTGAAACGTCTTTAACACTCTTATTCGAGATTTTGTGTTAGTTCAGTGAGTTCACTTGTTGCGACTTTCAAAATCGAGCACTCAACCTGAACCATAAAACATTTTTGTTAAATTTCATTATAGAAAATATTTGTTCACACAAGTAAGTTATTCCAAATAGAACAAATAGTCAAACAATATTTTAAAGTGGCACGTTCATCTAAACTGTTTAGTGTTTCAGCAAACCAGAAGAATTTTATTCCAAGGGTCTACAGTGTGTCGCCATCAATTCAGTTTATTTATATAAATAAAAAAAAGTGCCTCTCACCATGACATGGATATATTCACAGATGTCTTCTCTCAGATGACGAATTTAGAATGTTTTGTTGAACTGATAGCAGAAATTCTGAATTTCAGCAAAGGTCATAATAATAATAAATAAGCATAACAAGGTTAAAGTATAGTCGCTAATTTGTTTATCAAGAACCATATGGCCATTTTCCTTTGTTAATTTGTCCATTGAAATCCTGTCTGTCCTGCGGGCCACAAACTTTCTCGGCTCCTCACCAGTTACCATGGGTTGGTTATGCACCCCTGCTGTAGGCCTACACGTGTGTTTGTGTTTGTGTGTATGTGTTTATGTGTGTGTTTTGTGTGTGTGTGTTTGTTTGTGTGATATATATGTATTTATGAATGCTTGTATCAAATGTCGTTTGAAGAGATTCTTGAAACTATTTACCAAAAGGGGCTGTCCATTAATTATGTCAACAGTTTTTGGGCAATTTTGAACCCTCTCTCCCTTGTCAACAACTATCAGCTTTCACTGACCCCTATAATTAAGTCAAAAACTTTTAACCATCCCCCACTAAGATCAGTGACGGGTCTCCCTAAAAAGTTTAGAAGGTTATTTTTGCGGCTATGACCATTTTCCCCTTTCTTTTGTTCATCAAGTGTCATAATGTGGTGAAGATGACCTTGATTTTTGCTTGTCAGACTTATTTCCATTGTAATAAATAGTATTTCATGAATTTCCTATTTTTATCTTTTGTAAAAAATGAAATTGTTGACGTCAACTTCTCTTGACCCCCCTCGCCCTGTCAACTACTGTCAATTTTTTCAAACCCCCTCCACCTTTATTTTGTTGACGTAATTAATGGACAGCCCCAAAAGAGTCACTCATCATAAATCAGTTGGTGCTACATAACAGGCAGTTACATAGCGCCGCATCGCATCGCATCGCGACGGAACCAATTATAAACGAACGGTTTTCACCAAACAATATTTATACGGATTTCTAAAAAAAACAATTTATCTTCCTTACGAACTGAAACAGCGCTGTCAAATCGCGCATAAATCATTGAAACCGGAGACCAAATGAGACGATCAATCTATCGACTGACTGACTGGCTGACTGACTGACTGACTCGCTCACTCACTCACTCACTCACTCACTCACTGACTTTCCGGAAACAGTACAGATGCATGAGATCTATATGTGACCGGTACAGCTGTTTCTTTCGGTGCCTCGAACAGAATACCTTACACGGAAACTGAGTTAGCAGTCCAGTCAATAGCTTGCATGGACAAGCTGTTTCTTTCTCAAGGAGAGGCAGAGGTTCACAGAAACAATTACGTCTTTCTTTTTCTTCCTGGCGCTCTCTCTCTCTCTCTCTCTCTCTCATTAGAGGCTAATATTGGACGTCTTTCAGGTTATATCCGTTAAAACAGTGCTTCCGTAACGATGGCGTCTCAATAATAGCTTCTCATTTTCGATCTACAGGGTTCGAAATACATGTAGATTGTAGAGCACATCCAGCCATTTCATACTACACACTAGCGCCAGAGACTGTAGGCCTATACGAGAACGAGGGACATGAACTAAATGAAAGTCCTGCCGAATATCTGTGGAATGATTAGTTGGTCGATCGAGGGAATGGTCATGTATTAAGATATCTGGTTCATTGTACTGTACAACAGGTTTTATAGACAACAAAAACAATTTTTATAATTAATTCGACCTGTAGTTTTTGATTCAGAAGGATACAATTACCTATTAAAGTCAATATTAACTTCATTTCAAATAAACCAACTTGCACAATGCATCAGTATAGGTCTCGCAAATTACTTCGCGAGCCAGTGGAATTTGACTTTCAACGCTGCGAAAGCGCTCTCAAGCGACCTATCAAGTAATGTCGTCAGGCTGACATTTGTATCAGAATTTACGTTCAAAGTGTCCACCATTGGCTTTCGACGTCGCCACTGATGTGTTGATGCCACCACAATGACCCCGTGATCCACTCGACCAGTTCTCCAAGGTCATCAATGGCAGTGTTTATTCTAGGCCCTTTTGGGGGGATTCCTCGCAAGTTTGAAAATTCCCTCCCCAAATTTCTATATGTTGCACTGGGGGATAGAAATTTTCCCCAAAAGTGTGACGAGAGGGTTTTTTTTATTTAGGAGAGGGAAAACATAAGGATAATATCCTTATATTATAAGGATATGACCATATTCAGAAGAGCATTAGAGCATGTCGAGATGAAGGGGAAGAAAGATAAGGATGGATGTGATGACCTTTTTTTGCTCGTCAAGGTTTTTGGGATTTTGGGCAGACAAACCTTCTCGCCCCCAAACATTTC
Source organism: Metaphire vulgaris (assembly GCA_018105865.1). Taxonomy (NCBI): domain Eukaryota; kingdom Metazoa; phylum Annelida; class Clitellata; order Crassiclitellata; family Megascolecidae; genus Metaphire; species Metaphire vulgaris. The sequence goes on along the minus strand of CM030845.1, from coordinate 7,815,372 downwards.
AAACTCCCCAATGTCAAGGTGGCTAGAATAAACACTGATCAATGTGTGTTCTGTACACTCTTTCTAGGAGTATTCTCCAGACACTCTAGTCCACAGGATTCAGATCTGGAGAATTTGGTGGCCATGGATCAGGTGAGATGATATATCTGGCGTCGCTTCTTTTTTCAACAACTCAACGGAGGCGGCTGGATCACTGGGTCATTGTGGCTGTTTCGTATCGTTTAAAGTCTAATTTCACTGGCTCAAAGTAATTAGCTACCGGCTTAGGTTTTTTGGACACGGTATATATATATACAGGGCCGGATTAAGGTCCGAGTGGGCCGGGGGCTGAGAAAAAAGGCCGTCGCCTATACTGAAAATCTCTGACAAGCAAAAAAGGTTATCTCCCTTCCAAATCGTGCTGACAAGCAAAAAAAGGTTATCTCGAAAATCGGTGGGCCTATTTTCATGATGGGCCGGGGGGCTACTACAGCCCCCTCAGCCCCCGCCTTAATAAAGTTCGACGTCAGTCTTCAAAAGAAATACGCGTATCTAAATTTATGTAAAGATCAGAATAGGTGCACAGTTTTCGAGACTTAAATCCTTTTCGGAGTAATTTTTAATGCATTAAAGTATTCAGAGCAAATATTTAGTACACGCTGTTCAATGAAAGTGGAATTTGACAAGTGGATAGCTACATTGATGATAATTATATAACAATTAATCCTAGATGAAGTTCGTATCTTCTCTCTCTCTCTCTTCTCTCTCTCTCTCTCTCTCTCTCTCTCTCTCTCTCTCTCTCTCTCTCTCTCTCTCTCTCTCTCTCTCTCTATATATATATATATATATATATATATATATATATATATATATATATAATATATATTATTTATCCTTGTCTTTATGCATTACAAGCAATAATAATAATCTAATTCAGCAAACAAAAGAAAGTTGGAGAAATTTCTTAACAGCCAAAGACATTTAAAGTTCATAAGATGATTTTGCGAGATGATCAAAGAGAACCAAAAATGGCGATTGCTAATCGTCCAGCAGTGGCTGCTTCTTCAGAAGAATCCTAGTAATCTGCACAAATAAAAGATACCAAACCATCACATCGTTACACCTAATTCAACTCGATAGCATGGATTTATGAATTCATCTTAATGTCAGATCGAATCTGGATCAATTCAATACATTTTTGATCAGGAGCTGGATGATGGTAATAATAATAATAATAATAATAATAATAATAATAATAATAATATAATAATAATAATAAACATCAGTGGTTCTCACACAGGGCTGACCCTACTGAACCACCCTAAACCTTCTTCTTGAACTTCTTCTTCCTAAACTTCTTCTTTTCTTCTTATTATTATTATTATTATTATTATTATTATTATTATTATTATTATTATTATTATTATTATTATTATTATTATTATTATTATTATTCACGTTAATTATAATTCACGTTATTGTTTAATGCAGTGTCCCAAGCTGGGTTCAGTCCAGTCACTCTAGAGAGTCGCGGGGTAGCGCAAAATTAGTCTAAAGTGTCATTTTCTAACCAATGCCACAATGTCACAAGCCTTGAAAGTTGCAAGTAAACTTAGGTTTTAAGAAATTGATATGCCTGCAATCCTCCACATACGGCTTATATTAAGATGATTAGTGTTTTATGAAACTCTTATCCAATTTTAGCTGACAATAAGTTTGCAGGGTCACGGCGTGTTACAAAGCCGCTGGCGTGAGTCGCACAGTTCCAAAACGTTTGGGAAATCCTGACCTTATAGTTCTTTTTAAAGTTAATCTTGTTTCGAAATAAAGCAAGGAAGCGTATTCCGGCCATTTTGCTCCGAAACTTCACTAACAATAGTGAATCTCTGTTTTAAGAAGTTTTACAACCTAGCGGTTAAGCGATTTTGCCATACTCATATGATTTTCAAGACGCGTAACAAATGTATGTTCCTGGCAAAATTTCAAAAAGATAATTTTCAAGAAATTTAAATATTTATTTCTCTCATTTTGTCTTATATGGCAAAAATATAAATAATTCTGTCTAATGTATTTGCCATATTTTCATTCGAATTGAATCAGAGCTTTAGTTTTGCCATTTATTCAAAACTCAGAATATTCCTTTCAAACAACGTTCGCCTGTTGGCGCAATGCATTTGCTTGATATTACATGCTATGTTTAGGGTCGCGGCACGTTACAAAACCGCTGTAGTGGGTCGCACCGTCGCAGTTCCAACATGTTTGGGAAACCCTGGCTTAATGTACGCAAAGGTTTAGACTTTAATAATAATAATAATAATAATAATAATAATAATAATAATAATAATAATAATAATAATAGGAAGAAGAAGGAGGATGAGGAGGAGGAGGTTTATGGTGGCTCAGTAGGGTCAGCCCTGTGTGTAACCACTGTGTTTCACCCATCCTACATCATTCTTGCTAACGCCAGTGGATACTTTTCATTTCTCGTTTTCGTAGGCCTACGTCCAAATGCTTATATAGACTACTGTAGGCCCTAAGTTTACCTACGCTTATGCGCAACTGGCGCGCTTGGACTGAGCTAGACAGACGGCAGAATTTGAACAGAGAGCAACAGAGGCCGAGAAATTTGAGAGCTATATAACGGAGATTCAACCTGAGCGGCAGTGACTGAATTTTTAAGTAAGAGGAGCGCAGAACAGCTTTCAGCTGGCAATCCATTTCCTTTTGCTAGCAATGGCTCATGTTCGGTTTAATTTTGTACACAAGAAACTAGTAAAATACCGAAAAATTACCCGGATGGCAATTAGGCATCCTACTAGTCAAAAAATAATAGCGATCTCAATTCGACTGCTATCTGCCAACTTGCCTCCTTTCCTCCTCCTCCTCCTCCTCCTTCTCCTCCTCCTCCTCCTCCTTCTTCTTCTCCTCCTTCTTCTCCTCCTCTTTCTCCTCCTGCTCCTCCTCATTCAAACGTTTGAGGTTCGTAATTTCAAAAATGACCCAGACTTGGCGGCAATAATCGCCCTCTCGACCTTCGAAAAACGTTCGACGAGTAATGAAGTAATGCGTCTCTGTGACGGCGACAATGTAATTACACCTACCAACTCCCAGTCATATTTCAAATTATTAACAAACGCAATTATATAGTCTAGATGTCTAATTGCTGTGGTTGATCTGACATTTGGAATTTGTCATTTCTCCTCTGGAATGACATCCGATCGATCGCATACTGTTTCGACCGAATCGAGACTTTCATGTGGAAATTAAACCATGCACTGCAAAAACCTAGACTCTCCGCTATAATTTTCCATAATTCGATCTCCTATACTGGATGATTTCTCAAATCTTGAAGCATATATAGTACTTATAACGTGAAAGTCAATATATATAAGCCGACAACTATTAATAATTATCCGTAGAAACGTGGACGGTGATCATTGTTATAGTTGGCGCATTGCAGTCGGCAAATTAGACATCGATGCATCATCTTTGAGCATTATTATTGAAACGTATATATATCTAGTTAAAATCGTTATTCTGTATGTCTGTTTCGAGCGTTCTGAAAGCGTTCATTTACTGATTGGTTGGCTCAACTTGGCATTATCTGGTTGCCTCGAGCGAGATACAATGTATATATATATATATATATATATAATATATATATATATAATATATATATACAATATATACTTTACCTCTTCCAGAAAGCAAGTCTATTTTCTGTCCAGCCTATTTTTATGCATATGTGTGTGTTGTGCAAACAGATGGGAGGCCCTATACAGTATACAATCAATTCTTCGAAAACGAGCCTTTGATTAAGTGAATAGGATGACGTTGTAATTGTGGACAGTTGAGTCAACTTACAAGGGCATTCAGTCTCCTGTCTTTTTCCCTTTCGTCTGATCGGACTTTCGCTTCGTAAGGAGCGGTCAGGTACGGATCTGATGATAATGATGATGATGATGATGATGAGGAGTCTTTGCTGGCAGCGTAATCATCGCTGTCTCTAGAAGCCTCGCCTCGGTATCCCAGGTCAGAAACGTAACCTGAAGGTAGGCTGTCGTCATCTGGAGTGCTCTTCTTCTCGTAACCGAGAAGTTCTTCGATCTCTGCCCGCCTTCCGTTTCCTGTAATCAGGTAGAATACTAACGACTGCCAAATGATTCAACCGTATTCAATTCGGGTTTCTCACTTCTGTGAACCTACATCACGAAATCTTGTCCCGCCTCCATTAACCCCTTAACTGGGGATCCCGGATATATCCGTCCATTTTACATTGAGTTACAGTTAAATACACGGTTAAGGGGTTATGTAGCCACGAGGGGAACGGGGGACGGATACCGCAAACATTTATAAAATTTTCTCTGATGAGTTAAGGTGATTACCGAATCGCTGTCACCAGGGACGTAGCGACGGGGGGTATATCGGTATATATATAACCCCAAAAATCAGTCTACCCTAAAGTTTTTATGCGATTTATATGTGATTTATATGGTTTATGTGGTTTATAGTTAAGAGTTATACCCCAAAAAATATTTATACCCACCCACCAAAATCAAATTCCTGGCTACGTCCATGACTGTCATGTAGTCTGAAAATTTGATCATAGTTAAAAATTTGCATCTAGTATTACCCTGCTACATTTTTGGCGACTGGAGCTTTGCCCCCTACCCTGCTATGGAACTAATGTCCATTGGCGTGGCAATGAGAGGGACACAGCAGAGACGGACCCCTGTTAGCCTGGTCGGGAGATTCGTTCAAAACCAATCAAAACTGTTATCAGTTGAGAGGGTGTACGATGACTGCGGATATGGTCATATAATCTAAAAATGTGCTTCAACTCTCAAGATTTGAATCTAAAATTACCCTACGTTTTCCGACTGTGGCCGGATTCCCCCCGTTGTGGGAGCTCACAATCCAAACCCCCTAGTCGCAACTGGAAATATCGGTTTGTGGAAGCCTTGGTGCCCCCCCCCACCCATTCTGGAAACCTAGCCAATGTCTACCTCATCCCTATTTGAGTTCGTAAAATTTCTCTAGGTCCTAACCTAGAGCACAGCACATTAATCTTTTAATATTTTTAATAACGCTAATTATAACCTTTCGTTCTGCTCAAATCGTTCAATCCTAATTATTATTTATTGGAAGAATCTAGAAATAATTCTTCAGATCAAGGTTTAAGTGACGAATTTCTGGTAAACACAACAGATTTTTGGCAATTATTGTAAAGATTTAAAAAATATAAATTATTCTCATTTTGAAATCACAGTAGGCCTATATATACCCCGTGCGGAAATAAATTTCACCTCATTTTATTATTTTAAATTTAATTCTAAATGACGTCATCGTTGAGCTCACCACCTACTTACCTCCTCCGCATGCGTGTCTAGCCCACTTCCCTGTGCAGATCAGTCTAGATCTAGCTGCAAAAATAGACAGATGTTCAACAATACAAATAAATATTTTTTGTTGAATCGGACTTTAAACAAAAAACAATGCAAATTAAGTATTTGAATTTTAAAGGCATTCACCACAAACGTTCGAATTATTAATTTTACTATAATTAGCAAAATCTTTGTTGCCGTGAAATTTCAATTTATTCCTTTAAAAGCCATCTGAGTAGAAAAGTACAAAACAAATAATATTATAGTTGAGTACATCCTGGACATATAGCCTAACCAGAGATGGTAAATGGTCAATGGTCAAAAATTTAATGGTCCAAAAATTTAATATATTTGATGGGTCGTCGCATTGGACTATTGATTTTACCGCGCTGGGTTTACTGTTATTTGAACAAGAGTCAATGGGTCTTGAAATGAAGTGCATGAAATATTGAGTTCACTTTAAGTGACAAATAACATCTTCTTCTTCTTCTTCTTCTTAACCCCTTAACTGGGTATTTAACTGTAACTCAATGTAAAATGGACGGATATATCCAGGGTCCCCAGTTAAGGGGTTAAGTTCTCTGTCCGGTAGCAGGTCCTGTTTCCCATTGGCGCCACCCTTCTCTTGTCAGCAGCTTGGGTCTTTAACCCCATAACTGGGGATCCCGGATATATCCGTCCATTTTACATTGAGTTACAGTTAAATACACGGTTAAGGGGTTAACCCTTTATATCCGTCTTTAGCCAGCATCCAGTGCAGTATAGTGGCATACGTGGTCTTCCTCTGGTCATCGTTCCTCCCATATGACGTCACACTTGATAACTTGTCACGTTGGCCAAATTTTGAGTTGTTTCTGTATATACACTTTTATGTCCATCGATAATTAATATTAGTTTTGCTGCGTTTTAACGGCTTTGAAAAGACATCAAAGATGCTTACAGTGTACTTGCCAGTGACTCATTGGTGATGGGTCAAGGGTTCAAATGGGTCATGCATGGGTCAAGTGGTCAATGGGTCATTTCGAGTAACCCAATGCCATCTCTCTGCGTGCAACTCTAGCATGGGGTTGCAAGAGCACAGATTGTGGAGACTGTATATTGAACATCACTGTCTTTAGGACTTCTATGCCAATACGGCCCAATAGGCTCAATGAACCAACATAGGTACTATTAGAACTTCAGCAGTGCATGCTTACCGGTGACCAATTGGAAGACGAAGAAACACAGAAGAAAGAGAATAGTAAACAACCGAGTTCCATCCATTGTACTGTAGTCTAGTGGTTTGCGTTGAAATACGCAATTCGAATGAATTCCAGGTGACGCCGCTTTACTTTCGTCTGGAATATATAAAAGGCGAAGTTCAAAGCTAAAGCGGCAATTTGGCGACGTTTGAATTTACCTGTCACAAAAATCATTCAAAAGAGAATGTAACTTAGGTCGACTTACCAGGTGTGTTTCAGGTCCAAGTCCTAGATTTATCTTATTCTACTCTTTGACAAAAAAATTTCGATTCACGACTTCCTTTGACTCAACTATTCAGAAGAATTTGCGCCAAGTACTATATAATGTTCACACGAGCTCCAGCACTGTTCACACGGGCAATTACCATTAGTCTACCAGCATATCCTCTTTTATAGCGTATAGTGAAGTTGCGCCATCTAGTAGCATAGTTACTAAGTGTCGCCCACGTTTTATTCGAATCGTACATCTGAGTCCGTCCATTATGGTGGATGCAGTTTAAACGTATTTAGTGAGTTAATCGCATTGAAAAGATAATGTCATTGCGAGAAATATGATTTCATGTGTGGGCGCATAAAAACGTTCGCCAACTGTCTAAATAGGTAATAATCTCTCATTGGTAATAGTAGTAGTGTGTGTATGCCAGCCCCTTATTAAATATCATTGGGAGTATTTCAAAATGCAATAAGACTTAATGTTTAACCGCTTTGAAAGTCCAAACTGCCGGTGGAGTCTGCCAGTGGTTGGGTTGGAAGATCTATCTCCCAAGAAGTAAAGCAATGGTCGGTTACAGTGAGACCGGGTTCAATAATTGTAAACTTGAGGTATCCTCCACGGTATTGGGGGTTAGATACAGAACGTATCCAATATAAGATAATAACACTTACACATAGCTCACTTCAGTCATCAAAACCTGTCTACCTTAGATCACTATTAACCCCTCAGTCTCCTCGACCCACACGTTCGTCATCTCATCTCACTCTGTCACGCCCGCTAAATCAGTCATCCCTGAAAATTTGCAACCGTGCCTTCTCATATGCTGCACCTGAACTCTGGAACTCGATCCCAGCTTCCCTTCGCACACTTGGACACTTTAAAACAATAAAATCAAGCACTATCTCCTCAAGTCTTCAGGTCTAAGCTTAAATCCTTCCTGTTTCTGAAATCATTTCCGCCATAGCTGTAACAACCTAGCCTCACTGCCCTTCGGATATTGACCATTGCCTGGCTGATCCCACACCTTTCCTATAGCTATTTTAAGAGAAGCTGAGCGCCTAAGAATAAGCAGCTACTGTTGTGCTGCTTTCCAAGGCGCTATAGAAATCCACGAGATTTTACTTACTTACTTACTTACTTACTTAGACTCCAGGCAAACTTCTGAGCAATGCCATTATGTGTTAATTCTAGAACGTTTTACTCTCCTTGTTGCGCTAGACAAACTAGGAAACTATGCCGAGTCTAATTTCTGTAATCTGCAAAGTTATGAAAAAATACTGAAAGAGAACTTATTGGAACGTTTGACTGGGTAGGCATAAAATTGCCAATTTCGTCAATTTCCAGTCCTGCATTTTCCACCCCTGAAATTTGGTCCGTCATTTTCCAGTCCTGCATTTTTCATCCCGGAAATTTGGTCCGTCATTTTCCAGTCCGGCATTTTCACGCGATGACCTTTTTTGCTTGTCATGATTTTTCTCAATTTTCAGGTGGTTCGCGAGAAATATTTGATCTTCAAAAGTGGTCTGCGAGGCTTAGGGGTCTGAGAACCACTGAGCTAGACGGATGTTAGCACCGTCTTTCAAACAAACATCCAAGCATGCAGCGTAGGATGAAAACTGAGTAGTTTAGATAGATAGTCACTCGAAAATTGTTAGAAATAGCTCTATAGTCAGCAGTGACATCTGGACAGTGTTTCGGCAACACTGACGTCAATACTTAGTACACGACAGTAACTGGAAAAACAGTTATAGATAAGCCAAGAGACTATGCGTTACCTTATAAGTACATTGCAGTACCTTATGAGTACATTCTAAACACTGCTACGCGAAACAAGACGAGAGATGGAGAGGGGGGGGGGCGTATAGTTCCCTATCAAACTTCGGGCACATGCCCACAACCCTGTTTTCGATCTAGTTCAGTCCCAAACGATTACTGCTGATTATTTGCAACGCAATGTCCTGAAGATCGGCTGATTTAGCTGTGGTGTGTTTTTATCTGAACCCAAGTAACTACTGCGCAATATCATATGAAGCCTGTCGGTATGGCTGTCCATCCGCTTACGTACACCACAAATCCTCACTCCAAATTTCATCAAATATCGGTAGACCGAGGCCCGTCACTAAAATTATAGAATGGTGACGATGAAGAGGGCAGTCTGATCGGCGAGGACATCAATCGAAGACCAATGGGCCAAACAGGAACGGTCTATTACTTAATTTAAATGGAAGTGACGTAGGCAATGAATTCCGTAGACTGTTGATTTGGAAACCAACTAGCCACCGCCACTGACAGTACGAGTACGAGGGACGTCAACAAAAGAGATTTCTGCCGAGCGTCGAGTGAAATGGCTACAAAGTCGATCGCCAGATGAACCGTGCCTTAATATTAATAAGCTCGCTTTGAAGCGTTCAGTGCGAGCTTATCATTATACAATATACATCCAAGACTGAACGTTTTGCAGACAAACGGATAGATTTTCTAGTGACAGGCGCGGAAAGATGTTTAATGGTCTATTGCCGAAGAAACAAACTGCCCGTCGACCAAAGTCCAGGTGATTTAATGTCCCGCTATTAAGTAACTGTCTGTGTGATTAACTATCTCGTGATTAACTGTTCACGCGATTAACTAACTGTCCCGTGATTAACTGTCTCGTGATTAACTGTTCCCAAACCAGTCCAGGGACTCTTTCAATCTTACTGTATATCAGAAACACCTTACAACGATTGCTATCACTCTACGTTAACCACGAAATCCTCCAGCCAATCAAGAAGTGCAAAGAGCTATACAGGGACACGGAACTTTCTAGGAGCCACCGTCCTCCCTTAACCCCTTAACCGTGTATTTAACTTAACTCAATGTAAAATGGATGGATATATCCGAGATCCTCAGTTAAGGGGTTAAAACCCCCCCAACTGTCTGGAGATAGAGTTTCTTTGAGTATTGCTGGGGTGCTTATTATTCAATCAACTTTTATGGCATCACAATGTATATCAGAAGCATTCATGATGCATGTATGTGAAATAAACTCATAAACTCATAAACTTTCATAATGCCCAAGACATCGGATGAGGACTAAACTCGGCTTGTTTGAATCTTTTAAATACACGTAGAAGTCTGTCTTTTGGTTAACTCAATATGCTTCGTACAGCGGAAAGTGAACAAGAACCCATGAGATACATCGCCAGAGAAGTGTGAGTTGTAGCCTAATTAGGCTGCTAGCCATATACAGCATAAGGTCGAACCTTTGAAAGTGTTTGTGAAAATAAAAAATTATCTTGACATTACTTTCACTAATTTTATATTTATTTCTTGATGAGGCTTTTTGTTTTTACAAATTATAATACAATAAAGAAGATGGCGGCTGTTACGTTGATTTGGCTGAGAGAGAGAGGCCTTGCTGACGGCAGCAGAGATGTCCATGGGTTGGGTTAACCCATGGGTTTGGTTGGGTCAGAAAAAAGTCATGGTTTAAGAAACTGTAATGTATTACAGTGGGTTGGGTCAAGTAAACCTATTATCGGCATGGGTTGGGTTGGGTTGGAGATTAGATGGGTTAGATTGGGTTCTAAAAAATGGACCCATGGACATCTCTGGACACTGTCATTATAACGTTTCTACTTTCTAACGGCGCCTGTTAAATATACGGCTTCGTAATTAATACAATTATTACAAAAAAACAAATGACCTGGGTTCAAATCCATGGAAGGGGAGAGGTATAGGGTTGGTCCCCATCCACTTTTTCACCCAAGTTTGTCTGATATAGCTGCAACCATTTCTAACGCTCACAGTCACGATGCATCTTGCAGGTATTTTCGACATTTTCTACTTCATCTTCCGATCTGCCTCGTGATCTTCATTTTTGGATCTCTTATCCCTACGGCCTAGCCTCGTGCAGTATCTGAAAGATTATTATTATTATTATTATCTGACAATTTATATAGCCCTATAACAAGGCCTAAGCCTAAATCAAGAGTGCTTCACAACATAGGGTTAGCAGTCAAACGACGAATTGAAGAACATAACCGCGAAAATGACGCTAACATACAGCATGTACAAACACCTGCGGGCTGCCTAGTCTGGCGCCACCTATTCGTCTCCATAACCATAACATTATCACAGAGCAGTGGGTGCAACGACTGATTCGTCTCAAGTACACACGAGATATTATTATAGGATTACTGGAAGTTTAAATAAGGCAACCTAAAAGATGTTATTCGAGTTAAATTAATAGAGAGAATTCTATGAGTAAATTCATTGAATCCTGTCTCATTAAAAAAACCTCTATATCCGACCGACGTGTTGGATTTGTGAGTAGTGGACTACGATTCTACACGGGAGCGACAATCGATTGGTGCATTACTAAAACAGTGCTTTGAGTGCATTGACGCTCGCTAATAATAATAATAATAATAATAATAATAATAATAATAATAATAATAATAATCATTAGCGTCGCCACGGGGGAGGGGCAAATGGGGCAACTGCCCCCAACCTGCCCCAGACCACCTACCAGATTCGCACAAATCCGTTCAGAAAGTGTTTTTTTGGAGGGTGTGTGTGTGTGGGGTTGGAGTAAAAATCTGACACGCCAGCCCCTTTTGGCCCCAACCCAAAATTCCTGGCGACGCCACTGATAATAATAATAATAATAATAATAATAATAATAATAATAATAATAATAATAATAATAATAATGACGATGATGATGATGATAAGTCAATTAATTAGAACATTTCAGTTAGTACACAGCATACAGCTCAGGCGCGGATAAATTGGTAGCAGCGTTAAGCTGCGAAGGTAAAACGCAGGTTTAAAGAACACAGTGGCAAGCTGCTCGAGATTAAATGGCATAAACCATCTGCGTCGCTGCTTGCCTATAGTGCACGGAGATCAGCTTCCGGACCCCACGCTCGTTCGAATACGGGACTACCTTTACTTGCCTGCACCTTCGTAGTAAAAACAGCAGGTGACAATACAGTTTCGTAGGTCTGTTTCATACAGTACAGCATAGTAGGCCTATAGACTGCATTGGTTTTTCTGTCTAGATGCGTCTCTTCGTTTCCGTCTCGATCCAAGCAGTTTCGTTCTTCTGGACTCTTCGGTCGTCTGCTACGAAATAACAGACGAACACGAGCATAACGGAGCAGACGACGACCAGGCCGGACAGAATCGACAACCAGATGATCGCACCCATTCGCAGCTCCGGTCTATCCGCCAGGCCTCCGTCCGACATCAAGTCCCCGTCGGTACCTGCAAAAGCGCATTCCTGTCAGTACCACCAATTGGAGGAATTAAAACGAGAACAGATCTGACACACTATGCCCATCATCGTCATCATCATCATCATTATCATCATCATCATCATCGTCATCATCGCCGTCATATGGTGACGAATGTCAAAGTACCAAATCAGCATAGTCACTATTATTAAATGCCGAAGCATTATGGGTAAAATTATTCTTCTATTACATCAAGAAATATTAGTGGGGAACCAGATGGGATAATAATTTGCTAAAATGTTTACACTTCCTCTAGAATATATGGATAGAGAATAGTTCCTTGATGTTCTCGGTTTAAACGCGCCGTTATCGCGTAATATCTATTCTGTAAGATAGATTACTAGATAGATGGTACAGTTACTACAGTATTAGTTAGCTGGTTTCGTCGTAATGGTTACGTCACAAGCGTTGGCTTAAACCCATTTTCCGTTCGTGGCAGAAAAATCCTTTGCCTCTTCTTTCAGAACAAACTTTAGCACAACCCAAAGGCACAGCTACGATTAACGAAACGGATCTCACAGCATTTACAGGAGCAGTGGCGTAGCTAGGATTAAGGAATGCGGGGAGCACATTGATATCTTCAGACGAGCAAAAAGCGGTCGTCAAAAAGTTCTTCGCACGTTCAAGTATTCTCATCAATCATGCTACCTACCCACCCTCCACCCCATCCCACCCCACCACCCCAATTTCTTACTCTGCTGAGGTGAAGATTTCGCCGCGATCATGTCGTACTGATTTAGAAATTATATTTCTGACCCAAGTAGGATAGATGTTAGTTCTCGTGTTAAGTAGCCTTTCAGTAGTAGTTAACTTCTGATTTCGTAAGTAGTGTTTTAGTCCAGAAGAGCTTAAACCCATTTCCGTTCGTGATGAAAAATCTTTATTGGAAAAATGCCTTTGCCTCTTCTAAATTATTAGTCTCTAACCCAGCTCAAGGAGCAGGGGCAAGATAGTAAATCAAAATTCGCCGCGATCATGTCGTACTGATAGGTGTTATTCCCCGGAAGACCGTCTGGTCCAGGCTGTCCTGGATTTCCATGCTCTCCTGGAAGTCCCAATTGCCCTGGAGAGCCCTTCTTGCCCGGAGGTCCGCGCAGTCCAGGTTGCCCCGCCGAGCCGGACGGACCCATTGGTCCAGCATAGCCGGTTGATCCGAGATTGCCGATGGGGCCGATCTGTCCCGGTTGACCCTTCTGTCCCACTGATCCGATGCTGCCGTTAAGTCCCTGCAAACGTTAAACTGTCTGATATATAACTTGCATAGTAATTTTATTAGTTAACCCTCAAACAGCTGTGGGCATCCCTCCCCGGCCCCGGTTTTGCCCAGATTTTTCAGCAATTTGGCGAGTTAGTTCCAAACGCTGTTCGGTACCTGTATGGGGTCCATTTACAAACGTTTGGACATAATTTTGCGTCTGTGTGACATTTCGTCACGTGCATTAACACACAACGCACCTGTGGTCCAGTTGCACCTGTTGCTCCCGTTGCACCTGGAGCATATGTAACCGTCGGGAGGGCGCTGATCCAGCTTGGGACCAACAGAGTGGAAGGACAAGACACCGTCTCCGCCACATTTGAAGCGTTGCCGTCACCCATAAGATCTGGAAAGTCAATTAACTCAGGCGTGTAAAACCTGCGACCCGCACTTGAACAATGCGGCCCGCAGCCGGATATTATGCGGTCCACTTGACCACTTGAACAATTTTAAACTTTTTATTACAAGTATAGTTTTGGTTGCTTAATCAAATAAAATTATGTCACGTTCCGGTTACCAGGGTTATTTCTAATTCTAGGATTGTGAATTTGGGGGGTGTCGGTAAAATGTGGAGGTTACTGCCAAATCTAAAAAAACGTTATCCGATATCCAAAGAAAGTCTGACAAGCAAAAAATGTCATCAAGAGAAACAAAGTTGGGGGCGTTACTTCTCGAATTGGGGGCGGGGGTGCGGAGGCTATTTAGGGTACATACCACATACATACCATTGTTAGATTAGCAAAGTTTGGGTGGCGTCGACCTCAAATGGGGGGTGTTGGGAGGTGTTAAGGGTGTAAAAATATCCCTGCCGGTTAATTATTAGCTGCTTACAAATGAATTTCAGGTTTTCTAATAGTGTTCGGGCATAATAATAGTAACAGTCTCTATCATATGAATACTATTACTATATTTATTAGAATTTTAGTATAACTGTACTACAACACATATAGTTTAGTTTAATAGCTATATTTACAGAGCAAGTGTATGAATGCATAAGTGAGAGAGGGTTACCATCCACCCCACCGGAAAGAGTGGAATCGAACACTGTTCGCACCTGATAAACATTGCGTCTAGCTGTATCATCTGCCTGTCTGTCCTGGCAAATTAATTGTTTTCTGCGTAGGCTGCCTGCCATCGTTTGTTAGACTTGCCTGTGAGTAAGTAAGCTGCCACTTGAAATTGGTATGGGTACGGATAGGTCATGTCGAATTCGGCTTCCGTTCCAACGGCCTGATTCGTTCCGGAGCTCGCGTCGAAGCTCGGGACGATCTGCGTCGTGGCGGTCACGAATTTTGCCCCGACGGCCAACGGCGCAGTCAGGGACTCCATCCCGAACCAGTCGCCGGGACGAACGAGGGCGCAGCTCGGCGCAAACTTTGCGTCCATGTATATCTGCAGATGAAGACATCGGACAAACAAGTCGGATCTATCTTCCGGAGTATCTGGGGTTAGATTGGTTTAGAGATATCGAAAAACTGTAAAGGAAGTTTTTAATGCTGTGTTTGTCTAAGTCTTGGCGTCTTACAAAAAAAATTGAATTTGTGCAAATATTGCAGCTGCACCCTGCGAATGCAAGGATTGAAGGAATCGCTCTTAAGACACACCAACACACACACACACACAATGCACGCACACCACGTGTATATGTATACACTATATATACACTATATATATATATATATATATATATATATATATATATATATATATATATACTGTCGACATTTTTTCATGAAATTTGACTCGCTTTAGGAACACGGTGTTAGTATTATTTCGGTTTAAATTCTACGCTATGATATCTATCTAATATTATTAACTAGTCCAGGATTTCTCAAAGATTCTGGAACTGCGACCCACTTAAGGGGTTTTGTAACGTGCCGCGACCTTAATCATATAGCAGGTAATATAAAAAATGCATTAGGCCATCTGGCGACCGTTAGTTGAAACGAATCTTCTGTGTTTTGAATAAATTGCAAAACTAAAGCTCTGATTCAATTCGAATGAAAATATGGCAAATATATTAGACAGACTTATTCATATTTTGCCAAATAAGACAAAATTAGAGAAATTGATATTAAGCTGTCTTGAAAATTATCTTTTTAAAATTTTGTCAGGAACATGCCTTTATTACGCGTCTTAAATATCCTATGAGTACCGCAAAATCGCTTAACCGCTAGGTGCTGACACCATTCCGAAGCAGAGATTCACTATTGTTAGTGAAGTTTCACAGCAAAATGGTCTCAATACTCTTTCCTTACGTTATTGCGAAATAAGATTAATTTTAACATTTACTATAGGTCAGGGTTTCTCAAACTTTTGGAACTGTGCGACTCACTTCATATAGGCTTTGTAGCATGCCGCGACCCTGCAAACTTATTGTCAGCTAAAATTTGATAAAACACTAATCATCTTAATACAGGCGGAGGATTGCAGGCCTATAAATTTCTTAAAACACTCAGCCTACTTGCAACTTCCAAGGCTTGTGACATTGTTGTATTGGTTAGAAAATGACACTTTGAATCTAATTTCGAGCTACGCCGCGACCCACTAGACTGAGCCCTGCGACCATAGGCGGATTTAGAGTTTAATATTTGGGTAGGCTAGCATGAGGGTCTGGGGGTGCCATCCAGCACGCATGCCATCCGGCACGCGACAGACCTGGTGTTGATGGAAAAAACAATGTTTTTGTTTTGGTGGGATTAGCTGGGTAGGCTTAAGCCTACCCTAGCCTTTAATGAAAATCCGCCTATGCCTGCGACCAACTTTTGGGTCGCGACCCAGAATTTGAGAGAAACACTGAGCTAGTCGACCAAATGACTCTGTCAGAATCAGGTCGGCAGCAGGAACAGGAACTCACGTCTTCTCGGAAAGATTTGACCGAAGGCGTGACGGCCATCTGCCAGATGAGTTTGAACCTCTGCGTGGCCGCTCCGTTGGCAGGAGGACTGCTCAGAGGTCTCCAGACCTGAAACGACGTGGCCGTCTGTACGTTGAAGTACGCCGAAATGGCGAACAGTACGCCGGTCGCGTTGATATTTTGTAACAGAAACGACTTTCCGACGAGATTCAGTTGCTGCGAGGACAAAGTCTCCGAGGACGCTACCACAGTTCCCACAGAGACTATGGAACTGTCTGACACCGTCGCTAAATACACGATCAATCAATCAATCGTTCAGTCGTTATATTTCTTTAGCGCCGTTTGATAGTAAGTAGGCAGTGTTTATTGTAGGCCTTCTCTGGGGGGAAATTTCCCCTCCCCAAGTTTTAAAATCCTCCCAATTTTTTATGTTGGCTGGGGGATGAAAATTCCCCACCCCCCAAAAAAAGTGTGGAGACTCATACCTTGTCCCCCCAAACATTTCAAAATCCCCCAATGTCAAGGTGGCTAGAATAAACACTGGTAAGTAGGTAACATTTCTTGGATTTATGTAGTGCTTCGGTAAGTAGATCAACAGTAACTGCTTATTCTTGGGGCTTGGCCTTTTTAAAAATATCTATGGGAAAGGCGAATGATCAGTCAGGCAATGGGCAATATATCCGAAGGGCAGTGAGGCTAGGTTGCTAGGGCCTATGGAGGATATGATTTTTAGAAAAAGCAACGATTTAAGCTTAGATCTGAAGGCATGATGAGATAATGCAGGAATTATGGGAAATGAGGATTCAGCATTTATTGTTTGGCAGAGGAGGGAAACTGGGATCGAGTTCAACGGTTCAGGTGCGCTATAATAATAGTAAAATAAGCTTAGCATCAGTCGATGGTCGCTTCAGAGTGTGAAAATCATAATCGATTCCTTCCATAATCCATTTCACAGACCTGGAACTTAAACAATGAAGCTATACAGTAATTATGTGTGAGAATCATTGCGTGAAACCAGATCTTATAAGCTTAGATCTTAATTTAATTGGTGGGCCTAAACTAAGGAATGTGGGGAATCTCCGTTGACTGTCAGCATATATAGGCCTAGCCTACCTGTCACGAGGAGAAGAAAACCAGCGATAGACGAAATTGTCACGGACCCTTTCATTGCTTCTTCTGCTCCAGGAGTCCAGAGAATAGACTCGGGTTCGATGATCCAACAAAAAGCGATTCGGATTAAAATAAACCGAAGAAATCGGTCGATTCAAACAGCAATCGTGTTTTGTTCAAACTCTATCCACACGCTTTGACCTAGTTTTCACTTCCTTTCCGCTCTGTCTGTCTCTGTCTGTCTGTCTGTCTGTCTCTCTCTCTGTCTGTCTCTCTCTCTGTCTGTCTATCTTTCTCTGTCTGTCTGTCTGTATGTCTCTCTCTCTCTCTCTCTCTCTCTCTCTCTCTCTCTCTCTCTCTCTCTCTCTCTCTCTCTCTCTCTCTCTCACACACAAAAGCGCCCACTCTGGTTTTCTTATGCCTTGTTTTCATCATTAGGCTATATTTTTGTCCGCTTGGTTGCCTGCGTGCGTTTGCGTGTGCGTCAGCCATCGACTAATCTTTTTAGTTCAGCCGCGTCGACCAAAGCTGTCTATTAGAGCCTCGGCTATTGTATGCGAGGAGAAAAGGACAATTTTTGAACCAACATCCTGAACCCCGAGGCTTACGATACGCTTCACTGATCCAAGTCACAGACCAACTAAGCAACTCGTGCGCAATCACACACGCACCATACATACAGATGCAGGCATGCATAATGCATATATTTGAGGTGTAGGCTGTGCAATTATTTATACTATAATATACATATCTAATATCTATACATTTTGCACTGTATATATATGCATCAGATGGTGTCATTAAAACAAGTGCATCTTTGATAGCATTCTGTATTGTACATATGGCACATATGCTAATGCGACTGTCTATTCTCAAAACCTACCTTAGCTTTCTCTAGTGTAGTCCTAAAAAGACAATCAATTTTGTTGCGTTAAATTCGCTTTAAATCGGACGCTGCCTTTCGAATAAGTCACCAAACTGTCCGGTCCTCCCCTATTCGGAGGGGGGCTGGTAGGAAGATTCGTTAAAAACCGGTGAGTGATTTGGGGAGGGGGTTGTATTACAGTAGATGGAGTAAAATGCAACAGATCAGGTGATCCAATAAAGACTTCAAAGCTTTTGAGATGACTACCTTTTATGCTCGTCAAGACTTTTGGGCCGAAAAATGTCGGAGTGCCCTTCCTCCCCCCCCCCATATTCTGGAATATAATGACTACCGGGTACACCACTGCGTGTCAATTATTCTTGCGATAAATCTCCTTCTTGTAATATCGTATACGTGCTTTCTTTGGCTACCAGTTCTAAAAATATCAGTTTTTCGCCAAGCTTCTTGCTCTGTTTCCTGCCTTGTCTCTCCTTTTGTCTATCGTTCCTGCCTTGTCTCTCCTTTTGTCTATCGTTCCTGCCTTGTCTCTCCTTTTGTCTATCGCATCTTTCAGTCTCTGCATGCTATTACAGTTTGACCACCATTCGCCAACTGATGGTGTGCTTGGGTGTCGTTTAGTGCAGCGGTTCTCAAACTGTGGTCCGCGGACCGGAGGGGGTCCGCGGAGGATATGGCGGGGGTCCGCGAGAGCCTCCCAGTATCTAGGGTTAGGCCTAACCCTAACCCAGATTACCATTTTTTGCTTGTCACAACATTTAGGAAGGATGTGGTCCGCGAGCTAATTAAGCTGGGAACAAAATAGGGGTCCACGATCAAAAAAGTTTGGGAACCTCTGGTTTCAGTGGCGTAACGTGGGGGAGGGGCGAGGGGGCACTTTGTTGACAGCCCCGGGCCCCGGAAGGGAGAGGGGCCCTGAAGAGGGGTCTAAGCTAGGGTTAGGTTAACCCTAACCCTAACCCTAGAGATGATGTGCTGACGACCTTTTTGGCTCGTCAGCTCGAAAAAAGAAAACCCCCGATGGCAAAGATGCCCCCGGGCCCCCAAAAGTCACGCTACGCCACTGTCTGGTTTAGTGTTTGTAGATGGACGTTTTGCTAACGCTGAGACGCACGCAAGTGACAGAACAGTTCTGTGCACGATCAGATCTCTGCATCCATTCCGCTGCTAGCAGGGTTATTTCTAGGATTATCAATGGGGGGTGTTGATATATTCTGGGCGTACCCTCCCTTTGCTTATGGCGAGCGATAGCATCTTAGCTGCATCATAATTAGGGGGTGTTGCTCTTAGATTAGGGTGTTGGGGGGGTGTTAGGGTGTTAGGGGTGTAAAAATAGCTCTGGCTACTAGTATCTTGCTATCAATATTAGGCTAGTCCTATTAGCTACACATAGGAACCGACTTTGCAAAGCGATTAAGGCAGACGGAGCGAAGAGCTTTAGAACTGATCATAGGCGGCGCACTCCTATCGGCCCCGTCGGCCCAGGCCGGGGTACTTTTGAAGGTACCCCGGCCCGCCATAGGTCGGGCCGGGGTACTTTTTAGGAAGTAAGAACTGAAGAATTGCGATTTTTTAAATTGTTTGGTTAAATTCTCACTTCGAATTTCGAAAAAAGACGCTGTCGCTGGAGGGCGAATGTTCTGCCGAATAGGGCTTTATAGTTGCAAGATCAGATAAGATCAGATAGGCATGTCATATTCTCATTTAACCAGAAGGCGTCAAACACGGCAGTCATAATCTTATTAGATTACACAGCTGCTGTCGCGGGAGGAGGAATGCACTGCCCAATAAGGCTTCATAGTAGAAAGATCAGATAAGATCAGGCAGGGGTCATATACACTTTTAACCCGAGGTGTCAAACGCAGCAGTAACGTACGTCTATAAGATAACATTAGATTAAAAGACGGCGGAAGGCCCTTTGACGAACCAAGTGAGGAGACGGTGGGCGAAAAGGCGAAGGGCAGCAGAGGGCACCAGGGAAGCAGTAGAGGGCGTTAGAGTGTTTCACCGAGAGATGGCAGTGGGATTTGGGTCCCGATCGAAAGTGATCAGTTAGAGCTTCACTGTGTTTGCATAAATTGCGGAAAGCAATCTAACGACTTCAGGGATTGATTCAATCGTTCAACAGACAACAGCGCTTCGCCATCGACACAATGGACAAGTTTGTTGTTAAACGTCGTAAACTGAATGTCGAAGACCCTGAACAAACTGTAAGTACTTCAGATACAACATCTGCGCAAATTATTCCATAGTGATGAGTGTAGGACTAGGACTATGCTACGAAAAACTATAATCGTATAAATCTCAACACTAGACATGGTCACCCCCAAGATTTATGGGACTCCCCCGAGTTGTTTTTCGCCATAGTTTTCATCCTTCCCAATCCTATTGTATGGAGCCTTATTCTTGATTTTATATCTTCTTGCTGACTGCCTGTGCTTTCAATGACACCTTCAACACATCTGAATGGCCTGACTCTTTCCATGTTTTTGTCCATTCATTGTAATATTCGCGATTTTTGTATTCCCTTTCGTTGTGTTATTAAAAACATTTTATTTTTGTTTACAATTACAGTACACATGGACTACTGCCTTCTTACAAATGTGATGAAATAAAAGTGTTGCAGAATGCAAATGTTTAAAACCGTGCCAGTTCACCTTGTGAATAAACATCTTACAGCCCCAGTGGCGTGCAGGGAGTTGTGGGCATACGGGGCCTAATCGATAAAAACCTTCTTAAAACGTTTTTTTGTTATAAATCACAATTGAAAATGCATTTTGGCTATCTACTGTAAGTTAGTTAGGCACCTCGACCCTCAACGACCGCTGCCGTTATATAGTAAACGGGCCGGGGTACTTTTTATTGTCTTCCGCCGCCTCTGGAACTGATGAACAATCACGAAGGATTTAATTGCCTTGAAGATTTTAACCGACATGATGATAATAATAATAATAATAATAATAATAATAATAAGTCCATTATGCATTCCAAAAGTCGACGCGTGTGCAGATAGAATAAAATTAGCTAATGGGCAAACGTGTGTAGTAAAATGTTTTTCTCATTATGGCAGAGGTTTCGTCGTACATAAAATACTTACAATTAATAAGAAAAATTCCCTTCAGAATGACATAAGCCTAAAATTAATTTTGCCTAGTTTGACTGGGAGTAGCCGGTGGCAGTCCAAGCATAACTCGAACCGACTCCTTTAACTCTTTGTTTGTCAGTCGCAGTACGTGTTGTGGCGGTGCTGCGGTTTCGGTGTTTGGCCGTGAGGTCGGGTGAGATGCACGTTCGGAGAGACCGTCTTTCCGCGACGGTCTTTCCCGCACGACCGACGACGTCCCGGTAGTTGTAGCTCGATCGTGGCCGCGCCGCCGCCAGAGCGGTCCTCCTCCTGCGGCGGCGGCGGCAGCAGCGGCATCGGCTGCGCTTGTGCCGCTCGCCGTAGTAGACTTGGTAGACGACGCCGCGTCGACACCGGTCCCGTGCTTCGTCGCCGGCGGCGGCGGCGTGCCTTGACCGCATCTGTGCCGTGCGTGGTTGATCGTTGGCTGCGACATCGATCGCAGCGGAGACGGAGGATCGACGCTTGAGGAGGGGCAGGGGGAGACGCCGCCGCCGCCGCCGCCGTTCGACTGTTTCGATCGCTCTCTTATGCGCTCCGTTTCGACCGTTTTAAGCTGAAGCCATTCGAGTTTCAGCAACCGTAGGACGAACTGTTCGTCCTTGCGACGCTGCAGCCTGACCAACTGTCTCAGGTCCGACCAGGTTTTGACGCCTCTTACCAGCGCCGTCAGGTCCATTTTCGAGACTTCGGACGGAAACGCACCCGAAGTTTCGGACAGAAATTCTCTTCGGGTGTTCGTCGTTCTGATCTTTGTGTTCGATTTCGAACTTGAACTTGGCGGTGCTGCGTTTCGATGAGTCTCGCTTCTCTTGTCACGCGCTTCCATGGCTGTCACCGTCGCCGTAGGGGCTAATAAATGTCCTGGCGTATCTATCGATGTAGCGCCGGTTGGATGATGATGATGATGATGATGATGATGATGATGATTTGATTTTGGCGATTTCGCCGATAGGCCTATAGTTTCAGGTAGGCCTACCTTTGACACTTGCAGAAAAGACGCCGGAGAACAGACGAAGTGGCGTGAATTTGGCAATGACAGTCCAGATCTGGGCCTGCTGCAAGTCATTTTATAGCGAAACCGACATTTTATGTGGTGTCGAAGAGTCCAGTTCAAATTACTATCGAATTCCTTCTACGTTAGGATAAGTCACATCTGAAATCCTCGAACAAATCTTAAAATAAGATGATTTAATAATAATATTATAAGATAATAATGATTTATAGGCCTATGTTGACGTGTGAATCGTGTGAACTAGCTAGAAGGCGATAGGAATTAGTAGGCCTATTTCTTTAACTGCACAATTACGAGAAATTCGAGTCAACGTTTCAATTTTGAATGTGCAACAAGTTCGATATTACACACCATAAATCCGTATCATCGACCCTTTTTAAATCAGTTCCTACGTTTATATTATTAAAAGAGATGATTCGGCATAATTGACACACACGATCAGGCTACAGTATAAGAAAATTCGGTCTATATCTAAAGTAACGATAAGTTTTTCCACTGAAGCTATTGATTATGACGTAAATTCAGTTAAGTCAGTAAGAAAAGTAGGCTCTCTTAAAAAGATTATTTGACGTTTTTCATCACACAGGATATAGCAGTAGCTAATAATAATAATAATAATAATAATCTTAATTGAAATAATAATAATAGGGTGGTTTGTCGGCCGGGCAAAGGTCAGTGTATCTATGAGGCGGCGGGTCAGGTTGTTTTGCTAGGTCAAAATGACTTTTCGAATAGGAAGGTTTTAAGTTTAGATTAAAGGTTTGAGGAGACAGTGAAGGAATTAAAGGAAATGAGGATTCGGAGCTTATTGTTTGACAAATGTCGTAGGCTGCGGACGGAGGCTGGGATGAGTTCAAAAGTTCTGGTGTGGCGATGTGTGACGACGGTTGCAGATTTTGACGTCATGACTGATTTAACATATTTTAGGTGTGAGATGAGATTGCTTGTCAGCACATTTGGAAAGAGGCTGAGGCGTTAAGAGGAAAGATAAGGTAAACCGGTTTTGACGAATCGAGTGAACTTAAGTAATCGTTATTATCAAAACTGTATACGTTCGGATAATGCTTCGCTGCTGAGAAACATTCCAAAGGCTATTTAAAAAAGGGGTTTTGACGCGTTTTTCATCACATCTGAATAATCTGATTTTGCGACGAATGTGAATAATAATAATAATAATAATGCCAAAATAAAGTGATTTTAAGTGGTTTATGGAGACCTAAATAAGCCTTTGTGAAATCACAGTATCAGATTATATTATCATTTTTATAGGGGGTTTTTCCACAAATGCGACGAAACAGACAGATGGAATCAACTGGATGAGTGACGATGTTTGACAACTGGGGACGGTTTCAAAATGTGACATAGTTTACTATTAATTTTTAGGGAACAACAGTTTTTCTCTTGTCAGCACAATTTGGAACTGAAAAAAGTTAAAGGGGAAAGATGATTATATTATATTAAACTTTCGACTTTTCGAAGTTGGTTATGATCGACCAAAGCTTCAAGAGTTGAAAATCCTGGCTACGCCACTGATTTTGACATTCCAAAGACGAGAAGAGGGGGTTTTAACGCGTTGTGACGTCATATCTGAAGGGGTCTTACTTTTGTGACGACGTGTGACTGTGACGAAAGGGGGTAAACACTGCCAAAATCGCGTTACGTCATTTATGGATGGCCCCATTTAGGCCTAATATTGACGATTAACCCTAGAAAGGTTTTTGCTTACAGAAATGCAACAGAAACATTCCCGTGTGTATGACGACCCTTCAAGACCCCAGTTGGGACCCTATAATATGTTCACAGCATTAAACAACAAATGGTTGCTACAAGATTCAAACTTTGACAATTCAACTGCCCCCTTTTGCCAAATCCTAGAGCTAATTTAGACTACTACTAACTACTAAAATCACTATTATTATTATTATTATTATTATTATTATTAGTACTATTATTACTACTGTATATAAGTACTCAAGTAAGCTATGAAGGTTGCATATCTCTCTTGCTCTTATGCAATTTTCAACTGCAAATGTAACTGGAAAGGTAATAATCACATTCGTTTTATTTATTAACTCAAAATTCACATATTTTGACCCATGATAATTGAAATGATGAAAATAAAAAATATCAAAATCCGTTTATCTCAAATGCAATCAATAATTCAGAAAAAACGTCTAACTCAATAATAAAATAAGATAAATATTAAACAACAAAACCATGCTTAAATTCAACTGTCAAACAGCAAAAAAGCATCAAGACAACACTAAATGTTTACAATCAATAAATACATTTCCATTATCTAAGTTCATTTTAACAAACCTAAGATGAGAAACCTTGTAGTAATAAATAAGAAATAATGCAAAATCAACATCTAAAACCAAATTCTAATTATAATGTGTGTGTGTGTGTGTGTGTGCGTGTGCGTGTGCGTGTGTGTGTGTGTGTGTACTGACACTACAAATTTCGGCAAAGAACATGATTAATAATGTCCAAGCTAATGACACCTCTCTGCAGCTACATTCCAAACAAACAATTCATGATAAAGTGCAATGCAGTTTAACTGAAACAATATTTTTTGTAAACAAATGAATTAATAAAAATATTTCAGTTTAAACCAGCAAATTAAAGTCATCTGGGTGGCTTCCAACAATTACCAGAAAAAAATTAACAACTGAGTTCAATGGCTTTCTTCTCCACAAATGAAATTAGCAAACCTTTGCCCTTGATCTTTTTTCATAATTACAATTTCATAGCAAATATTTGTAAACATCGTAAAAATTACTATTTTCTACAGAACAGATATCAAAATATATATATATAAATTTGATAGACATATACATAAGCAAATTAATTAGTCATACACATGAATTCGAGCAATGCATCATAATTTCATTAGGTAATAATAGGACATTGAAAATAAAGTTGGATAATATCACTTGAGCATTAATTAGATCAATGGTTTCCTTCTGCAGCTTTACATTCTGTAGTATGAAATCTGCTAATAAATTCCATTCAATTGTCCAACTATTCTATTCTTTTCTCGTCTGCATTTTCCATTATCCATCTCATTATATTTTCCAATTTCATAATTTCTGTTATCTTTCCCAATTCCATGCCACCAAAGCAGGATTTTTATAATAAATTTACATTAAGAATTAACATATAACCAAAAGAGCTTTAATGACCAACTTATGGATATAAATAATAAAATTACCTCAAACAGTCTTCAGAAATAAAGAGAGCTGAGAGGCTGTGGTCCAAAGCAAGGATTTAATTTTCAAAATAACCAAAACTTAAAGCAACAGGGTCTAACAATGATAAAACATTACCCCCATGGGGTATTTGTTTGATAGAGTTTGACTCGACTTGTTAAGCGCTCTTGCCTTGGACCTTAGTCTTGTTTATTGCGCTGAAGAAATTGTCTGGTAATAATAATAATAGTAGTAGTAGTAGTAGTAAGAGTAGTAGTAGTAGTAATAATAATAATAATTAATAATAATAATAATGAGAATATTAATAAATAATAATAATAATAATTAATAATAATAATAATAATAATAATAATAATAATAATAATAATAATAATAATAATAATAATAATAATAATAATAATAATAATAATAATAATAATAATAATAATAATAATAATAATAATAATAATAATAATAATAATAATAATAATAATAATAATAATAATAATAATAATAATAATAATAATAATAATAATAATAATAATAATAATAATAATGGCCCACACTGCATACTCTTGCAAAGGGTTTCAATTATTGGAATTTTAAAAACTACTGTTATATTCTTGATTGATGGCGGTCACATAGAGAGGACAGACTGCTTCATCAGATGAAACAAAAGATGCCACAGTCCTTGCTTTGGACCTCTGTTCTCAAGACCTTTATGCAACATCTTAAATCTAAACTGGTATCTCAAAGCATGGAATGTCACCAAACACTATTAAGCACGGCTTGAATTGGGAAGGGCATGCAACAGCAAATATTTAGCTGAAAAATATGTAATTTGACCAGGATGTAATTCTTGGCCTTTATGTAACTCCTAACCTAGATCTAAATCTGGATGGGACCAATGAAAATGCCTGATGTTTTATTCACATCAGTTTGCACATGTGTCAAGTAAAATTTTTACTACTATAACTCGGACCTCATTTCTCTCCCAAATTTTCATAAATGCTGCACAATTTTACCCAAATTCTATGAGAATCCCATATAAAATTTAGAATTCCAATGAAAGCCATTCAAAGCACTCCTCTTCTACATTAAACTCGTTCATATGAGGTAATGGAATTTCATTAGAATGGTAAATGGCTTGCGTTTATTTGGCACAAGATCTCACTACATGGGAAAGAAATTCACTGAAATATAAGTAGTGAAGAAACTTTAACAATTACTTCAAAATGTATGGCTAACAACTTTAAGTAAAGAACAGCAAACAAAAGACTGATGAATAGGCAGGAGAATAAAGTTAGTCATAATTAAAAATTCTAAAATAACCTATTGAAATAACATGTCTAGTATTTATGTCCATAGAACAATATATGTATTCACAAAGCTTCAGTACCACTGCTGAAATTAACAGCAAAGGAGAAGAAAATTAATAATTTTTTTTCTATTTTATCACAGTGATTTTTAAAAAACTACCGGTATTTGGCAAACTGCAGTAACTAATTAACATATCTCTATAAATAATTCAATATATTGTGCATAACAAGCACACCAGCATACAAAAACCGATGGATGAAAATTATGAAAAATTCATTAGGATATACTGTATTAGCACTCATTTAAGGTGAAGTGGCATTGAATTAAAAGTGACAACAGTTATCAGGCACATAGGTTAAGGCTTTATCAAGAGCTAATACAGAGTTCGAATGAAGTAATTGGCAATTTTAAAAGTCCATGTCTCCACAAAAGCAGACCTCGTAAAACAGCCAGATGAAAAAATAATTCGACATGTAAGATGCCTATTACAAAAACTGGTTTAATTAATAGGACTGGTTAATTCCTATTGTAAAATCTTCTCAGATTGAGTGAAAAAATCATCTGCTGGTAATTGCTGAAATCCAGTCAATTTATTTATCTGGTGTCCCTAATTTTAACTTCAGGTACTTACAGGACCTTAGCCGAGTTATAATTTCAATGAACTCAGTGCACTGTGCTAAGAAATAGGGCACCAATTTATCAATTTAGGAAGCCTTTTCTCTTTAATTTACCGGTACACACAAGTGCTTTCATGCTTGATTTATGATAACAACTGCCCGCATTCCGTAAGCCTCTCAGTAACCATAAAACAAATCTGTCAATGACATCTTGAAACATGCAGTGTAATAATTTCTGAGCATATCTGTTGTCCTGGGATGTTCGACTACTTCGAGCAGTCTTGTCACTGGGCTATTTCGAGGTGCCGCTCTGTTGGTGTTATTTCGTCTGGGTAGAAAAATGAGAAAGAAGAATAGAAAATATACACGGCCGCAACACATCGAGAACGGATACGCTAGGCGAAAGAACATCTCGCTACCATTTCATTTCTCAAAAATTATTACAACAAGACAAAGATAAAAAGCGATATGATTAAACGAGCACCATGACGATGCTTTCAGTGCTTCAGAAGAATCTCGAAATCCGAATTCAGTAAGTGAACCACACACGGCCGAGCACTAATGCTCAAAAAAAAACTCACCACTGCTGACAGATGACGACGCTGCAGCACAACATCTCAAGATCTCCTGCTGCTTTCAGAGCTCTGTTATCTACCAGACAACGGCAGAAAAAATCACCAGGAGACAATCATAGTAAAGGCATCACAAACAAGGTGGAAAGGAAAAAAGATTATCAAAGAAATCAGAATCCGGATCGCATTCCAGGTTGGTTACTTCTTCGCTGCCAGATTGGAGATTACAAAACATCTGACTTTCAAGTTTACCGTCAGCAGCCGAGAGACAACCTCCATAGCAATCCGAAAGCCATCTGGCTATGTTATGAACATTACAGGATGCACCGTCTGAAGTTGACTGCAATGGTATTTTGCCATTATGCGTGCAGTCAAAGTCGGCGATCGTCGGTTCGTTCTCGAAGCCAAACGGCGCTGCGTTCAAAGGAACCGGTTCCAGACCTTGAACAGAAGTTGTCCAAGAAAGATTCTGAGAGGGGCTTTCGGAAGTTCTGGAAGCAGAGAACAGCATCGAAGTTATGTCGTCTTCGTCCTTCAGAGACAAGACCAGTTCATCGCTCTCCGGTGTTTCCATCCAAAAGACTCCCTGACCTACTAGAGCCTCACCGCATGCAAACTCATCAAATGAACGGCTGCTGGCTGTGACGGCCTCTTCGTCAAATTTTGACTGATCATAGCCGTCTGTCTCCGATGGCGTTCTCAATACTTTCAGCTCCTGCTTTCGACGATGCGGCCGACAGACCTTCGGGTTAGTAGGATCGGCTGCCTTCCAGCGAAGGTGCCTCGATCGCGGTGACACAGCAGGTCACTGGCACAAGTGAAACCTAAAACCTCTTCTGTTGTTGAATCTGCCAGAAGTGTCCGGCGTCTCATGTTCCATCAACAGCCCACCGACTGTTTGGAAACTGCAATTAAAACTACCGACGCTGAGCATATCGTCGATCACCACCGAAGAATCAGCCATGACATCAAAGCCCGCAGTAAAGTCTCCAGCTCCAATGGCATTTGGCTGTTCGAAGAGTTTAATCTGCTTCACTGGCTGCTTAATCTCAACGCCTGATCTCCGTTTTCTGACAACCGTTTTTGCAGCACAGGACGTCAGGTCTGTTTCATATTTTCTATCTGGCAGAGCACTCATTTCTACAAAACAAAACAGCAGATTATAAAAAGTCTGTCAACAAATTTTCTCCACTCCAACAAATGCCAGTCCATTCATAATCAACTTTTATTTTAAACATTTTAACATCTTAAACATTTTAGCATTTAAAAAAATTAACCTGTGTATAAGGCATGACAGCCAAAAGCTTTTCATAAGGCCAAAAGCCTTTTGCTGCTACCATTTTCTAATTATACTTTCTTAATACTTTATGTCAAGAATGTTTGCAGTCTAAGCACAGATGCCATATTAAAACACTAAATGTTTGCATAATAATTATCAGCACTATCACATCTTCAAGTTTCATCGAATGCTATCACAAGCGTCAGGCATGAAGTTTCAATTAAATAAATGACGTCAGGCATGACGTTTCAATTAAATAAATGACGATTCACTGCAAATAAATAATTACGGTAGTGGGTGGATACAGCTGTACGATGAACAAGAGCATTCTTGAAATGCCATTAAAAATTACTTAACCCCTTAACTGGGGATCCCGGATATACCTGTCCATTTTACATTGAGTTACAGTTAAATACACGGTTAAGGGGTTAACATTGGATCTGTGGACAAGTCACCATTTGATTTTCACAAGAGACATTAACTACGTCTTAACATTGGCTCGACTGCTCTATAACTAATCATACATTAAGTGTCTGTGTGTAGTCGAGATAGCAATACTTGATAAGTGTTAACAGCGAACAACTAACACTCGAACAAGTTCAGCATGTTCAGTCCAACTCATCACAGGTCAACGTTGGGCACAATAAATCTGCAAAGTTTGTCCTGAACAGCTACACTTTTAAACCAAGACCTGAATACTAAGTAGATGTTGAACTTTGACCAAGTGCAGCCGCAAAATTCCTAGCATTTCAGTTCGTCGCTGACCTGAAAAATTTGTTGTGCAGCTTGCATTTTTTGCGACCGGTCTGTCGAGATCCAGCGTCCAGTACGAACTCCCCGATCGTCCAGTGGAGTGGCTTATCTTCTTACGAACAAATGCATCGCATAGAGATAAGCTATGTCGAATTGAATTCTACAAAGACATCAACGGAAGCATTTCCCCCAATAATTGCACCGATTCGTTCATAATGCTCAAGCAAATTTGTCAGAAATCAAAAGAAATATTTGGTAAAAAGCTGAAGAATTACTAATGCATCATTCAGTCTGTTGACTTGCATAAACATAGCACCTACCCTGCAATCTACATAATGAATGCGAAGGCATTGGTCTATGATTTCTCGTTCAACCGAAAAATACGTGGCTAAACCTTTGGGATTCCAGTCACCAAGACCATATCCAAAGCAAAGGCAGTTGAATACAATGCAAATGAATAGCACATATTTTAGCTACTCTTATTTTTATCTACTCAGAGATGCTCCAGGTTCTGACAGAGCCTTCTAAAATCTATACACCACTTCAACATATAAGAATGGCCTTCATTTACTTAAAACAAAAACAAAAACAAAAACAATAATAATAGATCTATAGATTTTTATAGCCCATTTCTAATACACAAAGATTTCAAGCAACGGTACTCCAAATCCATACCACAAAAGATCAGGTCAATTCGAGAGATCAGCCAGTGTAATCTAATGCAATATTTATATGTAATGTAATGCATTTGTATGATACTTTTTATATTTCTACTCAGAGGCACTCCTGGCTTTGGAGTTGCAAGATAGAATAGTGAGACTTTAGCTGTTGCATTGAACAGAGTTAGTTAGGGAGCAAGAAGTGAGGCCAGAATGTAGGGGTCAACGTATTACAGAGAGAGGGTCCAGTCCCTGTGAATGTTTGATGCCAAGTAAATGCAGTATGTGATATGGTGACATGGACAGCCTTACGGTCAGTGGAGTAAAGCAGGTAAAGTGCAGCGGAAGAGGGTGGTTTGAAAAGCTCAGTAATGCATGATGGTGCCTGACCTTAAAGTGTTTCAGAAACAAGAATATAGCGTCTTTTCTGGAAAATCACTCAGAAGCGCTTCTACTGTGATTAACTGATTATTACATATTGATAAAGAGATGCATTTCAGGTCATTTCAAAAGAGGCCGTATAATCAGAATTTGCCAATTCACATACACTTGGGTCAAGAACACTCCTGATGATAGGGCCGACTTACTCAAAACCTCACTTCTGAAGAAAAGAAGTCCACACTTGGGGCACGGTAAGACTTTGATCAACTAAATCAATTAACAGAAATGTGTCTTGAAACGTACACCACACCAACAGATCCAGTTATATAGGGGAATGTCACGCCTCGACATTTATTTGAAACAGCTGCAGGTTTAACCATTCATTGACAATTCTTTTTAACTTATTTCAATTGATAAGTATCATAAGCATCATCATTTACTAAACTAACTAAAGCTTCAAAGGCCTTCTGTGTCACCTGTGCAACTACGGTGCATTGGCCAATGGTAAATGTGCTGCAGAAATGTACTGACCAATTTACTTACTATTTGACAAATCATAACATATCTGCTATTTCACAACTACGATGAAAACTGAAAATAACTAATTTATCAAATTTTAGATTTCATCAAGCAATGAAAATGAGCATGTGATAAACTTAAATACGTCATAAATTAACTCTGATGGCACTTGAGGTTGAGCCAAAGCTGCAATGAAACAGTAATCAGCATTGACTGAATCAATAACAAGGAGTTCTTGAATTAGCAGTCAGCTGATAACGTTCTAAACTGTCCTGATACCACCCTGAATTTATATAAAATATGTCCTAAAGTAAAGCAGTTCTATAACCCCCCTTCCACAAATGTGTGTTTTAGTCACCAAACTCTCACTGGAAAGGATTACATTTTTTGCAACCCCACCCCTCTTTTCTCAAACAAAAACACTTATAATAATGTTTTCATAAACATCAGTTCAACAATAAGTATTCAAATGGATAAAGAAAGTTTGGCAAAGAAAGAATTTGCATAACAGGATACACTATTGTAATTACATTTTACCAAAACAATTACCTCAACTTTATAACCAACCAATTCAAGAATCAATGACCCTGTGACCTCAGCAATGAAAATTGTACCCGTTAAATTATCAAATATATGGTGCTGAGATAAATTAGCTTCTAAGAACAAAATCCATGCTATCATCAAGAATTACATTAGACCAGCAATAAATAACTAAAATAACATGTATTTATCATATCCTAACTCAGTATTACACATTACCAAAGCAAAACCTTAAGCATCATAGCTATGTCCTCAGAAAGAAAACAGAAGATTAAAAAAAACATTAAAAATATCTAGTGACAGAATATAAATCTGAATTTCACTTTATTATTCAAGAGCTACATGTATGATTATTACCAACTCACAGAAGTTCAAATTATTACTTTCAATTATCATTTTATCAAAACTGCAAACCTTCCATCCTGGATTTTTGGAGTATCTGTAGTAGGCAAAATTATTCTCAATCCATTGGTAAATTTCACGCAAGGCCATTCTCTTGTCAGCCTTCGTCGATAAGGCCATCTGGATCAGTTGAGAGTAAGAAAACTGAGGTCTCCTATCTCTATCCCTCTTTTGTTGATCTTTTGTCACCTGATATCAAAGAAAACCAACATCCATTTCAACTGGTTGTGATTCAAACATGATAATACTGCTTATTGAATAATATTTATAATCTGATTTAAATGATTTATTCGTTTGTTGTATTAGCATCATTATTTATAACAACCAAAAATCATTAGATTGTAAGTGAATTCAATTACGTCATTCAGGCAGTTGTTGAACTGGTTCCTGACAGAGTTCACTGGGTTGAATTTTCCATCACAAATGTTTGATGTTTGCTTGGTGTCAGGTTTATCTCCTGACACCTCCAGATCTGTTTAACAGATTTGCCAATATTATTTTCTGTGCAATTTATCACAAAATATAAAATTGCCACAAGTTAAAGTTTTACTGAAAAATGCCAAAATCATGCACACACTCACTACTTATAGTATTATCAAATATGCTCATAATTCCTGGTAAGAATTCAGAATTTCCTAAGTAATAAAATGTATAAAATAAAAATTTTCATTAATAGACCTAGTTGAACATTTTGCTTATAATGTGCACACAAAGATTACATGTTTACACATACAAACAGTTAATTTCGTCAGTCTGTCAATGAAATGCCAACATTGCTAAACATAGAAGCATCTGCAATGTGGGGACTCCAGCTCATATAGCCTTACAATGCAATTATAGTGCTAAGCTTGTAGAGACATGCTTCTTTCCCACAATGCTAAGCCCTGCTGAAACACTGCAACAAGGGCTGGCTTCATATGTACCATGACAAATCAGCTATGTGACCTACATACAGTTCTTGTGTGTTTGCATGTGCTTTGTGTGTAGATATGAGCATGCCTTAAAATAAATCCATTTTTGCTGTTATCTTGCTGCATTGCAAAATGATTTCAGAAAAAAGCCTACTGAAAAATTCTATTTTCCATTAATTCAATGCAGTGCAGAGAGAAAAAATAGAAAATCCCAGCAAGATACAGTACATGACAATGACAACAGAGAAATGAAATTACATTAACCAATCTGGCATATGAAAACCTGTAGAACTTTTAGACCTGATTTAGGTCAAAACAGAGACTAATACATTGAATTTTGTTTTCAATTGTTTTGAAACTCATTTTGTTTCCTCAATTGTTTGTATTTTTAGAACATTTATGGACTAAAATGAGACAAAACTCATCTTTACCATTCTTCTCATTGAGTAAATACTATACCAGAACCCAAATGGCCATTCTGAAAAGTATAATAGCAGTGGTATAGTCAGGGTTCCAGAATAGGGGGAATGGAACCAATGCTTCTACAGACGTATATGTCCAGTCCCAACTACGGGGATTTCTGGAGTGTGGTGTGTGGAGCACCAGCCAAATTTTTTAAAGGGCAATATAAGATTCAAATCTTGAGATTTGGTGCATATTTTTAGACTGTGCGACAGCAAATTGGCAATACCCCAACTGAACAAATGTTTTCAAGACCATTAGTTCTCATATCGCATATGGAGCAGAACCACAGATGTCCCAATTTAGAGTAATACTAGATTCAAATCTTGAACTTTGGAGAAAATTTGCAGACCATTTCAGCTATTTTAGCAATCACTTTACTCCTCACTACAGTGGTTTTCACACAGGCTAACTTAGCCTCATAAACCACTTTAAATCACATTATTAAATTAGATAAATTTTCTTAATGTTTCTGCGAGAATCTCCCCACTGCCCCTCCAGTGGCTGCATTAATGGACATCAAAACAGATTCACATTCAATTTAGCATGACTAGAGAGGGGGATTAGGGAAGCGTTGTGAGCCTTCCTTTCCCCCCCACCCCAATGGTCACAGAAATTCTGTTCTGGGTAATGTTAGAATTAGATGGTGATCTCCAGTGCATATTTTAGACTCAAAATATGATTTTTTTACTGAGTGGTCAAAAGCTGTAATATGACTAAATGCATCAATTCTGCTGACAATCACCCTACCCACACCACTGAAACATGAAATGTTTTCACCAATTTTGTGAAAATCCCACAACTGATTCCAGCCTGAACAGGGGCCCTGACACCCTCCCCTCAATGATAACAGGAAACAGTGCTTGGGATGTAAACTTTGAAAACCAATCTGAATTTCACCAGGCTTTTTAAAAATGTTTCTCCAAGAAAGATTGTGATCTTTTCTTAGAACTATTCTCCAGTTGCCACTGATAAGATTTGCTATAGAAAAATAACATCCTATAATTCTGTGAAAAAGACATTCAGAATTTGAAAAATTTCTGATTATAAATTATCATATGCAGCAAAACAAAACACACAAATAAACTGCTTCTAACTGATTCACATATGATACCAGCATTGCAACAATAGCTGCATGAATTAACAATAGCTGTTTTAATTAGCAATGACTAAGCAGTGTGCTGTATTTGTGAGGAGCTGGAAAGCTTTTGTTACCACAGTTGTGTTTTATTTAATGACTATTCATTACATTCTAATGTGTAATTTTAGTGTGCAACTCCACTATATCAATGAAATAGTGAGCTCTTTGTTTCACTAAAATCAATTACTATACTTCTATGAATTGTACAGGCAGCATTCACAAACTCAATGCACAAGAAAACTATACAGGCACAAATAGAGTCGGCTGCAGACTTGGCAGTGGCGTATAACATGTAGCACTTTGGAAACCTTAGCAAACTGTCACAACGTTTTTCATAAATTGTGACTTTAAATGCTCTGAAAACTTAGCAAATTAAGCAGCTCAAAACATCATACAAAAGGCAAAAATTCATCCTAGAAAGCAAAGGTTTCTTCTAAATTAGGATTTTTAATATTTCTGCTCTCACCTCTCGCTTAAGCTTTCCATAAAAAATACAATGAAAATAAAATGTTAGACTCCTTAAAAACCATTTCATTATCCCAAGAACATTTTGCCAATAAATGAATATTGACAGTGCACCAATAAACATGACAAACAAAGTCCAGTAATATCAATAAAAATCATTCTCACAGCTCAAGTAAGCAAGGCAAATCATGATACATGTCAGAATTTTTCAAATTTTGATAACTCTAGCTGGGAGGGTCTTTCTGCTTAAAATGGAAAAATTTACAGTAACAACCATCACATAGATAAAATCTCAATGTCTGCATCAAGATGGTCACAGTTGCTTCAACAAAAGTGATAATAAGAAGTGAATGAAGTGAGCAGAGATAAACTTTAATCATATTTATCAAATAAATAAAGTCCCCACTAATAGCCTCTCTAATGAATTGATAGAAGCAATCATCAGAAAAATATGACCAAAATAACTAATGAGATTTCTGCATAACATTCATCATCATCATCATTTATGCCCTGACAATGCTTGTGCATGTGTAGGCAGCCCATTAACTATAGCTTGCCATTTGTCTCTATCTAGAGCAATCCTAGGTCATTTGTCTTCTTCATAGGTCACAGTCTTCTTTAACATTGTCAATCCATCTCCCTTCCTCTGATTCTTTCTCCGTGAACTTCCCAGTACATTGCGATCTTTGGGTATCTATTGTTGTCCATTCTGACTACATGCCCAAAGTATCGTAGACGATGCTGCTTGACCCTTGTGAGAGTGTCCACGTCGTGGTTTAAGTGTTTCTTTATGATCTCATTTCTTATTTTATCCCTTCGAGTCGCTCCTATGATTTTCCTTAGGCAGGCCATCTCAAAGACGTGTAGCCTTCTTTGATCAGTGGTTCGTTTGGAGGTCCATGTTTCAGAATTGTATAGAAGGCAACTTAAGACAAGAACCTCATATACTCTCATTTTTGTATATACTTTGAAATGTCTTTTGCTGTCCGTATGTTATATAAAGCATGGAAGGCATTCCTTGCTATGCCAATTCGTCGTGATACGTCTGTCTGGGAACCTTCTGTTGTACTGAAGTTTCCTCCCAAGTAGACAAAGTTATTTGTTTGCCTTAATTGTCGGTTTTCAATTTCTATTTCTATTTCTATTCTATTTCAATTTCTATTTCTATGTTCTAATCTCGTTTGATTTCCTCTATTTGCTCAGATAACAAACTTGGAAAATAATCACAATTCATAAGAAATCAACCAGCCCAATTACAATGAAACACTCTCAGAATTATATCTTGATTTAAGCGTTTTGCATACTTTTCATAGATCGGCCACCGGCTGCATGAATTCAAATATATGAAACACTGCTTCTATATTCAAACAAAACATTCAACAATATTGAAACGCTGAGAAACAGATTTCAACAACTGAATAAGAACACTCATAATTGGTAGTTTGCAGTTGTAGGTCAGGGTCAATGGAAATCTTTCTAACATGATCAGTATATGATAAAAAGAAATTTCAATTATGAAATAAAAATATTAAAACATAAAAAAGACAATAGACAAGGAATTCACCTGTTTCATTTTCTCCTGAACAGCTGTTGGAGAACACATTGTTTTCATCACCTTCATCAAAGTTCTTCCTTGCCTCTTGAACCACGTCTTTTGAACCCATATGGCAACACCCGTCTTTTTGGCTTGATCTATGATTTTCCGAAGACTTCGGTTGAACACCATCTTTTGAGGTAAGTTTCATCGACAATGAATCAAAGTAACAGTTTTGATGGTCTAAAGCCTTAATCTCCGAAAGAAGAAAACACGTTCCGCTTCTGGCTGGACTGGGTGTCCGACAATTTGACCTCAGCAGTGAAACCGACGGTGCGTCCAACTCTCGAGGGAATTCATTCCCATCTAATGATTCCCTAGATTTTGTAAGGCCTTTTGTGAATGTCAGCTTTGGCTTCTGCCTATTCGGAGCCTTAATGCTGATTATCTCAATAATGGTTTCCTTGGGTAATGCCAAACCGTTTTCTAATTCATTTGTGGCTTCCTTCTCAACCAAAGCCAAAAGGTCCTTGATAGTCTTTGCTTTTGCAACTTCAGGATCTTCGTTTGGTCTTAGGAATAAGATCTTCTTTATTACATTAGTTATTCTGCCGACAGACGCATCAGCCGATGTCTGGGTTTTAACAGTCTCTGCTGGAACATTCTGATGTGCACCCAGTTGTAGAGGATCTGCTGAGGGTGAAGACTTCTCTGTCTGGCCATCGTTGCTGCCAATCTGTTCCTCCAATGCAATTCCACCATCCATATTCACTCTGGGCAGAATGTCAGCATTGTCAGAGTCAACTTCAATTTCTTCGCTGACAACATCTGACTGATCTGACTTCACAGAATCAATGTACACATCTGAGGAAACATGGAGCATGTCACCAGCAATGCATACCAGAGAATTATGAATGTACGGGCATGCGTTCATGTTAGATTTAATAGGGGATGCCAGTCCTGCTGACTTCAGGCAGACAAACAGAGAAAAATCTGTAAAATTAAAAAAATATTTTCAGAACAAAATATCTGTTTTCAATTTTAGTTAATTACAAAATTAAATCAAACAATTGAATAAGGCATCAGTCTTAATACACACATATGATAAGTTGATAACTGTCATTTGTCAAGCAAATTAATTAAAAGTGAAGCAAATCTACAAGATTTTATGAGCATATAGAAAGAATCTGATAATCTCTTGACTACTCTGCACATAACTATCACAAACTTGTGTGGGGAAATGTATGTCAAATGTATGCATAATGTAATTAACCCTGCTTGTGATTCAAAATATATAACCTCTGTAGTGGCTGTGATTTTAAAAAATACATTGGGAAATCAAAACTTTTCCACCAAAAACTCTCCCTCCACTGGGGTAGATGGCTAAATTGTTTGATCCCTCTAAAGGAGCGCTCTCAACAAATGGAGTACAGCCCCAAGTTAAATCTAGCATTGTCTTCAGCAAATCCTGTGCAAATATGAAATATGGTATCTAACACTCGCAAAACGGACCTTGTACTAAATAGACTTTTCAATCCTAACTAAATCGAAACGTCTTCCTTCGTTCAGAAGCATTCAAGCATACAAATATAGCACACAGGAGCAACTGCGATTTAAAATAAAATTCTTATCAAATAAGCAGATATATGGACAGGTCGTAAATAATTAATCGAGAGGATACTTAACACCTGGCGATGACACTGAACCAACAAGTACCCTGCACGTCCCCCAGTCCTCTATATATAGAGCCAACAGTGAAGCTGTTGACCAACTAGGAAAATCATCATTCATTTCGGGTAATAAATTACCGTCATAATCATAACAACTGCTTCGGCGTGTTCAAGTATTTCGTGGACGTA
Source organism: Metaphire vulgaris (assembly GCA_018105865.1). NCBI lineage: Eukaryota > Metazoa > Annelida > Clitellata > Crassiclitellata > Megascolecidae > Metaphire > Metaphire vulgaris. The sequence goes on along the minus strand of CM030845.1, from coordinate 7,776,426 downwards.
GCTCAGTCCCTTCCCCGTCGTCCTAAAAAGCCTCGCGCTCGAAAGTAGAAGGAATCAAATTTAGTTCATTTCGAGACGCAACGACGATCGGTAAATAGGCCTAATGAGCGACTCCGTGATAATCTGTCCATATAACGGCGCATAATAAATGTCGACTGATTAAAACTCTCTAGAAACGGTCGCCGAATTCCGAAGACGGCGGCCATTTTTAAACAAGGAATCCGGAAATTGTGCTATGACAACGACTTATCACGTGACACAACGACAACTAAACATCAAGACTCTTGTACAGTGTTTAATCTAGGCCGTTTCCGGGGAAAATTGCCCTTCCCCCCCGGAAATTTAAAATTCCCCTGGAAATTTTGGAATACTACATGGACTAACAGCGGCCCCTAGCAGAATTCCCTCCGGCTTTGTCAGTTCCCCCCCGGCTTTTTCAGTTTCTCCCGGAGTCCAGGAGTCTAGATTAAACACTGCTCTTAATGTACCAGGCTAAGACAGGCATTTATAAAGCTGCTAATACTTGTCTGCGATCATTAGACAATAAACCATAATTAATTAAGAGAACGAGCGCAAGTAGAAGCCATAAATTAAATTGCAACTTTTAAAGTAGACATATTTTAAAGTAGTTGACAGATGTGCTAGATAACGTCATAACGACATCTTTTAGGCGAAAGCCTGTACGCAATTCGTATTTGTGCAACCTCGTCATCCACTCGCGGTATCTCAAGTCGTGTCGTGCTTAAAGATTATTTTGACGTGCTTTTGGATAGTTTACCAAGTGATTTACTGATAGCTTCGGCTGTGCTCCATGAAGCAGCACGCCCAGTCAATCGAACTATAAGATCTATCACATGACATCACTTCTTTACAAACTTCACTGACTTCGGGTTCCACGGAAGATTCGATACAAATTGGCTGCCATTGCTTATCGATGCCTTCATGGTAAAGCGCCATAACGCATCTGTCAACTGACTTCCGCCAGTGGGGCTCCACAATCCACATGTGGGGCCCGAAAGCCCGTTCCCCGCCCCTATTGAATGCCATTTCTTCCCCTTAGTGAACCCCCAGTTGGGACCTATACTTACTACTACATAGGGCCTAACAGGTGGTTGGCCACCCATGCTTAGAAGTTGCCACCCAAAAACCCCTCACTTGCCAAATCCTGGAGCCGCCACTGACGTCTGCAATATTATTCCTTAGGTTAACCTTTTCTCATTCGGCAACATATGTTACTTTGCTAACTACTAAAGTAGGCCTACTCGCATAGTATGTAGGCCTAAGCTTAATTAAGTTTTATTTTCTTTTTGCTATGTTTGCTTGCAATATTTTCTGTTTGCCAAACTGTGAAATAATAAATATCTTCATTTCATTTCAATATAACTGACCCTGGCTCTCGTCGACACCTAAGGCCTACTGCACGACCAGCGTCCATTCGCACTCTCGTGGTAGCCTTACTATATAGGTCCATCAACACATACAGCACCATTGGCCATCGCAGGTTCCCGCTGGCCACTACCAGCGTCTGGAGTAGTCTGCCGCCATCAGCAAATATTGCAAAGACACTAGAAGTAGCCTATTTAACTGAGAACTGAGAACATGCTCTGATTGTTCGCGGTTATAACTAAATTATCTAGATTAAATTAAATTATTATTATTATTATTATTATTATTATTATTATTATTATTATTATTATTATTATTATTATTATTATTATTATTATTATCAACTTTCAAAACCTGCTTTGTTCATATTCGTGACATTCGTCGCCTACGACCTTGCCTCGATATCAAAACTGCCTCCACAATCGCCACCTCAATAGTCCACTCCAAATTAGATTACTGTAACTCCCTCTACTATAACCTTCCCAAAACCTCCATCAACAAATTGCAGTTATCCGGAACAGTGATTTATAAGCTGAGGTCAAACGCAACTGACTGTGAATTGTTTCGGAATGCAAACTTAGTTTGAAAACGGACAAAAATCACAAGATAGAGCCTATTGAGCTACTGCATTAAAAAATTATCTTTGAAGACTTCGCGATTCAACATCGATTTATTTTTCATTCCATGTTTTAAAATGAGGCCTTCAAATATCGTAGACCTATGAATTTTATACATCGCTCCAGTTTGCTATATAACTGAGTAGGCCTATATTATTAGGCAAACTAGACACAAATTGTCCGTGTTGGTCCCAACCAGACTGATATATTGATAGTCAAGCCCCTGTGCAATCAAGGTCCATGGGCGAACATATATGGAGTGAAAAGTTTCATTGCCACATTATTCTAGATAATTTAGTTATAAAAGCTAATGACACCGTGAATTATAGCGACCGGGAATTCTCCTCTCCCCTTACAAATAGGCCAAAGCATAAGCTTACAACGTCTTATTAACGAGTAACCTGCAGTCTCGTTGCTCGTGTATCAGTCTTAAGACCTTGTCTAAGATCTTGAAAAAGCAGCGTCGTGAATTAAGATAAGGGGCTGTCCATTAATTACGTCAACAATTTAGGAGGGAGGTGGTTTGAAAAAGTTTGACGGTTGCTGACAGGTGGAGGGGTGGGTCAAGAGAAGTTGCCGTCAACAATTTCACTTCTTACAAATAATCAAAAATAGGAAATTTCATGGAATAGAACTAATTATAATGGGGAAAAAGCATGGAAAAAGGTCATCACCGCCACATTTTGACACTCGATGAAAAAAAGGGGAAAATGGTCATCAACGCAAAAAATAATAACCTTGTTATTGTGACCTGTCGTTTATCTTGGGGTCAAAGTTTTTGACGTAATTATGGGGGGAGTTAAGTGAAAGTTGACAGTTGTTGACAAGGGGGAGGGGTAAAAAATTGCGCAAATATTGTTGACATAATTAATGGACAGCCCCTAATCAGCCATTTTAGCTAACTATTTTCCTGCGATTTGGGGGAAGGTAGGCCTATGCCGTCCAAAATGAATAATTGTTTAAATTCATGTTCACCAGATGGCGCAATGATTCCAAATGAGATTGTTTGCATTTTGTAATAGATAACTGCAACCGCGCGTGCGTTTTCGAATGCGGTGTGTCAGAGATCTCCGAAGTGCGACCCGCGGGCCGGATTCGGTCCTTCAAGGTCTGTAGTCGGCCCGCGGCAAAAAATGAGGAGCATGTGCAAATCGTACTAAATCTAATTTTGTCAGAAATGCACCTATTTCATGTGGGCCTATATCACAGTAGCAAAAACCATTAAAATTGCACTTCTTGAGTCTGCATTATAGGCAGGGGCGTAGCCAGGAATTTGATTTAGGAGGGTATAAACCTTAACTATAAATCATATAAACTACATATAACCACATATAAATCAAAAAACTTTAAGGTAGACTGATTTTGGGGGTATAAATACAGATTTACCTCCTCCCCCTCCCCCGTCGCTACGCCTCTGATTATAGAGATACACTGTACACTGCATCGTAATTCAGCAATAAATGTGCTTTTATCGACAGTTATTCATTTGCCGTATTTTACTCAATTTAATTTCATGTGCTTATGGCTCGTCGAGCCTTCAGATTCAGAAGTCAGCAACGTGGACCCTGGCTAAAAAACTGTGAAGAACCCTGGTGTATATTATAGTCTGCAGCGAGTATATACCTTTAAAGACGTTCACGTGTAGGGTCTATCGACTAAATCCTTTACTACGAAGTATTGCAGAGTACTTACAGTTATTCACAATTTTGACGTAAATAATGTTTGTCCGGTGAAATCTGCTTTTCTTTTGTTTGTACTTTGTAGGCCTATATGTGTGTAATGGCTGTTCTTGAAGGCATTGCAAAGCCTTTCAAAGCAGAGGCGTAGGCCTATAGTTTATGTGCATAAACGTGTGCCACGTGACAATTCAATGGATTTCACAATACCGTGTGGTGCCAGAATGAACGAAAACAGCATCAGCACCTTTCCTAATGATTGCCAAATGCGTATTTTAATTACCTTTTTCCAATCTCGTAAATCTGTCGCGTAAATCAATAAAAATCGCCAACTGTTTGAACGCGGTAAACGTGACTTCTTTCTTGTTTTGAAAACAAGTTAAGTGAAAAGTCGTGCCACGAAACCTTTGTGAGAGGTTCCACTGACTTAATAAATGGCTGTGTTTTTGGTATGATGTTGACAGGAAAATGTATGGCGCTTGAGCGGCATTTTGCTTACCTGGATCTACAGCTTAGACCAATAGGGACTATGGATTACGGACTATGGATTTCACCCAGAATGAGCGCTCGTGAATAAGCCGGTGCACTGCGGGGAGCTTCGGACAGCGCTATATAGATTCCGTCTTACTTGCTTGCTTACTTACTTACTTACTTAGACTAGTGGGTCCCAAAGTGTGTGCCGCGGCTCTCTGTGGAGCCAGACTTCCTTCCAGGGGAGCCGTGAATTATTACAAAGTAGCCATAATTTTCCTTCTTTGCTTATCAAGACTTTTGAGACTGTTGGTACCAACTATTACCCAAGAAGTGCTATTTCGCAAAGTGTAGGCCTACTTGTTCAAATTTGACACGGGAGTCCTGGGAAAATCTGGACTTGGCAAGGGTGCCTCGGCTCGAAAAAGTTTGGGAATATTATAATATTTTTGTGATTAATGGAAGACCCAATCACATTTTCAAAGCTCTGATCTTAGACCATACACTGTACGTGGTGACGTCACTATGCATCGAATCTTATTTATGCGCCTACGGAAATTCCCAAGATCATCATTACTATTTGTTGCCGAAAATACACACCCCTGATCTGCCATCTACCGGTCGGATTTCTGTTGAAATAAAAGTTTTTTGCTATGAAATGTTATCACGTGCAAATTTACTCTTACGCTCAGCTTCCCTACCTACTCCCTTATGCTGCTCAATTACTGATTTACAGCTCCCAAAAGCCTGACTTGAATTGATCGGAAATAAACACCGAGTCGGCCTGCTCTGCTGTCATAATAATCTAGTTAGTGGTTTGTTGCAGTTGCTCATTGCCGGCCTTTGTCAAGGCTGGTTTTGACACGCGTTGAAGAGTGTCTGTCCCACGCTGTCACTTCTCGTGCCGTCCCCCCACCCCCACCCCCACCCCCCCCCCACCCCACCCACACCTCAGTCCCACAAATTTCATCACGCTTTCCCTGAGCTCCCCTTTTCCTCTGACGTTGTTGTTGATGATGATGATAGTCGCCCAATCGGGGTTGTTTACACGGAGGACGAACCACTCACAACCGGGCGGGCGGCGGGCCACGGCACCTGTGTAGGATTCCGATGGCTTTGGCCGCCGGAGACCCCGGACGCGCACGCAGCACACTGCCGCCGCCGCCGCCGCCGCGCCATCTGGTGTTTATCCGAAGAATCCTCTTCCAAATAAACCGTAATGTTGACATCATATCGCAGCGGACAACTGAAGCGAAGAGACAGCTGCTGAAGCTTTCGGAGGAGCAGGCAAGCAAGGTATATACGGCTGAAAATCTTCGCACGGTTCCACCGGACCCCGTGCGTCGTTCAGACGGTGCGGGTTAAGGGGTGGGGCGGGGGATGCGTGAGTATGACAGACGTCGCTCTCGCAGCGTCGTCTTAGGTGCTGCCCCTTCCCCATCTTCGGTCGCTCGGCTACAGGTTGCCGGTTGTCTTTCAGCGGGCGCCTTTGACTCTTCAGCTGAACGCACACTATTAAGCTCCGTGGCATCTCTCTCTCTCTCTCTCTCTCTCTCTCTCTCTCTCTCTCTCTCTCTCTCTCTCTCTCTCGCTCTCTCTCTCTCTCTCTCTCTCTCTCTCTCTCTCTCTCTCTCAGCTCCATTAAGATTCAGATCTAGCACTCGGTCACCTACAGAGCCTGGGTAGGATTCCTACATGTCGTGTTTCCCACGCACTCTGTCTGTCTGTCTGTTTGTCTGTCTGTGTCTCTGTCTGTGTCGGTCTGTCTGTCTGTCTGCCTGTCTGTCTCTGTCTCTGTCTCTGTCTCTCTCTCCCTCTCTCTCTCTCCCTCTCTGTCTCTCTCTCTCTCTCTCTCTCTCTCTCTCTCTCTCTCTCTGTCTCTCTGTCTCTCTCTGTCTCTCTGTCTCTATGTCTCTCTGTCTCTCTCTCTCTGTCTCTCTCTCTGTCTCTCTCTCTCTCTGTCTCTCTCTCTGTCTCTCTGTCTCTCTGTCTCTCTGTCTCTCTGTCTCTCTGTCTCTCTCTCTCTCTCTCTCTCTCTCTCTCTCTCTCTCTCTCTCTCTCTCTCTGTAAAGTTTCACTTCTCTCTAGCAAAAAAGTTTAAAAAGTTAAAGAATTTTCTACAATTCCAGTAAATATCGCATTTATATACAGTATTTCTGTAACTTCATATGGCATTTCAATAAAACGATGCCTAACAGAGACCATTAATCAACTTGGGTTTTATTTCAACTCTTCAATATTCAAAAGTCGTGTGTTAGATTCCATCTATACTTTTGTTCTTGCTACAGGGTCTAATGATAATAACATGCTTTCAACAGTGGCTCTGTGTAGGCCTATGCGGCCTATCAGTTCGGCTAGCTTCAGCTATCGCGTACTTGCCTAATTCGTTACCCCTTTTGCCTCTTCGTAGCTTTATCGCTATCCACTTCCTCTTCATCGCTTTTATCCTCTTCAGTTCCTTCGAATCCCTTCCAATATCCTCTTCTTTCAATACTTCATCATCCCTCCCTCCCTTCCTCTTCTTCTTCTTCTTCTTCTTCTTCTTCTTCTTCTTCTTCTTCTTCTTCTTCTTCTTCTTCTACTTCTACTACTACTTCTTCTTCTTCTTCTTCTTCTACTACTACTACTACTACTACTACTACTACTACTACTACTACTACTACTACTACTACTACTACTACTACTACTACTACTACTACTACTTCTTCTTCTTCTTCTTCTTCTTCTTCTTCTTCGCCTTCTCCGCCATCTTTATCATCTAACTTCCCACTTCATCCTTTTCTTCCTGCGCTTTCGTCTGTCTTCTTCTTCTTCTTCTTCTTCTTCTTCTTCTTCTTCTTCTTCTTCTTCTTCTTCTTCTTCTTCTTCTTCTTCTTCTTGTCCCTGTCTCGTTCGTTCAATTATTTATCGCTAAAAATAAATTCCACTGACTTTGAGTTCCATTTATTAAACTTTCCCAAGGTTTCTCTAATTCGGAAGAGTCCCGGGGGCAAAGGTTAAGTCGTTCTGTCTGTCGATGTCTCCTCGTACGTCGGCGACCCCAGTGTAGTCGGTAGAGGTACGTTTGCCTTGTCCAAACTCCGTCATCTTGAGTTGAAATCCAAATGAATAAAGGCCATGCATGATTTCATTCAGTTATGTTTTAGAATCGATGGGGTTAAATAAAGAGGAGGAACAGAGATAATAAAAACTGAAAACTTCTCTCATATTTGGTACTGGCCCGCTTCAGGGGACATGCAGTGGCTACCGCTCGTAGAAGGGAATAAAATCATGGCCATCGGCTAATGACTGTTAAACAAGAGAACTTATACGCTGGAAAAAATGCATTACTTAAACAGTTGGTGTTTTGATGACTCAATGTGTGTGTGAAAAGCGAGAGTCGCGCAGAGCTGAAGTGCCAGGTCGGGTACTATACCGTACTATACAGAGCCGATGAACCGAGGTATACCAAAGTTTTCTGTACTAAAAAAGTAGGTCATGGGGTACTCGTATCCTGGACATTATTGTGTCGACCGAAGCGAAGTGTAGGGTAATAGTAGTTGCTATAGTAGTAGTAGTAGTAGTAGTGGTAGTGATGGTAGTAGTGGTAGTAGTAGTGGTAGTGATGGTAATAGTAGTAGTAGTAGTAGTAGTAGTAGTAGTAGTAGTAGTAGTAGTAGTAGTAGTAGTAGTAGTAGTAGTAGTAGTAGTAGTAGTAGTAGTAGTAGTAGTAGTAGTAGTAGTAGTAGTAGTAGTAGTAGTAGTAGTAGTAGTAGTAGTAGTAGTAGTAGTAGTAGTAGATGACCTTATTATCCGATAGTTTTAACTGCGAGTTCCAATTCTAGTTTCCAATCATGAGATAGATGCATTAGCAGTGGAGGAACTAACTATTTGTTAGTGCGGAAACAAATACTATACTGTACTATAGTGACTTCGTCCCATACTGTATACTTGCAAAGACGCTAGACCCTACGGCCTACACTTCGCCCAGTGACGCCGTCTTAACCTCGTTACTTCTGTTGTCGGGTAACCTTTGACCTCCAGTGTTGCATCCCTATTGGCCTAGAGACAAATGGCCCTTCCATTAATTTATTGAGCGTCCTGGGAAGAGGGGTGTGTTTTTACTGGACTCATGTGGTCCCCATTAGGACGAGGAGTGAGAGATTAGTCGTCGATGAGAGACTGGTTCCGTGTCGGCGAGTCTAGTATTAAGAAGACCGGCTCTGAAAGGATCCTGCCAAAGACAAGGTACCAGTCTCGGAATGAAGAGGAAGGAAGCTACGAAGAGAGGAAATCATAAGAATACGATGACTGATTGGATAAGGGTTTTCCTCTGCAATCGAGAACCTCGCGCATGAACATTGCAGAATCGGCGAATGAAGAAGATCTGCCACTTAGACGCTAGTTTCCACATGTATCTCTCTCTCTCTCTCTCTCTCTCTCTCTCTCTCTCTCTCTCTCTCTCTCTTTTCTTTCTCTCTCTCTCTCCTTCTGTCAATCTGCATAAACCTCTTCTGCATGGAATCATCGATTTCCGTTCTAACCGCAAAATCCATCAACATCTGCACTCTGATCGTATGCAACAGAACCGTCACAGAACCGACGTTATAGGCTAAACTAAACCTTATAAGTTCAAAGGCGTAAGAAATTGTTTCGCAGTTTGAATAGTTTCTTTCGGAACAAATATATATATAGCGCTTTCGTTCATTCTCACCATACTACCTACCCACCCCCACCCCTAAGCTACTCACCGGTTTTGCACAAATCTCACGACCTGTTCCAACCAGAATAGGGAAGAAGGGGATCCTCGGGTACCCCTCCCCGTGGATACGCCCTTGCGTGGCACAATAAAGTTTGTTTCAAATGTATTTATACAAATTCTTTCCAGCGCGTCAGACGCAATCTGATATGCTTTGGTTGTATTCCAGGTCTTGGTCATTCCAAATAAATCACAATTAAAGTCGTTAAAGTAGTGTCCGGCAACCGCGCTCTCGGTCCCACTGCACCCATAGTATTAAATTAAGTAAAACTATAGGTTGGAAAATTCATATTGTCAAGGGATACATAACCTATCCGCTGCATTTTAAGGTTATGAATAATTATGATACAGTATGCATACATAGGCCATACACGCATGCATACATACAGTACATGGTTTTTTTGTGCCGGAACGAGGCAGAACGGCGTTCCGGAAAATATGAACGGCGTTCCGAAAAACCGGAAAATAGAATATAATAAAAATAAAAGTAAAAAATAAAAATAGCTGTGACGACTAAAAAAGGTCATCGTCCGGAAAATGGAGTGTTTTATACGGATTTGAAAACTTCTGTGACGACTAAAAAGGGTCATCTCCGAAATTTAGAAATCTAGTGTCGCAAAATTGAAATCTTGCTCCGTTCCGGAAAATATTTTTTTACGAAAAAAGCCCTGAGTACATACAAAAATATAAGTTTTGTGTGATCGTCATTAAAAGTAAGTATTTAATACGGCGATTGTTTGTAAATACAAAAAATTCAATTTAAGCCTGGGACAGTATACTGGACAATTAATTTGTCGACCGCCACTCACTCTGTAGCGAGTTATCGCGCGTTTCGTTCATTTCGTGCAATTTTTCGGTTACTTTTTTCAACAATTTTACTATAACTTAATTTTGGCCAAAACTTCTGTCTCAGACCCCGTTGGGGGAAGTACATGCACGACACTCCCCAATCTCCCCAGTCGGATTAAATTGATGTGCGTGCCCTTCTTGGTGTCCATTAGCGCGGCTACATTTGAGAGGTAGAGGTCTATAGAGGGTTATTGTCGACATGGTCACATGTATAGTCTGAAAATAGGCTCCAAATCTCGAAGATTTTAATCTATTACCCTTCATTTTTCGGCTTGTGCTTCCCCAGACATCATCAAACCCCATTGTCTTAACTGGAAATGTCGCTTAGTATAGAAAATCCGTGATTCCATGGTGTCCCCCTCCCGCCACCCCGGAACCCTGGCTACGCCAGTGCCGTTCGAACTAGACGAAGTATCCCATGCACGATGTTAATCATTGCCTGTGGCGGCGTCGTCTCCTTTTGCCGCCACAGAAACCAATCACACAGAGACCGGCTCTGCGGTCGTCTTTCAGCTTGTACAGTATAGAGGTCCCCTCTCGCCCTCGGGGAATTGGTTGGGAACGACCCATCCATTTAAAGTTTTAAACAGTCTTCTCATTTTGCTCATCCGAGTTCATTGGAAGCTTTCATGTTGTGCTTTGAATCGAAACTTTAGGTTTCATCTTCAAACGATCGGTCTTAAATCAGTTCAGCAAGGCAAGACTTGTTGCGGGGTGCAAGGCGCTGGCTCGCGGCTGAAGTCTTGGAAAATCTTAGTAAGATCTGAGATGAATACTCAAGCTATACGACGAATGCAACACAAAGCCTTAAATCTTCTCATGATTCATTGTAAACAGTGAATGTATCTATAAGACTAATCGACTGCAAATGCGTAGGATTCGCCGTCGAACTTACTGCACAGCTTCGTTATCCGATATGACTATTAAGTATATAGGCCTACAGTATCTTATAGGCCTACAAGTATGTAAAGAGTACAAATTTCTAATAAATAGTGGCATTTTTATTTGTTATGCCTTGCAAATTTTGAGTAGAATGATCCAATGAAAATAATTGCAGAAAAGACAGAAAAACACAAGTTACACAACTCATATCGAAGAGGAAAGACACAGTAGAGGTCTAGTTAAATGGAGAGGTACTGAAGCAAAGCGATCAGTTCGTATCAGGGATATTTTTACACCCCTAACACTCCCCCCATTTGAGGTCGACGCCCCAAAATTTCCTAATCTAACAATGGTATGTACCCTAAATGGCCCTCGAACACCCCCAATATTTTAGCGACACCACACCCCCCAAATTCACAATCTTAAAAAATAACCCTGGTTCGTATGCATCGAAGATGTCATAAGCTCTGATGGGTCATCCAAATCAGACGTCAGGGGAAGAATTCGACTAGCTAGCGATGCAAAGAGAAAACTACACAGACCATATGAAAGAACAAAAATATCAAAATATCCACCAAAATCCATGTATATAAGTCACTGCATGGTGCTGAGCGTCCTATCCTATACAACTCAGAGACGTGGACGCTCACAGCGGAGTCGGAGCGAAGCTTATAAATGTATTTGAAATGGACTGCTTTCGAAAAAAATACGTGGCATATCCAAGAGGGAACACCAAAGACATGAAGACATCAGAAAATGGCTAGGAGCTGAACGACCAGCAGCCAACATAATCAAGAAATAAGGTTAAGATTCTTCGGACATATCAACAGAATGGACAGTAACAGAATACCGTGCAAAGCCCTGTTTGGAAGAGTGGCAGAAGAATCATAGGTTCACACGGGAGTCCCCAACAATGGAGGGCGTGGTTGGGCAATAAAAGTCAATAAAAACACAGGCCGGTGTAAGGTACTCAATCGTTGTGATATAGCCTAAACCCATCATAATATAAACCAATATAATTCATGTATATGATATACTGAACAGCAGTTTCTAATAATGACCCTGGATTCATATCGAGCTTTTTTAGAATTCCAAGTTAGTCCCAAAGATTTACGTAGTCTACTCAAAACAAGCGTGACGAAGACTAATGGTTTGCCTCTACAATTAGCCTCTCTGCCGTCTTCACAAGTTCTTTAGTGGAGTGGATTTCATCTCGCGGTTGGGTATCTTTGTTGTCCAACAATTTCTCCTCCAGTTAAATTAATCGGATCAAAGCCAAACCCACCGCTAATGAATTCGTAATCCGCGGGGGTTGCTGTCCAAGAGACATTAGGGCCACGGGGTTTCTGCTGTAGGCCCTCTGTTGGCGTATCAAATGAGCAGTGGACACACTTCCCTGCTGTGGGCTTCGCTATCGCCCGGGAAACATACGGTACCGTTAGACCAGGGCCTTCAAAGGTTCTGGAATTTCAAAGGATGACCATACGACGCTAATAGCCTGTCTCGTTGACGTCCGGTCAACGGCTACAGCGCCGTAATTGCAGCTTAAAAGATTCTATCGACCACAAGTAAATAATTACTTGTTTGTTGATATCAAGTAACAAGACAGCTGTGTTAACTTAGAATGAAAATAGACGTGTATAGTTAACTAGTTTCCCTTGAAGAGGGATTTAATTGAAAAAATAAATTTTAAATTAATTAGCGTCAGTGTTTAAGAAGTCAGAAAACTCGAGGTTTATCTAAGCAAAATAAGTTTCATCCGAATATAGTATTCGCTTTCCACACAATTCCGTTCTGTCCATTTCTTTATTTAATTGTTTCCCTCCCGTCTTATTATTAGCCATGCTCGGATGACTCTTTTGGGATGTAACATTCATTAATTGATGTCGTGTGCTTCGTTTTTCAGACAGTAGCCACGGGTCACTTCTAGGCCTGTATATAACTAATATTTAATTATATTACATAATAATTTTTATATTATTTGGTACATTCCTTTATAAAACACGAACGAAGAACGAATGTTGAAGTCGCAAGAGAGACGAAATTAAACAGACAAAAGTAGAAATTTAAAAAAATAAGCTGGAAGCAGAAAGTGGAAAACGTTCCAAAGACATTCGACTAGACAGAAAAGTTGGTCACCGCCCATTTCTAAATCGTAGACAGAGCGACCGCTTTGCTGTGCGAAACGCACAAAGGAAGACACGTTGCGGATTATGCTGCATGGAGTCTTACAGGCATGTTCTTTTATTCATCTTAAACTGGCATTTGTTTTCACGATGTTCGACTGTTCGGAGGGATAATCATTGTTGTTGATATGGCTTTATCAATATGCATAGATAGGCCTATAACTCAGTTGTTCATACAATGTCGATGCTGTCCATAACGCGACGCGAGAGAAGGACAATACACTCTGACTTTCGAAGACAGGCCTCGAGTTCTCTTGGGGGCCATGGAGAAGAAGAGCCTGCTGGTAGAAAATTCGTCCTAGAGGCAGAATGTATACACAGTATATATCCCCGATACAAAGCCAGTTAGTTCGACTAATTTAGAGGCAACGACAGTACAATGGCATTTGTTTTAGCAACTTTTACAATGGATGCGTTTGTTCTGAATGTTGGACGAAGGGACGACGACTGAGCGAAACTTCAATCTCTGACACGTTTTGCTTATCTCAGCCCCTTAAAACGAATATGCAGTGTGTGTGTGTGTGTGTGTGTGTGAGAGAGAGAGAGAGAGAGAGAGAGAGAGAGAGAGACAGACAGACAGACAGACAGACAGACAGACAGAGACAGCGACAGAGGCAGACAGACACAAACAGACAGAGAGTTGGAAGGAGACAGAGAAGAGAGATCTGAAATCAGAGAAAGAGAAAAAAGATATATATGTATGTATGCATGTATCTATGTATGTACAGTGTATGTATGTATGTATAGATTTATAGTATATATATATATATATATATATATGTATGTATATATATAGAGAGAGAGAGAGAGAGAGAGAGAGAGAGAGAGAGAGAGAGAGAGAGAGAGAGAATAGGGAGAGGTAGTAAGCGTTTGTGTACTTTCCGGTCTGCTCTGCTTTGAGGGTAAAAATGTTTCGAGTGGCATTAGTACAACCCCGCTGCTTTTCTGAAAAATTAAATCGACCCCTAGTTGTCTGCTTCCTGTCATTGAATTGTTCATAAAGAACCGCGACTGCTGCGCTGGGGTGGGGTGGGGGGTGGGGGTGGTGACTAAGTCGGTCGTCCGCCCCCACAGGAGTCATCGTTCGACGTTTCTTGCATCCTGAGTATTCAGAAAGACTTCAGCAGATGCGCCTCGATGTTCTTCGCTAAAATAGATTCAATTAGAAACTTTTTTTTATTTAGAAGATCCTCTTACCATGCAGCGGTGTGTTTATGAATACCACTTCTAAGCATGGGGCCAACCATTTGTAGGTATGTAGTATAGTAAGTATAATGTAGTCACAACAGGGGGTCACTGAGGGGCAGGCATTCAATAAGGGGGCACGGGCCTTCCGGGTCCCCTATGTTGAGCCGCCACTGGATAGATGTGACAAAGTAAGATAAACTCCATCTCCTCTCGAAGCTCTTCTGTGTTCCCTGCATGCAACATCGGCAGTTCGACACCAGTAATCCAGTAATTGAACAATAGTTCTCACAAAAGGCCTTATAATAAGACCTCATTGTGCCCACATGACTGATCGGTTACTAGAAAAACTTGTGTATCTGAAAAGCAACATTTCTGTTGACTAGATTGTTTTTAGGACGTTTTCATTGCATTGAAATTTTGTGATTGAAATTGAAATGGTGTTGTTTGTTCCTTTTCCGTTTTTGTCTATCTGGCAGAGGTTGGTCCTTGCCCTTGACCCTTGAGGATCAGTCCCAGGGGCGTAGCGAGGGGGGAGTATATCGGTATATATGCCACCAAAATCAGACTACCTTAACATTTTAATGTGTTTTTAAAGATTTTCAAAGTTTTTTTCAGATTTATACCCCCAAATCACATTATACCCCCAACTAAAATTCCTGGTCTAGGGGCGCATTGCTTGTCACATTTAACGTATTTACTGAACAAAAGCTCTGGGGAGGGGGCATCGACGGCAAAGCAAACTTTCTATAAACTTTCAAACTTTCGGGGTTCAGACCGTGCCCAGGGGCCCAGAATTTGCCTCGACGTGGGCCTGGAATGGTCATCACCGCTTTTTCACACTTGATCTACATCTTTTTGAGTTGTTAAAAAGCTTTAGAAATGTCCGAGGACAAACTTTCTAAAATATATAAACTTTCAAACTTTTTCGTACCATCTATCTATCCATCCATACATCCATACATACATTCATCCATCCATCCATCCATTCATTCATTCATTTGATTCGTTTGGTCCATCCATTCCATTTCCATCCATCCATGGTAATCCATCCATCCATCCATCCAGACATTTTAAAATTATAAAACTTTCATGTCACAAACGTAATCGGTAATCCTGCATCTTCTTTAACGTCAGTTTGAATTTCTCCATCGCTGCTTTCATGCGTTAAATACAGTTCATATAGAGTCAACTAGTTGTACTTTCGTCCAATCGTTCGCTCAGTCGTTCAGTCTATAGATGGCGTTGCTGTCCTTCTGCCACGCTCCTTCCATTCTCCAGACGGAAAACGCGTAACTAAGGCGCCCTTGGTTACCGTTGCCGTTGCTATAGTAACTGGCGGACAGTCTGGCGTCCATCTCTTCGTTTCGAAGGACCTGATAGAGGAAGTCGATGTACCTGGTGGCCAGTTTCAGCGTCTGTATCTTGCTCAGTTTGTCCGAAGGCAGCGTGGGAATGATCTTGCGCAGCTGGGAGAAGGCGTCGTTCAGCGACTGGGTCCGCTGGCGTTCTCGGACGTTCGCCAGGACGCGCTGCGTCTGCAGCTCCTCGTAGTTCTGGAATCCTCCGTGGCTGCAGAAGTTCTTCTTCCTGATCTTTCTCTCCGACCCGGAAGTCGTCGTCGTCGTCGTAGTCGCCGCCGCCGCCGTCGTCGTCGTCGTGCTGCAGCTGCCGTTTCCGGTCGAGCCGCCGCCGCCGCCGCCGATTAGTGACGTCATCGTGCTGTCTTCCGGTGCACTTCCGTTCGAGCTGGACAACGTGACGTCACGATGCGTCGCGGCGGCGGCGGCGGCGGCGGCGTCCGAGTAGTTCCGTTTCCGCTTTCGATCTCGAGTGGCGGCGGCGGCGTCGTCGGCGGAAAGCGCGACCGAAAAAGGCGCCGCATCATCGGAGAAGGAGGAGGAGGAGGAGGAGGAGGAGGAGGAGGAAGAGGAGGGTGAAGATGAAGAGGGACAGTGGTGGAATGGACGCGAAAACAGCAGCTGGTGTGACCGGTTCGTACCGAATGACCTCGTCGGATCCGAGGTCGGGATCAAGCAGGGTGCGTCGTGAGGTTGCACGGAAGGGGTGTTGGTTGCGAATGGGGCACTGGGGGTCGCTATGAACGCCGAACACATCGTGAACGAATCGATACCGCCAATTGACTTCCAGGCCTCTTGATTTTTTCGATTTTCGAAAAATCTGAAATAAACGACGCAGGCGGTGAAGATATAGGCCTATTTCATGGCGTATAGGGCCTATATGGTCATAAAAAGACTCGCCAAATATAAGTAGGCTAAGTAAAATCTCGTGGATTACTATAGCGCTTTGGAAAGCAGCACAACAGTAGGCCTACTGTTTAAATTTTCTAGCCTAATTTTGAATCGAGCTTGAAAAACTCCGTTGAAATTCTCATTTGTGGAGGTCTAATTGTAAAAGAACTAGGTTGAGAGTTTGCGAGAGATCTGACCTACAGTGTAGTCTACCTTAGAATGAAAGTAGCGT
The DNA here is from genome assembly GCA_018105865.1 of Metaphire vulgaris. Classification (NCBI taxonomy): domain Eukaryota; kingdom Metazoa; phylum Annelida; class Clitellata; order Crassiclitellata; family Megascolecidae; genus Metaphire; species Metaphire vulgaris. Next base: position 7,759,952 of record CM030845.1, on the reverse strand, counting down.
TCTTAGTAATCGCTATAATACATCACGTGAGAGAGAGAGAAATCAGAAAAGAAAAATCACTTATTAAGATATCGGAATACTGTAAAGGATCCACCCCGTACTGCACAAAGCACAGAAAATTGCATTTTACCACTGCATATTTTCATTTTATCACTGCACATTTTGCGTATCACTACACGTTGAAACAGGTCCTGTGACTTCAACCAGGCAATTCAAATGCAGCTGGATAAAGAAGTGCTCACTTTATTGTCAGTTGCTCCCTCGCCATTTGGCCAATAGACAAGTGCGGGTTTTTAAAGCACGTTACATGCAGTGTGCCCCTAGAAAACCTAATGTCCATCATAGGCGTCTCACCTCTGGTTGGTTCCGCTCACTGGGGGGGGGAAGCAACAACAAATGAGCTTACGACTTTATTTTCTCCCTTGACGGCGATAGAGTGCACAAGATGTCGACTTAAGCATTGGCGTAAACGCGGATAAAAAAGCGGGGTCCAACCCCCAAACTTCTCCTCCCTATGACAGCCTCTCTAGAAGTTGAGGGTTCGAGCCTAGAGGCCTAATCGAAGTTTACGCCTACGAAATTAAGCCAGGAGATTCCTTACGCTGAGCAGAAGAAGAGTTTGCACTGCACTGCCAGTGCAGGTAGCCTAGTGAATTGATCGCCATTATTGGCAACAACTTAATGACGCTACATCTGAACAGAAAATGACTCTGGCTGCTTCAGAAATTGACCTGAAATAACGGGTTCTATATAGAGAAACATTGTCAACTAGTAGGCTATTGCAAAATGTGGCTGATATATTCCCTCCGACAGCATCCAGTGCTTTAGAAGCGAGGACCTTTTTTGCTTGTCACCTAAAATCTAGAGGCGATAACGTTTCTTTTTTGCTTGTCAGGATTTTTGCAAAGTTGGTCACGGTGAAAATCAAAAACCAACCCTCCCTTCCGGAAATCCTGGCTACGCCACTGTCTGCTGAAAATCAAATCACAAAACCGTCTCCTTTAAAGGCTTAGGCCGCCCATATGCATTCTCGCTCGAATTGAACTCTGGTAGCCTATACTGTACTTACTGAATCTCTTTTACTGCGACAGTCGTCCAGTTGGCGATGGTCTAATCGAAATTAGACGATCGAAGTCTAAACGTCGAGATGATAATAATAGGCCCATCCAAACGTCTTTGCCTCGGTGATCCTTCTGTTTAGCTTGATTTCTGCGTTGTCATTTGGGAGTCTGTATATTAGGGCGAAACCCAAAAATTTCTCCGCAACCATTGGCTGCAGACTCACGCCGGGGCTCCTCCTCTCTCCACCAGACGCCGTGAGATCACGGCAGAGGAATCTGCTGCCACTCAGATCGGCTTCCGCTGCTGCGGCTGCTGCGGCTGCTGCGGCTGCTGCGGCTGCTGCGGCTGCTGCGGCTGCTGCGGCTGCTGCGGCTGCTGCGGCTGCATTCACAACTGATGCTCCAGCATCGCCGGCGACCTTTGGCCCTTCATCATCTGATCTGACACATCTTCAATCTTTCTTTCTCGAATGTCTGTCATCGAGTGAGTTTATAGCGACCTACAAAAGTCACTGTGATCGCTTACCGTTCGTTCGTCATCGTCGCTCTGTAGGCCTCTGCTCAGAATAACTTTTCCGCAATGCTCGATTTGGCCGCGGGTTGAGATTTCAGTCTACAATGGAGTCGAAAATTTTGGATGTTAGTTGTCGGACCCCGTTGGAAGCAGACATGTTTGTAGTGGAAATAGTCTAAATCTAGGCCTACTGTAAGTTCTTATGCCTATTTAAAAAGTGAACAACGCTTTCACGAATGCGATGAGGCCACATTTCTTAATCAATTAAATGCTCCGGTTCTTATCTGCCATTTATCAAACGTAAGATTATAGAGATCACTTCCTCCCCAGAGTCACCACTTCCATCCATCCCTATACATACATGCTGTACAAACATACATACATACATACATACATCATCATCATCATCATCATCATCACACTCCATAGTCCATAAGGACCGTCGGAGCCAACGGTGTAAGAGTGCTCGCCCATGGCCCTTTCCTTTCTTTGGCCATGTGTATCGCATTTTGGGTGGTGTCAAGTCCAGTCCATTCAAGAATGTCATCGATCCATCTTCTCTTTGGTCTTCCTCTTTTTCTCATACCATTTGACCTGCCCACCATCACTGTCTTTATTATTCTGTCATCCCTCATTCTGCAGATGTGTCCAAATATCGATAATTTTCTTTCTTTGATCTTCTCCACAACAGTCTTTGTTCGTCCCAGGTCTTTGCGAATAGTATCATTTTTGATCATATCTTTATAACTTATTTTCAGCATTTTCCTATAACATTTCATTTCAAATGCGTTCAGTTTTAATCTGTCTTGTTTCTTCATGGTCCATGTCTCACATGCATACAGTAGGGTAGATATCACGCATGTGTCCATAATTCGCAATTTAATGTCTGTGCAAATGTTTTTACTTTTCCAGATCATGCTCAAATTGGCAAAAGTACTGCTTGCAATTCCAATCCGTCTTCTTATCTCCTTGCTGCAGTCATTATCTTCGGTTATTAGACTTCCTAAGTAAATAAACTGATCAACACATTCCAACTTTTCACCATCAACATACATACATACATGCATACATACATATACGCATATATATATATATGTAAGTAATTATAATTATATACATGCAGGTTAATATATATATATATATGCATTTATGTATACATTTACTTACATATATATGCGTGTATGTATATATGTATGTCTGTACAGCATGTATGCATGTATGTATGAATGTACAGTATGTATGTGTGTACAGCATGCAGGCTGCAGCCTATGCATGTATGTACGTGTGTAGGCCCTATGTATGTATGTGTGTTTGTATGTATGTATGTAGGCCTATGCATGTAGCCTATGTGTGTAAGTTTGTGATATGTATATCACGGTGCCTAATTTGGACTTTAAGGGTACGAGATGATCAAAATGTATCATGCTTAGACCGATAGTTTTATTGCCTCGAATTGTTCATTTGTTTATATTTGTTTATCGCCTCTGATGCGGTCTACTATCGAATCGAGGATGCATGGCTGAAGAGCGAAGACAAGACAAGATTGTTTTCTTATGTCTTGACTGATGACTGTATGGGGAACATTAAGCGAAGAGTATGTGCGCACGCGTCGCCGTTTTCAGCTTATACGTGCTTAACTGATGCTGTTGCAATCCAGAAGACAATCCTGAGATTTAGGTTCGCAAAGATTGCAAACATGCTGAGAGGCTTGATGTTAATTCCACGACAATAATTATAATTTGTGATTTATGTTGTATAACCTACTGGACACCGTCCAGGACACGGCAATATCGCAATAATGCCAATGAAGAAACCGTGACTATTGGGGGTTAGAAGCCAATTATTTATGGGCATTAATTATTTGCAGCCGAAAAAGCTGCGAAAGTCGCGTACAGGCAACCATTGGTGCATCCACTGGGCGTATCTGGACCGCCCCTTATTCGTGCGAAACTGAAAATTTCTTCAGGGTGGGTTTAGGCCTATTAAAGTGTGATTTTTCCATCAGCTTTCTTTTTGTCTTTACACACAATTACTCTCGAGTTCATATTTACCGGTTTGATTCTAGTACTGTCCAAAATGTTCTTGCGGCCGAGAAAAATAGACGTTTGACCGAGTTCGAATTTGCAAATCCGTATAGGTTTACATAGAATCTGCACTAAGTCTTATAGATTAGGCCTAGTCTGATTAGTGGACTGCGTTAGCGCAGCAGCCGTCAAAATCTGACAGTAGGCCTAAAATTTAGATAAGTAAATCAGATTTTCTAAGTTTTAAAGCCACTGGCCTTTATTACGTCTGTCCAAGGACTACTAGATTGTCTGGACGCGTAACTGAAAAAGGAGCTATACTTCAGGGGGCTGGATAAATGCAGCCTCCTGTGCATTTGCATGTAATTTTGGACTTTTTCAACTTCCAATTGCTCGGATTCTGTGAAAGCTAAAATTATGAAGTATACACCAATGTTTTGCATTTTTATCCCTCTTTCAAACCATCCGTGCAAAATTTAATAACAGTTGAGATAAGGGTCTACAATCTGGCCTGAAACAGATCTCCCCTCCCAAAAATTTTTTTTTATGTTCCAAGCTGTGTTGCTAACATTTTTGAGTGGCAGCCTAACTTTTGTGAACAGCAAAGTTGTAGGGGAATGTAATTGGAACAAAATAAATCAAAAATTTTGAAAATTGGACAATATTTGGTCGAGATATGTTCTTCCTACCCCGAGCACTCTCCTTCCGATAAATTGTCGTTTCGATCAGTTTAGAACGATGCTTGTATTTCTTTTATAATTTGCTATATCTCGACCAAATATTGTCCAATTTTCAAAATGTTTGACTTATTTTGTTCCAATTACATTCCCCTACAACTTTGCTGTTCACAAAAGTTAGGTTGCCACTCAAAAATTTTCTCAACACAGCTTGGAACATTAAAAAAAATTTTTTTTGAGGGGGTTCTGTTTCAGGCCAGATTGTAGACCCTTATCCCAATTGTTATTAAATTTTGCACGGATGGTTTGAAAGAGGGATAAAAATGCAAAACATTGGTGTATACCTCATAATTTTAGCTTTCACAGAATCCGAGCAATTGGAAGTTGAAAAAGTCCAAAATTACATGCAAATGCACAGGAGGCTGCATTTATCCAGCCCCCTGAAGTATGGCTCCTTTTTCAGTTACGCGTCAGTTACGCGTCCAGGCAATCTAGTAGTCCTTGGTCTGTCCGGTGTTAGGTTTTCATAAAACTGTGTTTATCGGACCACCATATAGGCCTATAGGCCTACGCTGTGTCGAAAGACTTCTCAAGCTTATGCAGTATAATGGCCCATCAGTTCCTTTTCACTTAACACTCCATGCTCGGATCAGACCTTTGAAAATTTGATTGAGTGTGCAATAATTTAGTTTGGCATTTGCAGAACCCTGCTTGGTCTCAACCGTGAACCGTCTCACGGATTCAACGAACCCCGCTCTTTCCCGAATCTTTGCACCGGAGCGCCGTTCGAACCACTCTCTCTCTCTCTCTCTCTCTCTCTCTCTCTCTCTCTCTCTCTGTCTGTCTCTCTCTCTCTCTCTCTCTCTGTCTGTCTGTCTGTCTGTCTGTCTTTCTGTCTCTTTGTCTCTGTCTCTGTCTCTGTCTGTCTCTGTCTCTGTCTCTGTCTGTCTCTGTCTGTCTCTGTCTCTCTGTCTCTCTGTCACTGTCTCTGTCTCTGTCTCTGTCTCTGTCTCTCTCTCTCTCTCTCTCTCTCTCTCTCTCTCTCTCTCTCTCTCTCTCTCTCTCTCTCTCTCTCTCTCTCTCTCTCTCTCTCCTCTCTCCTCTTCGACCCGACGATCCGGTTCTGATTAATGGTAACTAATTATTGCTCGCGGTCATGTCAGCACAAGTCAATACGTGTGGTTAAGAGCTAAGACGCTCGCGGAGCCAGCTAGCGTTGCTAATCGCTCTCTTCGCTAGCGCCCTCTGCCGATTCGACCGACGCCAGTCGGATATCTGAGTATTTCCCGGCGGGGACTGGCCGATGTCCGTCCGTGTCCGTCCGTCGTTGTTAGAGACTGTCAGCTAGTGAGTGGGGGGGGACGTCGTAATCTGGTTTTGAGTAAACAGTCTAATCCCACAGGAAACACGAAATTGAATTTTAACTACGAAGACGAGTGGCCAGAGGGCAGCAGAAACGCTCCACTGGACGCTACCACGGAATAGCCACACGTGCTTTTCATTACTGTGCTAACAAATAGATAGGGTAGGCCTAGATAGGTAGGGAGGTAGGTAGGTAAATAGGCAGACAGGCAGGTAGGTAGGAAGGGACTCTAGGAGAGAGAGAGAGAGAGAGAGAGATCGAGAGAGAGAGAGACAGACAGACAGACGTTTGAAAGTTTTAATTTGTTTTAACACACAGTAATTTAAGCCTAAGCTGAAAATTCCAGTTCATTGCTCCGCAAGCGTAAGATTAGATTTAAAACACATCTATTTTGATTGCATCTGACTTGATTAGATTAAATAATTTTTCAGGAAATAATTTGTTTGGCTAGATGACTAATGAGTACTGAGTTCAAGACTAGTCTCCTGGTTTAGAAAACACTGGGCATTCAGTCAACCACGATATTTGAAATCTATATTGCTATAGACAACCCAAAACATTCTCATTCAACAGGATTCTATCATCGTTAAATACATCTATAGAGCCAACACTGAAATTGTTACGATAACTTTTTCCATTTCCTGTCATAATAATCATCATCATAATCATCATCATAATCATAATCATCCTCCTCCTCCTCCTCATCATCATCATCACCTCCAACAACAGCAACAGCAACAACAACGGTCGCGTAAAAATTACGACGGTGCTTGAAATTTGATCTGCCATCTGTTGAATATTTGAATATTTACTGATCGATGTTGATTTACTAATATATTCCGACAAAAGGGTATTCGGGTTACAAGTAGGCCTAATAGGCTTTATCTTTTGATTTATTTTGTTCCATTGACATATTCTCTTAACCTTTTAAAGGGGGAATCAAATTTTTAAAGTCATCCCCCACGGGGGAATTAATTTTTGGAAACGGCGTTCATAAGTTAGGGTTCTAAAGTTGACTCATCCTTTATTAGCTAGAGGGCGGTGATAAACATGTAGCAGATTTTTGGCGGATTGAGAAGCAAAAACGTTCTATTCTAGATTTGGAGAACGCAATGGCTTTAAACGTTCTATTCTAGATTAATGGTAATAATAATAATAATGCACCTGCGTAATAATAATAATGCTAAATCCAATAATAATAATAATAATAATAATAATAATAATAATAATAATAATAATAATAATAATAATAATAATAATAAATAATAATAAACAATAATAATAATAATAATAAATAACAATAACAACAAATACAAAGTTTGAAGTGGTTCAGTAGGGTCAGCCCTGTGCGAGAACCACGTGCTGTCGCATTCACCCAAATCTATAGTAACCTACAGTAGGCCTACAGTAGGCCATTTGGAAGTCGTTCACACTCATAGCCATTACAATCTTCTCCAATTCATCCCATCTGTCCACCACTCTTCCACTAAAAAGTGCTATTTGCATCTCCCAGCCCGTTTCTTAAACAGTTTCATGTTGTGTCTTCTTTCCTGAAACCGAAATGGGCGAACCTGTACCTTTACCTAGCAAGAGCGCTCTGAACTTTATTTGAAGCTTTTTCGCATCACATTTTATAAGGAACTGCAATAGTCAACTTAGTCAAGTTGATTGGTGACAAGAGGACTGACAAAAGGCTTGAGGGCAGCAGATTTAGCAAAAATCTCGGATTCTACGAATATCTAGAGTAGAGCTTGCTTCTCTATTGCTTGTGGTAAATCTACTTCCGCTTCCGGAATCCGCATTTCCGCCATCTTGGTCTGATATTAATGTCTGAGACGGAGAAGAGCAAATTTTTGAGAAAGTCTGCCGCCTTCGATCATCTTTTGTCGAAAGATACACGAAAAATAAAGCGAATCGACGATGCCGACGTATTTTCAGCGTCCCGAGAACGCCTGAAGCGGGCGAAAGGTAGAAAAGGCCAAAACGATATTTCCCATGCGCTTAATAGCCCACATCAGCGTCGGATATAACAGATGGACGATGATGATGATCATGACCTGGACATTGTTGTAGTTTTTTTTCACTTAGTGAAATAGTCCATGCACATTATCATGATGCATTATCATTTGTATGTATATTCTGTGGTGTGTTATGGCCCTGATGGCAATATTAGAAATTGCATACTGATGGTATTTGAGTTTCTTTAGTGTTATGGACGTATCTGACGCAAATGGAAAAGCTACGATTACCATTGTTAGTTTGCATTTTGATTTATGCATTCGTTGAGATGGGTCATGTTAAACCAGGACGTATAAGTGTATTGGTTGGATAATATGGGTTAATTGTAAGAGCTGCTTTGTCCATATGTTAATAAACGTGCTCTGTTTGCCTGAGTTTTAATTGGCAGGAGTTGTCTTTGTTGCTTCTGCTTTGTTTTATTCTATAAGTTTGGAAGTTCAATTATAAAATTGGTAAATTCGGTTGTAGAATTTATTGATGTGGGAAAAAAGCAGAGGGCTTTGGATGCCCTTTACGATGTTATGAAAAGCAAGCGACATCGAACATGGCAGAAAATCCACGAGCCAATTATGGAGCTCTATCTGGAGCTGTGTGTAGAGTTGAAGAAAAGTCATTTGGCAAAGGAAGGACTTTACCAGTACAAAAACATTTGCCAGCAGGTAATTAAATCCTATAATTATTTATTTTCCAGAGTTTAATAATTATTTTATTTTGTTTTCTGCATGCAGATGATGTGTTGTAACCAGGGCTTTTTTGTGCCGGAATGAGGTGGAATGGCGTTCCCGAAATCTGAAGACTGGTTTAATTTTTTTTATTGCAACATTAAATTAAAAAATTGAATGTTTGAACTATATCTAATTGCCGTCTCTTTTCAAATTTCTTATAATACATTTTATTTTTATCGATGGTCCAAACAATTAGTATAATATTGTATGGCTGCTGTGTCTTGTTGACAGCTTACTGCCGACTATTGCATTTCAAAAATAATTTTTTCAAAAAAGTCCTGGTTGTAACGACTTATAATAATGTTTGATTATACGTTAGAGCACAAAAAATATATGAAAACATAGTGTAGTTGTCTTGAACCCACGAATAGTTCTGGCTTTGGAGAACATGCTTTACAGTGGTTTTGCATTCCATTTAGGTGAACACAAAGTCTCTTGAGGATGTTGTACGACGCTACCTGTCGCTGGCAGAGGAGAAAACTGAGCAGGCATGGAAGGAGTCACACCAATTGGTGGTGGACATCGATGACTTGGACGTTATTCAGTCCCCTGAAGAGTAGGAAACTTTGGCATTGCTTAAAGTTTTTCCCATTTAGCCCAGGTGGCACTCGGGTGGCATTATCTTTCATTATCTGGCTAGCCCGACTGGTGCTCAAACTTTACTTTGTGAGCCGACATCCAATCGGAAAGTGTGGGTAGACTCAGGCAGTGCCATATATGGGTTCAAGATCCATGTTTGGTCCAGTAACTCCTTAGACGAAGATAAAGGCGACCGATAAATTTTTTTATAGTTTAAGTTTTGAAGGGGAATTTTGAAATTCCAACAAAATAGTTTATATAAAAATAAATTGCCGCCATGTGGCAACTTCAGAATTTTTAATGGTAAAGAGGTTAACTTATACCAGCACTTGTTCATTATGGAAATTGATGAAACAGTGGAATAATTTAAATGTGTTGATTAATTATCTGATGGCTTTTGTCAAATTGATGTTGCAGCATTCTTCTGAGTGCTGTGACAGGGGAGGACACCCAGGACCGAACCGACAGGACGATTTTGACTCCTTGGTTGAAGTTTCTTTGGGAATCTTATCGACAAGTCCTTGACCTTCTAAGGAACAATATGTTTGTGGAGAAGCTTTACCACGAAGTGGCACAGAACAGTATGTTACTCTTCCAACTTTTCAAATTTATATTTAATATTTTTATGACCTTTTATTTAAATATGATGAAAAATGAAAGAAATTATTATATATATAATGTAATGTAACAAGGTATGTATATAAATATAATGGATCTTCTGGTTGAGGACTCAGAAGCACTTCCACTATGATTGCTTTGAGCAGGAAATAAGTAGGTTCTCGGGTGTTTTAGAAAGTGTCGTGGAGTTGGTTGTTTAAGCCTGTGTTTGCTCACGTCAAGCCCATTCTAGGGTGTTGAACCAACCGATGCAAAACCTTATTGCTGCAATATTGAATTGTCAGCCTGCATTACATTAATAAATAAATATAAAACAACTTCTGCAAATTTGGATATGCATGTTCTATGTTGAATTTTATTTTAGCTTTGAGGTTTTGTCTGAAGTACAGCAGAAAGACTGAATTTCGTAAACTGGGCGACATTGTAAGATATCATACTTTTTGTTCTCCTTCATTGTGTTCTGTTTTTTGCAGGTTTCATTGCTGAAACTGAAGTGAGACGATCCATTGAGTTTCACAGACGAATCATATTTGCCTGAATATTTGCTGACATGTTCATTTGTGACGTTGAGTTAAAAATTGTAATTCACTATTGTTTTGTAACATTATAATATCAGGTCAGGTCTTCGTCCTCTAGCTGTGTCCAGCTATTGACTTCTCCATGACATCTCTCCAAAGTTCTCTGTCCTTTGCTATTTCTTCTAAAGTCATTTGGTGTCTTCCGTCAGTTTTTCCTTTGAGATTCAGCCCTGCCATGTGCAGATCCTCTTCCAACCCGTCCACCCATCGTCTTTTCGGTCTTCCTTTAGATCTTCTTCCCTCTGGTTTGTAGTTGAAAATTTGTTTTGGGTTTCTTATTTCTTCCATTCTGATTATACTATATAAAGCGGTAAATATAATAAATATATAAATATTTAAAGCGGTAAATAAAGTGGTAAATTTGTATTTTGTACAAACAGTTGCATACTCATATGGAGCACGTTCTCAAACATCAGAACCAGCAGCGGTCAATCAACCTGAACAATGCTGAGAGTCAGACGATGCACTTGGAGACGAAGCTAGTGCTTCTTGACAGTGCAATCCAGATTGAACTGTGGCAGGTTGGATAGCACCAATTTTTATAACATAAAGTCTTGATTTTTCACATAATAATTTAACTGGCATTGTTTGCCATGAAAATGCATGGAAAATTTAACACAGCATCAGCATCTTTAGCACTAGATAAAGGCCAATCGTCCTGAGTTCCCAATTCCAATCGTTCCCTGCAAATATTAACCCCTTAACTGGCTGTCCTGAGAATACTCATCCATTTTACATTATGTTACAAATAAATGGCCGATTAAGGGGTTAATCAAGACTGATATATGTTTAATTTCAGTTGAGGTGCAATAGATTACTGAGAAATTGCCATTGTGGGTTCGTAGGCAGGGCTTTCTTACTTGAGCTGATGACCATGTGATGCTAACTATATACTTGCCTCCAGTGTTGACCTATAACATTTATCTACGAATTGAATATTTGGATATTGACTAAGAGAAAAGAAGATATTTGGTCGAAATTTATCTGAAAACTTGTGAATTTAGTCATCACTGGTGAGCTTGATGTTTTAGGTTACTGCATCGTATGCATGTCTAGATTTGTCATTGTAATGGACCTTTGGCTCTCCTGAGATGCATTTACGGTGTTTATTATTTCTTTAAAAGTTTTGCTTTTCATTAAATACAAGAACTTTGTGTGAACCTAGTTCTGGATTGTTTTGTCGTAGGAGGCCTATAAGGCCGTAGAAGGCATTCATCGCCTCATTATTCTATCAAAGAAGCAGGCTCGGCCTTCTCTCATGGCTAATTACTATCAGAAGCTTGGTCTTGTCTTGTGGAAATCAGGCAACTATATGTTCCATGCATGCTCCTGGCACAGACTATACAACCTGTACCGCGAACAGCGCAAGAACATATCGGAGCATGAACTTCAGAAGTGAGGAAACTGATTGTTTTATTTCTTTTTATGGCACAAAAAATTGGGAGTATGGTATTCACAATATGAGTTCTAAGTTAATTTTTGAAGCACAAATTGTAAAGTTGTTTATGCTTCAAATTGTAAAGTTGTTTAGGCTTCAAATTGTTAAGTTGTTTATGCTTCAAATTGGTAAGTTGTTTATGCTTCAAATTGTTAAGTTGTTTATGCTTCAAATTGTTAAGTTGTTTATGCTTTAAATTGTTAAGTTGTTTATGTTTCAAATTGTTAAGTTGTTTATGCTTTGCATAGCGTTTCTAATTTTCTCAGAGGAATGGAAACGTTTAATGGAATCTGTCAATTAATTTTCAGACTTTCGTCCCGTGTGGTGTGTGCTACTTTGGCTATTCCGTTCACTGCATCTCGTAACCAGACTGATCACATTCTTGAGCAAGACGACAGCATTCGTGAAAAGCAGAAGCGTCTTGCAACTCTTCTATCTCTTAAGGAGCCTCCGACGAGACAGTCGCTTATCAGAGACTTGGTACTTGCAGTTATCAATTTATTTTATATACTGTCTTGTTACACACATTTTTAATGCTCAATTTTGTATTCTGTGTAATGGTTAGATTAAAAACTTTTTCACATTAGAGCTATATTAAATTGCATAATGATTATGTGTATTAGAGTGTTGCCTACATATTTTATTATTATTATTATTAACTTTTATTATTTTTTTATTATTATTTTATTAACTTTTATTATTTTTATTATTTTATTAATTTTTATTATTTTATTATTAAATTTTGAACTGTTGTAAAGATTTATTTTCCAGCTACAATCAATGAGGCTATTAAAAGTATTGTTTAGAGCTTTGCCATGTCATAGTAGATTGACATAAAGTAAAGTAACGTTCATCCATAGGCTCTGTGCCCGTAGGTGCCGGTGCTGATCTCCGGTTTCCAGTCATTCCGCCAATCCTGTGGTTACCTTCGCAATGTTGCCATTGCTCCTCATTTTACCATCATGAAAAAGGCTGAGTCGACCTTCAGGGCTCCTGTGGGACTCGAACCCGTGACCTCCTGCTCCATCATCCAACGTTATTACCACTCTGCTAACTTCCTGCCCCATTGACATAATATGGTATTATGTCAGAAATTCAGAATACATGCTTACTTTTCATGAACTTGAGTTCATCATTGCCCTATCAGAATCTTGAACGTCTTCAGTATTATTTAATCTTTGTATAGGTTAAAAGTGGAATCATTCAACATGTTTATCCTGATTTGGCCAACTTGTACCAGTGGCTTGAGGTGGAATTTAATCCACTCAAGCTCTGTAACACTGTGACAACTTACTTGGAGTTCATCAAAGAGAAAGAGGAGTTGAAACAGTATGCAACTGCACTGGAGGATATCACCATTATGCATCTTATTAAACAGGTAAAATGATGAAAGTAATGACAGCTATCATTTGATGAAAATGATCTTTGTCAATGTAAATTCCTTTTGCACTGACATGACCAAAACAAGAACTACAATCAAAGAGATTTACTCAGGCCAGTTTCAGAGGCATATGATATTTCAGAATTTGTTTCAGAATCTATGTTTTATTCTACTGTGTTTCAAAATATGTATTTTTATTGGATTTTTGGGATATAAGTTTTATGTTTCATGATTTTTGAAATGTTTTATGGCAGTGCTGAAAATTTCTATAAGAGCAGATGTCAAGGTTTATTCTAAGATAAAATTTATATTTGGCATGACATTGTCTTCTGTGCTTATATTGTTGTGAAGGGAATCTATTTTTAGACTCTGATATGAACATTGATATTGGTTAATTTTATTAATGATATGCTTAGAACAGGATGGGACCATTTTGTCATCTCTGTGCAGTCATGCTAAGATATATTACTTTTTTGTTATTCCTTCTAGAGAAGTTCATGGCATTGAATGGCTTTTGTGTCAATTGGATGGTATTGTTTTATTATTTTGTGTGCTATGCAGGTGTCACAGGTGTACCAGACAATCAGCTTTGACAGGTTGGCGGAAATGGTGCCATTCGTGAGTAAGTTCCGACTTGAAAGAGTCATTGTGGATGCTGCCAAGAGTTTGGAACTACAGGTAACAGCAAATTGTGTTTTTTTCTGAATAGAATAAGAGTTAGTATTTAATGTACAGCTTTTATAATCTTTTATTTGAATGTGATTGTCATAAAGATAAATTATGGAGATTTCAGATGAAATTTCATTATTTTAGAAATGGGATAATGTAAATATATTTCATATGTTGAATTTTTAATGCTTAGCCATCATGTTAACTACACGTGCATTCAAATTTTCAAGTTATTGGTTAGATTAGTGAACTAAAACACCTTGGGCCAAATTTGGCCCAAAGTGTTTTAGTTTGCCCACAGATCCCTTCTAAAATGAAACTTTAGAGAAATGCTTCACCCAAAATGCAACTTTTATGTGCACTCCATAAGAGGAAAAGTTTAAAACCCACTGGATTAGATTATGTTAGATTTTGCTTAGTATTGTTGCATTGTGTTGACTAAATGAACCTATTTAAAAAATAACATTGAAATACGCTGCGCTTGCGTTTAGGTTCGCATCAATCACTGCACGAGGTCATTGCATTTTGGGACCATCTTGAGCATGGGTCAGGATTTTACTCAAGAAGGACCACAGATACAGAGCATGCCCAGTGAACATATTCGAAACCAGTTGATGCTTATGGCACGTGCTTTGGAGAAAGCTAATTCTGTTATCAACCCAAAGGAGATACAGGTGATTGATTAAAGGGATTAAGAAATGTCATGTGTACAGACATTGCAAATTTTGGACATTGCTAATTTGGTGCATTTTAAAATGTTATTACTTTGGTTCATACTGTGACAATCAGTTTGAGTGTTGTTCATTCATTTAATTGAATTGAAATCTGCATATTTTTGCTACACTTCACAATATTCAGTTAAATTTAAGAATACGTTAAGGTTGTTAACGGTTAACCGGCTAACCAGTTAACTGGTTCTAAGAGCATGGTTCGGTCCTTTTAACTTTGACCGGTTAACCGTAACTTCAATTAGGGTGTGAGTGCCAATAGCGCTATGGGCATGTGGATTGCACTGAGATATCATGACTCGTGTACCCCTGAAAGTCCACATTAATCTAGCAGTCTCACATCTGCATCATACAGTTCCAGATAATACAGTAGGTCATCTCTCTCCAACCTTCAGTCTGCAATGGTGGCCTACTTCAAGGCCAGGGAAGAACACCTTTCTACCACTAATGACTGGTTAACCAGTTTTTTTGAATGGTTAACTGGTCCTTTACTTCCTGTGGTTTTAACAACCTTATTTTGCTTCATTGTATGGAAAAGATTTATGAATGCGTTTTCCAGATATTCTAATTTCCACGATAAAGTTATATTAACTTTGGGATAAGTCGTGTTTGATTTATTTGGAATTAGTTCATTTCTTATTTTGTAATGGTAGCAAAGACTGCACCAGAACAGGTCACACTGCATTTGTGCTAATAATTTTGTGTGTGATATGTGTCTGTGTGTGCGTGTGTGTATTTTTGAAGACACAAACTTTAACAAGTTTATAGACTCATCATATTAATCATGTAAGCACGTTTATTAATATTTTGACAATCCGCAGGGTACCAGAGAGACGCTGAGGGTTCAGATCCTGCAGACGTATCGTCAGACGGCCAAGAAAGATCATTCGTACATGTTGCGCCGACGGCAGATGATCGAAGAAAGGAAGGAAGAACTTGAAAATCTAACTGTTCAGAGAGTTAGTTGATCCAACTTAGTCGGGCTTGGCTAGATCATGTTGACGTTATTTTGCTTGATGATTTAGTTGTTTGGCTATAATTTTTTTTCTCGGAGCACTTTATCTTATAATGTTACCCTTAGTAACAATTATTTTTAATATGGCTGATGAATTCAAAAGATAAAAATCGTTTCATTGAAAACATTTAAAGGAATTGTTAGACTGGTGCCAGTTACTGGTTTTTCACTTGTGTAAGTAACATCAATTGTGCATCCACAGCTTATAAGGAACCTATATTTGATATTTTGGATGCCTACCTGTGGGAATGGTGTTTGACTTGGAAAGAAGGGTATAATGCTCGGACTCTGTGAGTAAAAATGTAATAAAATTTTTACGGTATTTGTCTTTGCATCACACGCTTTTTCCTTAATATTGTTTATGGCTACTTGACAGGAAAAAGTGGAACACGAAATTGCAGAGGAACAGAAGCGCAAGCAGATGGAGGCTGAACAGGCACGCCTGAGTCGAGAGGCCGAGGAGCGGGACAAACAGAGGCGCATGGACGAACACAGAGACATTCAGAAGAAGGTTGCCAAAGAGAGATTGGAGCAGCTAAAGAGTACTTCAGTCGGCGCCAAGGCTTTTGCAGACATTAGTGAAGACGTGAGTTGCTGAATTAATTTAATGATTGATGTCTATCTTGGTCTTGTAAACAAAATTTTTAAAGACATTTATTGGGGAACTGTTATTCTTTGACTGCAGAAGTTTAACATTCCTGGGCTTATTGTGTTGATTCGTTTAGACGCTGGCTTCCATGGACGTTGATGACATCATGGCAAAACAGGTGGAGCAGCTAGAAAAAGAAAAGCGGGAGAAGGAAGATAAACTGAAGGCTCAAGAGAAGAAG
This sequence comes from Metaphire vulgaris, assembly GCA_018105865.1. Taxonomy (NCBI): domain Eukaryota; kingdom Metazoa; phylum Annelida; class Clitellata; order Crassiclitellata; family Megascolecidae; genus Metaphire; species Metaphire vulgaris. Next base: position 7,743,733 of record CM030845.1, on the reverse strand, counting down.
GCATGCAGCTTCAGTTTTAATAGAACACGTTAATTACTTGCACAGATGTTTGGTTTTACTGGCTTCATTAATTGTGTCGTGATAGGCTGCTTTATATCCTGAGTGAAAAAGAACCATGCTGAATAAAAGCTGATGTATGACATGGCAGGGTGACAATATTCTTTTAGTTTGTTTATGTTCACTTTAAAGAAATGTTTAATGAAGTACAGTTAAACCTGCTTAATTGCATAGGTGCTGTGCCAGCCTTGCTTATGCGATTAACTGGGCTATGCGAATAGCCGGGATGTCTGATAATTAATTGTACGCACAAAACACTGGTTCAGGTTTTTATGTTGTTATGTGATTATGCGGGTTATGCAATTAAGCGGTATGCGATTAAGTGGGATCCTCTGTATCTTGCATTATGGCTTTTGTATTGTTCTGCTTATTGGTTAAGCATGTAAATGATTTATTTACATTATTACCAGCATTATGATTTAATGTCCTTTACTCTTGAGGCTATATGATGCAATTACTATTTGCTGTGTTTGTAGAATGATTACTTTGAGAGAGCCAAACGGCTGGAGGAAATACCTTTGATTCAGGCATTGCACGAACAGGAGAGGGTGGAAATGAAAAAGTTTTGGGAAGAAGTTGAAGAAGAACGGGTAATTTTATTGTGATATTTAGTAAATATTTCCGTAACGTATATTGCTTTGACACGTCGGGGATAAATCATCGTTGAATTTTTTATTTTATTAATATGCTATCTCCGGAAAGCTGGATTTGAGAAAATCACACGAAATAGAGTTATATTATGACAATTTGAATTGGTGCATTTGTTGTTGCAGATTGCTAATATGCAGAAAGAGCGCAATTTGGCAATTGCTCAGAGAGATAGACTGGAGCGGATTCGCTTCGACAGAGATGAATTTATGGCGAAGTTGAAGAAAGAGCGCCAGAACGTTTACAAGGTAGAATAAGCTTTTTTTGGCTTATGTCAGAGACTTCTGCAGATTTAATTAATTGCCTCGATGTAATATGATCAATATGTCTATCTGTGCGACTGCATGCAAGCCCGCTGTTATTGACTGATTCTGACACCACGACCGAGGGGTAGCATTTTAACTGTTACGTGAGATATCGTATCTTAAATCCTGTTTGGTCATTTGCCGGGCTGTTTTCAATGCACACATTTTTGGCATTACTGTTATGGTAAGCCGTTGTATTTTGCAGGACAAGCTGGCTGACTTTGAGAAAAGGCTGGCAGAAGAAAAGAAAAAACGATTGGCCGAGCGCAAGGAGAAACGCAAGGAAGATAGAAGAGTGAAATGGTTGACTGCAAAACAGGAAGCAGAACAAAGGAAAAAAGACGAAGAACTGAAACGACGTAAGAATCAGTTTTGCCGTGGAATTTATATTGTCAGTGGTTTTTGAAAGCAGTTGTCCTGTTATATTGATACTGAAGTAAAAAAAGAGCTGTTTAATTTTAAAATGTAATTTAATTCATGCACATTGGATCGTCAGATTATGGTGTAATTATTGATTTCCAAGTACCGGTAACTGAATGCTAAATTTAAATGCATGGATGTTTGGTTTATAGAAAAAGAAGAGGAAGAGAGAATTGCTCGTGAAAAGCGTGAGCTGATCGAAGCTGAGTACAGAGAGAAACTTAAGAAACTCGAAGAGATAGAAGAGAAGAAGCGCCAGAGAGAACGTGAGATTGAGGAAAAACGGGAACAGGAAGAAAAACGAAAGAAGGATGAAAAGGACGACCCCATCCGGCCAAGAGACAAACTTAGGTTAATAATTTTACCATCTTCAAAGCAATCGATGACTTCTGATATATGAACATTTTAATCAGTTATATTTTTAAATTAAAGTGAGAACTAGGACTTAATTTTTAGTGTATGCGACTTCAAGTATGCTTGATTAAATTTTGATATTTTGATTTGAAAAGAAATTTTGATTTTTGTTGCTTTGTCCAAAAGTTTAGTCTGGTCTAAGTGTGTGCTTGTTTGCTTTATCTTTGTTACTTCAGAGATGCAGAATCTGATGGTCCAAAACGAGGGGAAGAAGGTTGGAGACGCGATGCACCTGATGGGCCACCGTCGTCTTGGAGTGCACCAAAGGAAGGCGGTTGGAGATCAAGGGAAAAAGCCAAGGACGAAAGCTGGAAGAAACCACAACGGTAATCTAAGGGTTCATTCATATGGTACTTACGCAGAAAAGCATATTTTCAACCCCTCCCCCGTTTGCAAAGCGTACATAGGCAAAATCTCCTAAATCCAACCCCCTCTCCCTCAGTGAATATGTACTATATGGACGGACCCTAAACAAACTTTGTTGTCTCTGTTTGAGACAGTAATGATAGATTTTTAGTTTCAAAAGCCGCAGTTTGGTATTTCAATGTATTGCACATTATTACTATCATTAAGGTCATTCACAATTTTAAGTAATTAAATTACCTGACATTACTGCTCGCCTTTACAGCCGTCTCTTTTACGGGCTACTTCACTTGATGCTTGTTTTCAGAGTTTTTTTGTATTGAAGACTGCCAGATCTCAAATTTATTTATTTGCTGGCAAATGATATGTGTCTTGAAACTTATGACTGTTATTGTTGCAGTGATGATGACAAAGATGATAACTGGAGAAAAGCTGATGATGAACGAAGGGGACCGCCAAGGGATGACGATCGAAAGGGCTTTACTAGAGAAGTCGATCGAAGAGGTCCCATGAGGGACGATGATCGAAGAGGACCACCAAGAGATGACGATAGAAGAGGATTTGAAAGGGATGATGATCGGAGAGGACCCATGAGAGACGATGGCCGCCGAGGGCCCAGCAGAGATGATGAGCGCAGAGGACCCATGAGGGATGATGACCGCAGGGGACCTCCAAGAGATGATGAATCTTCAAAGTGGAGAGATAGGCTACCACGCGATGATTTGCATAAGGAGGATGGTCCGAGAGAAGAGAAGCGCTGGGGACCTCCACGTGGGGATGATTATGATGGCTCGTGGAGAAAAGGCGGTCCTCCTAGAGATGATCGTGGCCCCAGAGATGATTACAGATCCAGAGACGATCGAGGCGGTAGAGATGATCGAGGTGGCAGAGATGATCGAGGTGGCAGAGATGATCGAGGTGGCAGAGATGATCGCGGCGGCAGAGATGATCGCGGCGGCAGAGATGATCGTGGATCAGATTCTTGGCGCAGGGGCCCTGCTACAGATGACCGATCTTGGAGAGATGGCAAAGATCAAAGACGGGACTTCGATTCTGAAAGATCAGGCAGAGATTTTGACCAGGACAGGGATCGTGGCAGCCGCAATCCACCACCTCGGGATTTCCGTGATGGCCGTGGTGGTCCTGTATCTCGTGGAAATGACCGGGAGTGGAGAAGAGACGATCGAGGGCCGGTGCGAGACGATCGAGGGCCGGTGCGAGATGATCGAGGGCCGGTTCGAGATGATCGAGGACCGGTTCGAGATGATCGGGCGCCAGGAAAGGATGATTGGAGAAGCAAAGGTAAAATATTGCATGATAACTTGATCACACTAGTTTAAAACTGTTATGGCCTGAGTGTTGAATCTCATATATTTATATAATTCACTTAAGTTATGACATTCTACCTGAGAGAAAAATCTGTGGTGAAGACTGATATCCAGTAGGTTTACTGAACCTGATATGTTATTCATTATGTGATCGTTGAAGCTTTTTGTTAGTTACTTAGCAGCAGTTGAAAAACTAGTGTCTATTTGTCTGTATGCATATATGTACATGCGTGCACACACACATTGTGACCATAATTCGTGCAATGAAGTGGTCATGTGATGCTGTTTCTGCTGTAGATACTAGAGGACCTGGTCGTCCACGTGACCGGGATGATGCGGATGACAAAGGTAAATGCAATCAATAGATTTATTAGTGAATGAAATTGTTAATAATTATGTTGGTTATTGGTATTTCTACTTCTAAATTTACTTTTGTCATGATTTCAATTTTGATGTCCTCCATTTTTACGACCACAGTTTTTGACTGCCTTGTATGTCCATTTGTAAATCCGGATATCTTGAACTTAGGTTTCGGCAAAATGTGCATGCCAGCCTATCGTACCATCTAAAATGTCGATTTTAGGCTAAAACATTGAGATTTACAAAAGCAAATGTTACAAATAATAAAAATCTATTTTTCTGAAATCTCGATTTTTTAAAGTTTTACTGTTTTATCAAAGCTGACTTAATGAGGCCAAGAAACACCGACCAGTCTGCTGACAGCGAACAAGCTCAATGACTCTGTGGACAAAGTACGGTATCTGCTTCCAACTTCCAAGAGAGGGAGGGAGCAAGACCGAAATGACTTTGTTTACAGATCAGCTGTCAACCAGGTAGAGGGAGATGACCTCAAAGAGACGCCCTGTATAGAAGTCAGTTAATGTTGGACGGGAATAAATACCCGTACTACATGTAACATATATTTTGATGGCATGCGTGTCCAGCCATAGGCATAAACTTTGGTAAAAAAGTGGAGTCCCAACCTTTATGCCATAAGCGGTGATCTGACACAAAACTTGAAACTTTCCAGACCTTACATTGGACGGTTCCATTCAACGCTTCCCTCCCTATTTAACGGGATACCGGAATATAACCGCTGCAAAATTTGTAAAAAATATTTATAGATATCCGTGAGCTTTAGTACATTCTGTACATGAACTAACATCCTTTGAATAGCTGGTTTCATGCCCGTAGACTTTATTAATTCACTGATGGCAAAATGATAGAAGCCTATAACAAGTATTTTTACTTCGGGAGTGTAATTACTTCAGTGACATCAGTGGTTCAGAAACTTTTTTTGTGATGGACTGCCATGTCTGACTCATGAGCCCCATCATTTGTAGAAGGATTGTAATACTTTCAATACCCATTAATAAGATATAGGTTGCCTTTACTCAAATGTTTAGATGGTCATTTAGGTCAACTTTCAAGTAGGCAGACATGGACTCTGGACTGTGACTAACCTAGGCATACCACAGCCACACAGACTGCAGCTTACAGCCAGACTTGAAGCAACTATTTGTAGATACTAGATTTGCAGCATTTATGTTGGGGTGTCCAGAATCTGTTGGACTCCCAGTGGCACAGTCATGGGGTATCCCGACATCTCCAACATCCCTATGATCACCGCCTATGCCATATGCCTTTCCCCTTCCATTGCCTAACTCTGTGTCTGGTGGGGCTTGAGTGTAGCGGCTTAATAGAGGTATTCCGCGGTCAGCAGAATATGCGAGGGAGGTAAGATAAACAAAGATTTCCCGGGGCCGTTGACCAAAGTAAAATATTTGCAGTTGATTCTTGTTATGTCAAAGCTCAAGGGACCTCGATAACAAATGTTCTTTTATATACTGAGTTAACTTCAATATATCTGATGGGCTTCTGATTGACAGGGACTTAAAAAGCAGTTTCGATTTAAGCGAGGTTTCGAAATAGGTGAGTTTGATGTATTGGGGTCTCTTGTATTTATTAACATTGTGTTGGGCAGGACCAGCGCTTCAATTTAGATATAATCGGGAGTTCGATATAAGTGAGTTGATATATTGGGATTCTACTGTATTGGTTTATACTTTTTTCCTTTGATTTGTTTATGTAGTATAGACATTATTTTTAACATCTGTTGATGTAGATCTTAATATTTTGGAATAAAGTCAAAATTTTACGTGGTATAATAACTGGCCATGCACATTTGTCCAAAGCAAAATGTTGGCTTTTAATTGGATATATTGAAACTCGGATATATCGAAGTATCTATTGCGGTGCCTTGAGCTTCGATATAGTGGGATTCTAATGTAATGAATAAAAGAGATTTCACGTGACTATGTGACCAATGATAACCATATAGGGCTCATCCATATAGTATGCATTCAAAAAGGCATACTGTATTTTCAACCCCACTCTCTCAGCTACTATACTACTTTCCAAAGTGCTATATAAATTTACAAGATTTTACTTACTTACTTACACACTGCATACACTGGATCTCCAAAATCCACCTCCCTCCTCAGTGCGTGCGTACTATATTGATGGATCCATAGGCATAATAGTAACTATGTTTTACAAAATCTGCATTTTGCAACAGTAATGTGTGTAATTTTTGCTTCAGGGCGTGTTCGTGAAGACCAGGAGGATGATGGATGGCAGACCGTGCGACATTGAGCTGCATTTCGTGTTTGTGCAGACAAACAAGATGTTTAAGATATATTTGAAATAGACATTCTAAGAATGATATTTGATGTTATTGATTCTCTAACGTGAAGCATATTGGATATGGGTCTCTATAAAGCAGTTTAATCAGTGTGTGCTTATCCTTTAAGAACATGGCATAGTGGTGCAAATACCAGATTGTCATTGCATTGTAAGATTATTGTAGTTATAAATAGTGAATCTGTTTTAGAAATTCTTCCCATAGCAGAATGAAGATCATTCAGTTTTGTGCACAAGGTTTAATATTTGTGCCATGGATGATGGTCTAGCATTTGGATGGTCGATTTGATTTGTTCAATGGAACTACTGTACTAAGTTCTGATAAGATTGAATGCAATTTACATGGTGGTTGATGTTTGTCAGGAGGCAAACCTTCATGTCTTTTAATATAGAAATTCAGTGTTCTAAGTGTTACGTGTTTTTCATGATGAGTTATAATAGCAGTGGTTTGTTCTACACGTTGGTGCTTTAAAGGTACAGTACATATATGTGCAGAGCTAGCAGATAGCCTGGAAGTTATAACACTGCAAACTAATAAGGTGGGATATTGTTGAAGGCAGGCACATTGGGACGAAATTTTAGCAGGGGTGTGCAGTTTTACAAAGATAAAAGTTCTGACAAGCAAAAAGGTCGTCACCTTCCTTTATCTTCTTTTAAAAATCCTCTGGCAAAAGTTTAAAAACAGCCTGATCTTTCAGCAGGTACAGTTCACCCCCACTTCCTAAGGGCCTCTTTGGTCTAGTGCAGCCTCTGGCACTACTGTATATATAAATGGCTTGGAAGTGCTCTATTTTGAACCCTGTAGACAGAAATTGAGAAGGATATTATTGATCATTCCTGCATGATTTGAAACAATGAAGATGGGGACACAAGAAAATGTTTGTGTTGGGGAATGTCTTCAAATCGCTGAGATTATTACATACTGTATCTATACACTCACTGTTCAACAGGCCTTCCATTGACTTATCTTGCACAGCAATTGATTATAAAACTTGTTTATGTTGTCTATAAAACCTTTTATACAATGAACTAGATATCTTAACCCCTTCTTATCTCTCGTTCGATTTTTTAGACATTTGACAGAGAACAGATTTCTGAAAGACTTTGTATAGTGTCATTTCAAATGACTCACCATTTTTCGGGGCATTTCGAATGCTCTAGAATAAAATCGAGGCAGAATATATTGACAATTCTAGTATGGTTTGACTCAGATAAGCTGGGACACGAAAATGTGGTTTTAATTTGTTTCATCACTCTTCTGAATTTTGCTTATCTATAGCCACTAATCCTTGCATTGTCCAATGTCAAAAGGGTATCAATTATATAATATTTTTGTGGTCTATAGAACCTGTTATACAATGAACCAGCTCTCTGAATACGGTTTTGCGCAAATACTACGAGTACGACTGGTCCCTCCAGATTAGGGGAGTAAGGGGACCCTGCGTGGCGACCTCGCCAATGGATGACATTGCTAACTCTTGTGGAGTTCACCCTAGTACGCAGCGTAGAAATCTCGGTGTCATTTGACAAGACACGTGGGCCTATACTAGCTTGTTAGTACTGTTGTCTGTGCTTTGCTTTCAGGTGACACGCTGACTTTAGTCACTTTATGAATCGATTTCATAGGCTACATTTCCAACCACTTACTATAAATTTTTATATGCCGTCAAGTCTTTCTCCAGATCCTGCGGCATTTGAAACCTTATCATTTATTTAAAAAATAGCGAAGATCAAGTCCAAAGTAATTCACGCTTATCCAGCGTTGCATGGATTCCTCTGTAATGGGAAGATTTGTGGGGCGGGTGAGTGGGGGCGTTCGGGGTGGGGTGGGGATTAGTGAGAAATTATCATTGTATTACACACAGATGCAAAATGGGGGAGGATTTTAAGACTGCATGGAGAATCTCCTCCTATCCGGCCTGTATGCAACACTGCGCTGTATCTGAATTTATTTTATCTGAAGAATTTTCCACAACAGTCTAGCAATAGCTTAGACTTCAGTTTCTTTACAAGTCAAATACTTTTCACTGCACAAATTCTCTACTACTGTATTTATAGCGTCCATCCTGTAAAAGAGAACACAAAAAGCTCGTCCAAGGCCAGTTTCCATTGCAAGATTCTTGCAAGATTCCGTGTAGGAATAGTAGGAAATGACGAAATGCTCAACTGAATGATCTCGTTTGTCAGCAACTACTGTAAACCGTAAAATTGACAAAAATTTGGAGGAGTTATAACGTTTCGATGCATTGTTTCAATGCTGCTAATCATTGGCGTAGACCTAAACCTGGATGAAAAAGTGGGACCCCTACCCTTAGGGCCCTATACGGCTGTGCCTCCCCTTTCCCTATGGTAGCCTCTCAAAAAGTGCGTGTATGGGGAGGGGGAAGGAGGCTCGAGCCTAGAGGCCTTATAGAAGCTTACGCATCTAATGCTATAATAGACATCTTGTTCTCTAGAGAGCAGAATTTTTCATGCTAGTATCACTAAAGAACTAACCTATCTATTATATAATACAGTATGTGTACAAATCCTGTTGACCCTTATCGATAAGACAATGTGCATGATGCCTTTCATTCGGCATCGATTGCCTTCCTGGGTAGCATTCTTATTTTGAAAGAACTGGGTTCAAGAATGAGACCAAGAAGAAATTGTCGTGGATCGCAGGTGGTCGGCGCTTCGCTCTCTGGCGGTTGAATGCGGAAATGCTTAAGAATACAGGACGCGTAGAGAAACAGTCTTTCCTTGGCCAAGGATTCACCAATACATTTGCGTCTACCCTCGCCGAAGGGAATCAAGCTGAAAGAAAAGACAACGGTACTTTCGTCGTGAGGCTGTTGACTTCTAGTTTAATTCTAAAAGCTAAACTTTCACCTGGCTCTAATTCTATTTGGATTTGGTGCGCCATCGGCTGATGCCCTGGGCATTATGATAGTGGCGCTATAGAAGTTGATTGTTTGACTGAATTGAATCTGCATGTTTGCGTTTCACCACGAATGCCAAAGCTTACGTCAAGAATTTTGAACGCGGGTGCTAGGTTCAGAAGCGTAGCGACGGGGGTATATCGGTTTATATAGGCCTACCCCAAAAATCAGTAGGCCTATATATAATACAGTATATATGACATATATACATATATAGCATATATATATATTAAATTACATATAGCATTATAGGCCTACACCCGCAAATTTATAGGTCTACCCTCAACTCAAATTCCTGGCTACGCCCCTGGCTAGGCTGGGTGTATTAGAAACTCAAGTGTCCTCAAAGTTTTGAGTCTTTGACTTTCTGCTCTTTTCTTGCTTTTTTATTTTATGATCGCGATAACGGGGTTTGAAGAGTTTCAAAGTCACGAATTATAGTGTTTTAGGCAATCGGTGAGTTGAGTTACTGTTTTCGAAGCTTGTGGTCGTGTGGAAGAAGTCGGGGATGGCCGTTCACGTCGTCTGCCTCGATGAATCTGTCGACGCGGAATGACCAAGGATCATTCCAAACGTTTTCGTCATGATGAACATTCCAGAAATTTAGAAGCACCTCACAAATTAAAGAAAAATATTTCGATTTATTCAATCGGAATGCAGACGCGGTAGCTATAGCTGACTGTTTAATGTCGCCGATTTTTCAATTTCGATAAATTCAACTGATTTAAAATATCGTGTATTCATTGATGTCGCTGATACTGATTATATTACGCCTACATTTGAGAAATCGTTAAGGTGATTTAGATAGGATACGTTACAGAATTCTCATTTTAAAAATATTTTTCTTGCATTTATTAATCCAAAATAAATAATAAATTTCATAGATTACAGCTTTATTTGTTAATTAGATTTATTTTGTATTTCAACTTCTGGCAAAGTAGGTCTATTCTGTTCTCTTTATTTGCTCTTAGGTGGCTGTTCATTAACAATTTTTGGGCAATTTTTGACCTCTCCCCTTGTCAACAACTGTCAACTTTCACTTAACCCCTCATAATTACGTCAAAAACTTTTGACCCCCCCTAGCTCAATGACAGGTCCCAATAGCAAGGGTTAGCAATACTCGAAGGGTCACCACGGGCCTTGGGTCGTTTGGAGTGATCCGTTTCCGTCTCGGGCAGAGATATGTTTACATCCCTAATTCCCCTCTATTACCCCCAATCTGAGAGCAACACCCCCTAATCACAATGCAGGTAAGATGCTATCGCTAGCCATAAGGGGAGGGAGGGCACTCCCTGAATATATCGACACCCCCAAATTGATAATCTTAGAAATAACCCTGGGTCACTCAGTTGTTCAGTTGTCGTTTGCTTGTTTTGAAAGTCCTCATTTGTCTACGGACATTCGGACAAACCTTCGTGTTTGACGGAATACGAAATCCGTTTAAAGTCGTATCCTGAATCGTCGAGTGAGGCAGGCTCAGGGGAACGTGCGACAGATACCGGAGCGTTTCCAGGACGGCCGCCTGCATCAGTGGCATGGATCGGCGATGAACGAGGGTCGGAAGCTGCCCGTGGCTCACGGTACGGTCGATTTCGTCTTGTAGCCGAGTCTGAACGTCCTCATGATGAGACATCAGCCAGACGAAAGAGCTGAGAGCGATCGACGTTGTCAGCGTTCCTGTTAAACGTAGCAATAATAATAATAATAGGCCTAATAATAATAATAATAAGCCTAATAATAATAATAATAATAATAATAATAATAATAATAATAATAATAATAATAATAATAATAGTAATAATAATAATAATAATAATAATAACAGGATAATAATAATAATAACAGGATAATAATAATAATAACAGGATAATAATAATAATAATAATAATAATAATAATAATAACAGGATAATAATAATAACAGGATAATAATAATAATAATAATAATAATAATAATAATAATAATAATAATAATAATAATAATAATAATAACAGAATAATAATAATAATAATAATAACGCGGAACTTTCAATACTTAATAATAATGATAATAATAATAACAGGATAATAATAATAATAATAATAATAATAATAATAATAATAATAATAATAATAATTTAAACATACATTTTTAATAATAATAATAATAATAATAATAATAATAAATAATTATATACTTCTATAGCAGCACCATTTCTAATACCCAAGGGTATCAATCGATTGTACTTCAAATCCATCCGCAAAAGACCAGGTCATTCCAGAGGTCAGTCAGAGGGAAAGAGCAAGACAGAGGAAAAGCTAATTGAAAGATATGTATTTTAAGCCTGGATCTGAAAATACTCAATGAATTGGAAGATCTGACAGCCAGTGGGAGAGAGTTTCAGATTTCTGGTCCAGAAAAGTATCAGGTTTTTGGCCCAGTAATGAAGAATCTTGCTGACCATAGCTATTTCTAAGATTAACTATTTTGTCTTGATAGTAGCAATGGCGAATCGAATCAAAATAATAATAATTGAAACCGACCGGAGATGATGACGTCTATGAGAATCACTCGAATATCGTCATCAGTCAGACGCATCGGATTCGACGACGATTCGTCGTCATTCTTTATCTTCAGGAGACCTTCCAAAAAGCACCGAACGTCATCTGGATCGTAGTTTTCCTGAAAAAAGAATTTACGCATTCATTCGTATTCGACTGTACTGTGTACAGTGTAACGCGCGCTATTAATTAAAGAACAGCGTAGAATTAACAGGAAATCCGCCCGAATCAATTAAAATCTATAACGAGTGGCTCATCAAGAAGTTGTTTTGTGCATTTTAGTCACGCACTTTCAGTGGAGTAGCCAGGATTTTGGAATTGGGGGAGGCGCATCGACATTTTTGAGTGAAGACTACAAAAAGGTCGTCAAAGAGGTAAAGCAGTTGATTCTGTCTCAATCATCCTATCTACCCTCCCCTCTCCTCCCCAAATAGTTCTCTGCGCTTTTATGCATCCCACGACTGATCCCTTCCGGAATAGGGGGCCCAGGGACATTTCTAGGATTGTGAATTTGGGGGTGTCGACCTCAAATTGGAGGGGGTGTCCGGAGCTAATTAGTATGCATTTGTATGCCTACCAAGGTCACATTACCAGCATTACCAAATTTGGGGGATGTCGACCTCAAATTGGGGGGGGGCGGTGTTGGGGTGTCAGGGGGTGTAAAAATATCCCTAGGGGCCCAGTCCCCGTTCCCCCTCCACGTGGCTACGCAAACGTGTATTCTGCTTCTCTTGCATACCCAAAGACGGCTTTGAACATGGAAGCTGTATGCTGGTGGCGTTACGAATACGTACCTTGATGGTCTGTAATTCCTTATCGATGAAAGAGTCGAGCAACTCTACGGCCGCGTTCAGCTTCTTCATTCGTCCTCTCAAGACGAACCGTAACCATGGAAACAAGTCGATCTCGACGCCATCTGTCGGCGAACACGACTCGCTGAATAGTCGCGTCATTCTCTTGTATTCGTACATTTCGCGACTGTCATGATCGTATCTTCTGCCGATTACCTAAGACCACATTAAACACGACAAAACGATTGTCATTAAATGCTGATAGCGCAATCACAGTGGCTTTCACACAGGAAGTGGCGTAGACAAAGGAGGGGGAGTTTGTGGTTAAACCCCCTTGGTTGTCCGACAAACATTTTTCATTGTGTATTTTGTATTATTAATCTCATACCTATATAATTCCATAATTCACTTAATCAAGCGTAGAATAATAGTTGACGACCTTTTTTGTTTGTCAGAATTTTTTCCAAAGTTGGAAATCTGGGTAGCACACCTTTTTGCTTGTCAGAATTTTTCGAAGTTGGAAATCATGGGAAATATGACCCCCTTGGGAAATCCTGGCTACGCCACTGCAGACAGGCTAATATTAGCTTCCTAAATAAACTCGAGAATCACGTTATTATTATATTGTTTAAAAGGTCGTATAAAGGCCTATGCTTTAAAAGATAGACTTCATTGTCATGACACTTAACGTCCACGTACCTTTGTTCTTAAATAGCCCAATAAAGCGCTAATTCGAGTGTACATTAGCTCTATGGAATCTTATAGGTGACATTTTCTTAACTGGCTGCTTTAAGGCTCGTCGCCCTGTCTACTCTGATTAATAACACAAATTAGATAAACCTAATTGCTGCTGATTGGGCAATACAGCAAACATCCCATCGTTAGTAACTAGGACAAGATGACCCCCCCAACAACTTTTACGCTGGGTGCTCGTTGCTTTGCTAGACATCTCATTGCTCTTGGACGGCGAAGTTTTTCTCATCAACAGTCAATGCAGAGACATTTTTAGTTTTGTACTTTTTCTTTTCTTGCAAGCAAAGAGGTTGCCACCATATTTTCCGCGAAAGAGGCCCCCAAAATATTCTCACTGCCTCAAAGCTAAATAGAAATCTACAACAAGAATAATAAGAATTAGGACAATGCCATGATGGTGGGTGATGATGATGATGATGGTGATGATAATGATGGGTTCTTCGATTAATTCATTTTCGAATCTGATAAGAGGAAAGCGAACGTCTCTGTTGCTTTTTACCGTTACGCTGATGGCGTTAATGACGGCCGTTTGCAGGATGAGGTTGGGGTCGAAGTCTCTCTCGCCGTGTCTCTTAAGAACCTCGACCAATTCCGTCATCTCCTCTTCCAGGACACCGTCGACGCTGTCCACGCCCGACGTGAACCTCTTCAGGGTCGCCGCCACCTTCGTCTTCGTCTCCTGCCACCGGGCGCTGAAAGTGCCGAAGATGATGTCGTCTGCGTAATGGAAACCGTACCGGACGCGGAAAATCGAAGGTCTCCCGGCAAAGACGGTGTCCTGCTCGAGCAGCGCTTTGTGTATCAGCTCGGCGCTGTTCAACACGACGATGTCCTCGGTGAACAGTCTGAATCTACGACAGATCGACGGACGCTTTGATACAAATATACAGTATTGAAAGAACAGACCTATCAGCAGGGGTTAAATTGAGCCGGATCTGATCGGATCTCCGATCCTGGACGTATGGCAAGAGATCCGGAACGCCTGGCATCAGATCCGGAACGTACGTTTTATTCGTTGTGATCTTTTATTGTTTACTTCAGCACTTTGCATGCACGAGAAAGAAAAGAAAATGTGAACTGTACTCTAAATGTTCGTTTAAAATGAATTTAAAAAGTTGTGAAGACATTTTGTGGCCGGAGGAAAAATAAGAGATCCGGCACCTCTGAAAAAGTAATTTAACCACTGCCTATCAGCTGCAGTCAATCTCAGTCTGGGATATTCCATTAAATTAGACGAAGACACACATTTCTTTTGTGACTAGTGACCGAGGACCAGGGGCGTAGCTAGGGTGTCCGGATTTTTAAAATATGCTCTCATCCCAACCCGTCTACATTCATAATTTGAGTTTGCCAGAGCGTGTACAAAATTTCATGCAAAACGCTCGTTACAATACAATATATAGGCCTACGTGTCGTCATTGCTGTATCTACCTTAGAGAGATCAGTTTAACTGCGAATTATATTAAAAACCTGTCTTTGCCAGGTATTCTGCTGCTACGAATAGGCACGTAATGGGTAGGCCTACTTGCATTCGTCGTCGTACCTGAAAATGTCTCCGTACTTTTTCGCCCATTCGGTCAGCGTCAAATGCGGTCGTTTCCGGTCGAATTTCAGAATGTTCCCGAGTACCGGAAGTGCTCCCGGAATCTCCGGCGGAAGCGGAAATTCCCGTCTCGACGAAGAAAACAGATTTCTCAGCGCGAGCAGCAGAATGAGCAGCGCGGCGAGAAGAAGAAGAACGCCGGAAGTGGAGACGAAACGACGAACTCCGCAGATTCTCCAGCTTCCGTGCTGAGCATAGTCACTCGAATTTTTCGTATAAGGACGATGTTGCTATCAGTTGCGCGAGATCTTCAGAAATAGCCAATCAATTCGAATATCTGCAGAGTACTCTGATGTCTGGCTCCTAGGCACGAGTGGAGAATACAGCACTAATTACAGTGGTATTCAAAAGTCTGGAGTCACATTCTCATTTGAAATTTCTCTTCTGATCTATTTATGTTTCTTTGCGTTCTATTTATAGGCCTACTTCATTACTTGTTATTCTATTTCGTTCCTTCGATTCGATTTTTTCTCTTTCGCGCAAATCCACACGCTAAATCGGAAAATTTGCAATGGTACAAGTTTTAAATAATCGCAAAAGAGACTGCGATTTCAGACTTTTACGCACCACTGTATAGTCTATGTAAGAACAAGCCTCTGAATCTTCCGATAGACCTGATCTCGGTTGCGGATTTACCGAACGCATATAGGCCTACGAGCTCATGACGTGCACTGTGTCTCGCTTTCTCGCTTGGATAACTAACTATCTTACGCAATAGGTTCAGGTGCAAACATAATTGTCATCAGTGGCGTAACCACGGTTTAGGAATAGGGGGAGGGACATAGACATTTTCGACTAAAGAGCCTAAGATGAACATCAAAATGTCGTCAAGGAGTTCTTCGAATATCGACGTATTCTCTTCACTCATACTACCAACCTACCGCATCCAAATTTCTCAACGGTTCTGCGCATATTCCACGGTCAGTTCCAGTCAGAATCGGGGGCTCGGTCCCCCGTGACCCTTCTGGCTGCGTCAATTCAATGGTTGTCATTCACAATTATGTGCAATTTTGTTGAATTTGCAACTAACAACGTAATGGATTAAATATACATATTATGCTGTTTCGACGTCATTACCCTGTTCGTAATCACATTATACGTGGGGATAATCGACCTCAGACCAGCAGATCCTAGGATTAGCCATTTCAATTAGTTGGACTTCACATCGGATCCAACCGCGACGCTGATTACGACTTATCGAGCAGCAGGACCGGTTGTCATAGCAACTGACCGGTTGTCATAGCAACTGACATTCCGCGGAAATCAAGAGAGGTGATTTATATTGTCAGCGCTACCTGTCAGCGCTAACCAGCATTAGGTTTTTGAATAATTGAGAAAAGTCTGCGATAGCTGCGCGTCATCTAGAACGCATCGCAGAACATGAAACTATGACCCTGAATGAAACGCAGCCTTCCTACGAGATGACCAGAACATTTTATTATTGTGGTTCCAACTTTTCTGACCAAAAATTACTAAGAGATATCTGACTTGCAGTTTG